>OY811973.1:0-517500 GCA_963681505.1 Eunapius fragilis | reverse complement strand
AAGTAATTACATTATAATTCTTTTTGCCTATGAAGGTTATGGCGACTCCTTTCTGTATGGCAACACTCGTGCATTTCTGGATTATCGTGTGATGGGCTTCAGAGAGTGTGTCACTGAAGCAGCACGGTTCCTTGCCACTGTTGAAGGGATGGATCACAAAGATCCACAAAAGGCACGCCTTCTTTCTCACCTGGAAAACTACTTGGCCCAGCGTGAACTAGCCATCAACACTGCCGTAGCTGCCAGTGCCCAAGTTGGAGTGCCCAAGAGTTCTGGGTCAGTACCTCTGCCTATGTCTCCTGTGAGCACTGGAGGACTACCCTGTGCTGCTCCTGTCCTGCAGACAAGAATGTCGCCAAACCATCTGTCCTCGCCAGTAACACTTCCTGAAGCAATGCCCCGCTTTTATCCCACTGCGCCAATCATTTCATTTGCAAGCACTGGCACTGCAGCCATACCAGTCTTCGGGACAGCCGCCTCCTGTTTCACAACCCCTCGTCCTTCCCCCATTAACTTGTCACCTGTAACAAACAAAGCTGACCTACCCTCTACCCCTCCTAAGCAAAACACCCCAACCTGTACGACAAAGGCTCCATTTCGACCATGGGCCAATACTGCACTGAACACTGCTTAACAGAGATGCCACTGAACATATACGTCAGACTATATACATGTACACTGAAGCAATGACGCAAGTTGCCACATCGGCTCTTGAGACTTACAAAGCTCTCTTACCCAATTGGACAGTTCACAATGCATAACTGTATCCTGTTGGAAACAGGACAATGGACAAGCTGACTAGAAGAGAGTTCTAACCCTAAGAGGACACACAAAACAGTACTACAAACAAGCCAAGACTTCTAAGAAACCCTACAACCTAACACTGCGAAACATTTTCTTCTCTCAAATCATGACTTTTTTGACAGCAGAGTTTTTTTATAACTCTGTCACATTTAACAGACTTAAAACAACCAGTTGGTTGAAACTTACTGAAATACTGACACAGGTTTTTTTTTTCTTTCCCTCATGTTATGATTACTGTATAATGCATGTAGATAAGCTTTAGTTTGTGTGTGCTAGTGACTCAGCAGCAACCAGATGTTATGTATATACCCCCCCAGCTTATTTAGTTGCATTTGTAGACAACAACTCGTGAATAATTTTGCTTAAAAATTAATATTGATATATGAATACCTATGAGGGGTGTGTCTTCTGCATGTCACTTGAGCATGGGGCGGGGATAATCTCTTTCTCTAACTGTGCCAGAAGGACTTCAGCAAACTCGCTAGACTCTGGTTGCCTGACAATGGTGCATGTGCCAGTTGAGGCTGCCAGTAACGGTTCTTTACCTAATCCATAACTACTGTAGCACTTTGATGTGCCAGCCACAGCAGGTGGCTTGACCCTTGCACCAAGCCCACTAATTAGTCTTGTTCCGTCATCAGTTGGAGCTAACTGTGGATGGACATGAGTTGGTAGGGTATAGTTCCTGGAGATGTCATAGGTACTGTTTTGATGACAAACAGAAATCAATAAAGGTTGCGAGTAGCTGGTTTTAAAACTTGTGACTTCAGGTGCAAATGTCCTACTTAGTGAAAATGATACCTGTTCATCTGAATGAAGTGTGGCAGCAACTGCTGTACCAGTATGGGAGTGTGTCGTCTGAACTGATAATGGACGAATGCAGTCAACACCTGGTGCAGCATGCACTAAAACACCTCTGTTTACTGCGACATCATGCTGACAACCTCCATATTGAATCCCATTTGTCTTGTCTTCACAGCTGTTGCTTTGAGGACCCTGCTGTTCTCTGGCTGTCAATGGTCTTGCGCTATGCAAGGCCACCACCCGTTGTCTGCTTGTGGACACCGTCATGCCAAGATTAGTGATTGATGACCGTGTGAACAGAATGCCGTCATGTTGTTGACTAGTGGTAAGGAAGGAAGCCAAACATTGGGATGGTCTCTCCGATGGACCTTTGATTGCCACTTCATGTTCCTTCACAACCATAATATCTCTTCGGTCATCGTCCACTCCATCTCCTGCATCTTCACACTCATCAAAAACCCCATCATGACTTTCCACATCATCACCTCCACCATCAGCACCATCACTGTGAGGCTCCTCACATCTCTCTACACCCATTTTAACTTCATCTTTCCCATCCTCAACTATGCCCCTATTCAACCTCTCCATTTCATTATTTTCACTTGCCTCCTCAATGTTCAATGTATCCTTCACTTTCAGCCCGATAGCTCCAATGCATCCCCCTTTCTCCAAATGATTATCCTTCCTATCTCCACCCAGGTGTCCTTCTTCCTTATCTCCACCAAGGTGTTCTTCTTCCTTATCTCCACCCAGGTGTTCTTCTTCCTTATCTCCACCCAAGTCCTCTTCTTCCTTATCTCCACCCAGGTCCTCTTCTTCCTTATCTCCATCTAGGTCCTCTTCTTCTTTATCTTCACCCAAGTCATCTTCTTCTTTATCTCCACCCAGGTTCTCTTCTTCCTTATCTCCACCCAGGTCCTCTTCTTCCTTATCTCCACCCAGGTCCTCTTGTTCCTTATCTCCACCCAGGCTCTCTTCTTCCTTATCTCCACCCAGGTCCTCTTCTTCCTTATCTCCACCCAGGTCCTCTTCTTCCTTATCTCCACCCAGGTCCTCTTCTTCCTTATCTCCACCCAGGTCCTCTTCTTCCTTATCTCCACCCAGGTCCTCTTCTTCCTTATCTCCACCCAGGTCCTCTTCTTCCTTAACTCCACCCAGGTCCTCTTCTTCCTTATCTCCACCCAGGTCCTCTTGTTCCTTATCTCCACCCAGGTCCTCCTCTTTATCTCCACCCAGGTCCTCTTCTTCCTTATTTCCACTCAGGTTCTTTTCTTTCTTATCTCCACCCAGGTGTTCTTCCTTATCTCCACCCAGGTCCTCCTCTTTATCTCCACCCAGGTTCTCTTCTTCCTTATCTCCACCCAGGTTCTCGTTCTCTTCTTCCTTATCTCCACCCAGGTTATCTTCTTCCTTATCTCCACCCAGGTTCTCTTCTTCCTTATCTCCACCCAGGTCCTCTTCTTCCTTATCTCCACCCAGGTCCTCTTCTTCCTTATCTCCACCCAGGTCCTCTTCTTCCTTATCTCCACCCAGGTCCTCTTCTTCCTTATCTCCATCTAGGTCCTCTTCTTCCTTATCTCCACCCAAGTCATCTTCTTCTTTATCTCCACCCAGGTTCTCTTCTTTCTTATCTCCACCCAGGTCCTCTTGTTCCTTATCTCCACCCAGGTTCTCTTCTTCCTTATCTCCACCCAGGTTCTCTTCTTCCTTATCTCCACCCAGGTCCTCTTCTTCCTTATCTCCACCCAGGTCCTCTTCTTCCTTATCTCCACCCAGGTCCTCTTCATGCTTAGCTTTGTCTGAAACTCTCTCATGTTCAGAGGCAGTGAGAGAAAGGTCACTGTGGGGAGTGTGGTTAGAGGGTACCATACATGTCAATATATCTGAATGTGGAGAAAGCTGTCCTGCCCTGTTCACCGTTCGAACCGTGACTCTATGGAACAAATCAAATTAGCAAGTATAGTGACTATCACCCATGCAACTAAAAGCTACCTGTATGGTGTGCCTAGGTCCAAACCATCCAAATACACCTTAGTCCTTGATGGTCCAACCTGCGAAATTGTTGGGAAGAAAACTTTGAAGGGAGTGTGTGATGGAATAGACAAGGAAGGGACTGCCGTGTGTGTCTGCTGAAGCCTGCTTCAAAGGTGAGTCAAAACACTGTAACCTACATACAGCCCATAGTTCCTCCCACTGACATGCCAAACAGAAGAGGCTGTGACTGGTTAGCATAGTGCACAGGCTTTAGTCTTAACACAACTCAGCCAATCTTTAAGTGCTTATCTATTCATTTCATACCATAACAGATCTTTAATCTATAGACAAAGAAATGTGTGCACACATGAACCATACACACATACATGCGTACATACACTATACATAGACATGTAAACACACACACACACACACACACACACACACACACACACACACACACACACACACACACACACACACACACACACACACACACACACACACACACACACAGGATGCAGCTCAAACAAGGTAATAGGTTTTGAGGTTAATTTCCCATCAGGGCTTCCAACCAATCAATGGCACACTAACCACACCAGAACTCAGCATTAGAATAAAAGGGAGGTAGAGAAGAGGCGGTTATTATCAGAACTAATGACTCACACACCTACACAAAAACGCATGCACATGTACACACTACAATATCACATGTTACGTTATCAAAGTGATCAACTGCTGTGCTGTGTCAACAGAAGAGGGTGTCCTTGTACCAACCTTTCCCTCCATGATTCCGTTCACATAAATCTGGCACTCAATAACGTCAGTACACATGGGGAGATCCCACTCCAAAAGCACACAGGATGAGTGTTGAGTTGCGCGCAAATGGACAGGTGCTGCAGGAGGACCTAGGTGATGATGTCACTGACAAATATGGATGTGATTCACCACATACGTGGGAGAAGTTCATCTTTCTGAGTGCAGCTTCCTTCTGGTACATTGACGTGTTCCATTAGCTCAGAAAGCCTGGCTTCAAGAATTTTCATCTTTCAGTAAAGGCAAAGATGTTGCGTGTATGTGTGCGCGTGTATGCGTGTGTGTGTGTGTGTGTGTGTGTGTGTGTGTGTGTAGCACACGTGCATATACAGGGGTGTAGCAATGAATACAGGAAGCCTATGAACTTCAACCACCTCCCAACCAACAGATAAAGAGAATTCCACTCATAGTATGACCACAAGCCATCTCCTGATCTACTGCCCACAGGAAGTGGCTGAATTCCAGCTGTGAAATAACACGCATGCACACACACACACACACACACACACACACACACACACACACACACACACACACACCACTGAGCAAACGACGATGACCATAACCATTAATGAACAGCATACTTTTTAGGGGCGCACACTGCATTCATTTATGACTTAAGCGTGTGAACAGGTTTGCTACACTCTGAAGTTGTTTACTACACGTCACCAACTGCCAAGCTTCGGGGCCACCACATGCGTCTTGCGCCCTGACCCACAAGGGTGTGTAACTTGGCATGCACCCTGCCCTTGGCGTGTCACCCCCACGCGACGCCATAAATCAGCGAGGAACCCCCTAAAGTCATGATTCCCACACTACGCCCACGAGCGCATAGCATGCACGCGCCGCGCCGACTTCACCACAATGGTATTCATCGTACAACAACGTGGGAACCCATAGTAGTACCTTCGCCCACAATAGTGCTGTCTGTGATCCGGTGTTGATTTGAGTGTGCTGTTGTCAAGGGAGGAGGGGGGGGAATAAAGAGGTGAGACTTCGAGGACAGAAGACACCTACTCTCTTGCGTGAGCTGTATCCTCTCCTGTGTACAGAGTACAGTGGTTTGAAGGACACATTTCTCACTCACCACACAAACTATCTTAACATACAATCTTTCCACACATCATCCACCCACACATCACACACGACCTCCCATCATACCTCACAAATGTATTGTGTGTGTGCGTGCGTGTGTGGGTGTGTGCGTGTGTGTATGTTGTGACTGGTTTGTTGCTGTGTCTGTGCAAACCCCTGTTTTGCTTAGTGTGCACGTTGTCTGTAACAGACCTATGCATAACACTACTCCAGAATGTGAGATCACTGGATAGTTGTCAAATGACCTGCTTTTAGGTTGAATGAATAATGCGATATAGAGGTCATGTATGTGGCATGTGCACACAGACCCACACAGACCCACACACACACACACACACACACACACACACACACACACACAGACCACACACTTGCACACAAACACACATACAAAATGATTCGAGGTATCAGCAATGCAAAAGATGAGCGTTTTACCAATACTTCTGGATCACAATAGCTGCCTTAGTTTGCTCTTTGACCTCCATTTTTCTTTTCCATCTCCGCAGAACATCCACCTAAAAAAATGCACACAACAACTTACAGATGCCCACACACACACACTGGCACACATGCATACACACTGGCACACACACACACATAAACATACATGCACAAACATGTACACACATGTACAGACGCACACACATGTACACACACATGTACACACACATGTACACACACACATGTACACACACAATCAGTAGTGATGTCATGCTACTATCTCACCTCTAGTAGAACTGATTTCATAGCTTCATCCTGGATCTGAACAGTGTGTACCAAGTAGGCTATCTCTTCACAACACCTGCATACCACAAATATTCCCACCATAATCCCATTAAGAGGTCATCCCAGGGCCCTTAGCTCTGTGAGTGTGTGTGTACACAGCTGGCATCAGGTGCTAATCATCACACATATGGCCTCACCAATGACCCTGTGCCAACTGCACACTCTATCATGATTCCTTACCCACAGACTTGAACATGAAGTTTTGCAACATATGATTCTGTTTTCTTCCTCCGCAATTCATTTTGAACCCACATTACCATAGGTGAGCGTCTCCTTGCTATAAAGCCCCTCCTAAAGTTGTATGTATGTATGTATGTATGTATGTATGTATGTATGTATGTATGTATGTATGTATGTATGTATGTATGTATGTATGTATGTATGTATATACGTATGTATGTATGTATGAATGTGTGAATGTGTGTGTGTGTGTGTGTGTGTGTGTGTGCACACATGATGCAGGTCTGGGAACTTAAACATATGTCATCCATTGTTCTCATACCAGACTGCCTGGATGTGTTTTGCTGCCCTATGCTGTGCTAGGTGTGCCTTGAATCTCTGCCTCCTCTGATACGCTCTGAAGGCACGCTGAACCACTATAGCAGCTCCATCCATCTTCACACCTCCTCCACACTGGTCCATCTTCACACCTCCACACTGGTCCATCTTCACACCTCCACACTGGTCCATCTTCACACCTCCACACTGGTCCACCTTCACACCTCCTCCACACTGGTCCACCTTCACACCTCCTCCACACTGGTCCATCTTCACACCTCCACACTGGTCCATCTTCACACCTCCACACTGGTCCACCTTCACACCTCCTCCACACTGGTCCATCTTCACACCTCCACACTGGTCCATCTTCACACCTCCACACTGGTCCATCTTCATACCTCCTCCACACTGGTCCATCTTCACACCTCCACACTGGTCCATCTTCACACCTCCACACTGGTCCATCTTCACACCTCCACACTGTTCCATCTTCACACCTCCACACTGGTCCATCACAGCTGTCTTCCCTGTAGCACCCTCTGCCATATCTAAATGATGTACACACAGAGAAGGTATTTCACAATGCCATCACAGGGGGCAGGAAAGATTTCTAGTAACTAGAAAGGTCTCTGGTAAGTGAGCCATATGCATGACACACCTTAAGCAGGGCCTCATCACTGATTACACAAACACGTGCCAATAAGACACACCCCTCTACCAAATATAGATGGAAGCCAACAAATAAGCATCTTCCCACATTAAGAACAATGAGTTGGACTGGGGACATCATAATCTATATGCAGCAGGCTTGTTAGCTCTGATTGCTCAATTACCTCGTGTGTCCCTGGCCTGCAGTTCTGAAGATGATGATGGTGGTGGCAGGAGGGACATTGTGCTGGGGAGGAGGCTAGCAGACAGCATACGTCCACCTGCTAATGAGACGTGGCCCTGCCTTACGTCCATATATGGAGCTGCTTGTCCCTCCCTCAGTGATCTATGCCTTTCAGCTAGCCTATGGTGCAGCTGATTAACAAACTGGGTGTGGCTTAGGGCAGTGTCAGTGCAGAGGGGTGATGGTGTATGTGCTGGTGATGTATCTAAGCATTCCAGCGCTCCATACTCTGACATGGTGTCAGGGCTAGATAGCTGTCGGATGGAGGTCTCCTGTGAGTCTATCATACATTGTATTGTCTTCAATGCCCTCAGCTTATAGGCAAGGCAAGGAGAAGATGAAGTAGGAGGAGGCAGAGTGGCTGTGAACTGTTGATGAGCAACGTAGTCATGACAACATCAGATCAACTAAATGCACAGTTTTGCACTTTCACCCATTTTTAACCACATCCTATAAACCACATCTCTTGACCACACCCCTACATAGCCTATAAGCCACACCCATTACGTAGCCTATAAGCCACACCTATAAATTACACCACTAATTTCTAGTACCTGTCTTATGGACATCAGTTTGAAGTTTAATGTCACAAGTTACAATTGCATTTTGCATGCAATACATTTGTATCATCATACCATTAAAGGCAGAAAATATAACCACCTGGAGGGAACCTCTCCTCCCCTCCTCTTTCTCAACTACCTGGAGGAAACCTCTCCCTCCCCTCCTCTTCCTCAACCACCTGGAGGGAACCTCTCTTCCCTCTCCCTCCATTCCTCTTCCTCAACCACCAGGAGGGAACCTCTCCTCCCTCTCCTCTTCCTCAACCACCTGGAGGGAACCTCTCCTCCCTCTCCCTCCTCCCATCCTCACATTTGCACTTCCTTCGCAGTTGATCTCCAAGCCATGTTTCCTTGCAGTGGGTGTGGTCTTCTCTGCCCTGTGCCTACATGAGTACATACTGAATACACAGCCAAGCTCACCACAATCATACTTGCCTCTCAAAGTTGGTAACCTGGATACCGTCTAGTGTAACCAATGATTTACACCAAAACAGTATCTGTGAACGGTGATCGAGTAACCTGAGGGTGTGGTAAGGGGTGTGGTAAGGGGTGTGGTAAGGGATGTGGTAAGGGGTGTGGCAAGGCATAATAAATAGCAACAATTTTTCTAAATAGAGCTTTTAAAAGGTGTGGTCTGATCTGCCTACCAGTCCACTCCAGCAGCAGTTGATATGGAGTGACTTACAAATTTGTATCAATAACATTGAAACAAGGATTGGTCATAACTGAGAGTTGTGAAAGGATCTTCAAAGATGAGAGAGTTGAAAACTGAAAATAAGAAGAAATTTAGTGCCCATAGGAAGAGGATGGGGAGGAGGACTTAGATCAGAGGATGGGATGGGGATGAGAACAGATATCAGAGAAAGGGATGGGGAGGAGGAATGATGGGGAGGAGCTGGAGAGGATAGGGAGGAGAAGGCTGGGGAGAAGGATAGGGAGGAGAGGGGCTGAGGACGAGCAGGATGGGGAGGAGAAAAACTCACCTGGTTGATGTCTTCTATATCATTTTCTGACAGTGTTAGGGTGCGGATTGAAGTAGGAAATTGCATGGGAACACTAAGAAAATAGAGTAGGGTTTAATGTAACCCTCTGAGTGCAAAACATAACTCATTGAACACCTAGCTTAACCCATTGAGCACCTAGCATAACTTATTGAGCATCTAGCTTAACCCATTGACCACCTAGCTTAACCCATTGACCACCTAGCTTAACCCACTGAGCAACTAGCTTAACCCATTGACCACCTAGCTTAACCCATTGAGCACCTAGCTTAACCCATTGAGCACCTAGCTTAACCCATTGAGCACCTAGCTTAACCCATTGACCACCTAGCTTAACCCGTTGACCACCTAGCTTAACCCGTTGACCACATAGCTTAACCCATTGAGCACCTAGCTTAACCCATTGAGCACCTAGCTTAACCCATTGAGCACCTAGCTTAACCCATTGAGCACCTAGCTTAACCCGTCGACCACCTAGCTTAACCCGTTGACCACATATTTTAACCCATTGAGCAACTAGCTTAACCCATTGAGCACCTAGCTTAACCCATTGACCACCTAGCTTAACCCGTTGACCACCTAGCTTAACCCGTTGACCACATAGCTTAACCCATTGAGCAACTAGCTTAACGCATTGAGCGTCCAGCTTAACCCATTGACCACCTAGCTTAACCCATTGAGCACATAGCTTAACCCATTGAGCACCTAGCTTAACCCATTGACCACCTAGCTTAACCCATTGACCACCTAGCTTAACCCATTGACCACCTAGCTTAACCCATTGACCACCTAGCTTAACCCTTTGAGCACCTAGCTTAACCCATTGACCACCTAGCTTAACCCGTTGACCACATATTCTAACCCATTGAGCAACTAGCTTAACCCATTGAGCGTCCAGCTTAACCCATTGACCACCTAGCTTAATCCATTGACCACCTAGCTTAACCCATTGACCACCTAGCTTAACCCATTGACCACCTAGCTTAACCCATTGACCACCTAGCTTGACCCATTGAGTGTCTAGCTTAACCCATTGAGCACATAGCTTAACCCATTGAGCACCCAGCTTAACCCATTGACCACCTAGCATAACTTATTGAGCATCTAGCTTAACCCATTGACCACCAAGCTTGACCCATTGACCACCTAGCTTAACCCATTGACCACCTAGCTCAACCCATTGACCACATAGCTTAACCCATTGAGCAACTAGCTTGACCCATTGACCACCTAGCTTAACCCATTGAGCACATAGCTTAACCCATTGAGCACCTAGCTTAACCCATTGACCACCTAGCTTAACCCATTGATCACCTAGCATAACTTATTGAGCATCTAGCTTAACCCATTGACCACCTAGCTTAACCCATTGACCACCTAGCTTAACCCATCGACCACCTAGCTTAACCCATCGACCACCTAGCTTAACCCATTGACCACCTAGCTTAACCCGTTGACCACCAAGCTTAACCCATTGAGCACTTAGCTTAACCCATTGAGCACCTAGCTTAACCCATTGAGCACCTAGCTTAACCCATTGAGCACCTAGCTTAACCCATTGACCACCTAGCTTAACCCGTTGACCACCTAGCTTAACCCGTTGACCACATAGCTTAACCCATTGAGCACCTAGCTTAACCCATTGAGCACCTAGCTTAACCCATTGAGCACCTAGCTTAACCCATTGAGCACCTAGCTTAACCCGTCGACCACCTAGCTTAACCCGTTGACCACATATTTTAACCCATTGAGCAACTAGCTTAACCCATTGAGCACCTAGCTTAACCCATTGACCACCTAGCTTAACCCATTGACCACCTAGCTTAACCCGTTGACCACATAGCTTAACCCATTGAGCAACTAGCTTAACGCATTGAGCGTCCAGCTTAACCCATTGACCACCTAGCTTAACCCATTGAGCACATAGCTTAACCCATTGAGCACCTAGCTTAACCCATTGACCACCTAGCTTAACCCATTGACCACCTAGCTTAACCCATTGACCACCTAGCTTAACCCATTGACCACCTAGCTTAACCCATTGACCACCTAGCTTAACCCTTTGAGCACCTAGCTTAACCCATTGACCACCTAGCTTAACCCGTTGACCACATATTCTAACCCATTGAGCAACTAGCTTAACCCATTGAGCGTCCAGCTTAACCCATTGACCACCTAGCTTAATCCATTGACCACCTAGCTTAACCCATTGACCACCTAGCTTAACCCATTGACCACCTAGCTTAACCCATTGACCACCTAGCTTGACCCATTGAGTGTCTAGCTTAACCCATTGAGCACATAGCTTAACCCATTGAGCACCCAGCTTAACCCATTGACCACCTAGCATAACTTATTGAGCATCTAGCTTAACCCATTGACCACCAAGCTTGACCCATTGACCACCTAGCTTAACCCATTGACCACCTAGCTCAACCCATTGACCACATAGCTTAACCCATTGAGCAACTAGCTTGACCCATTGACCACCTAGCTTAACCCATTGAGCACATAGCTTAACCCATTGAGCACCTAGCTTAACCCATTGACCACCTAGCTTAACCCATTGATCACCTAGCATAACTTATTGAGCATCTAGCTTAACCCATTGACCACCTAGCTTAACCCATTGACCACCTAGCTTAACCCATCGACCACCTAGCTTAACCCATCGACCACCTAGCTTAACCCATTGACCACCTAGCTTAACCCGTTGACCACCAAGCTTAACCCATTGAGCACTTAGCTTAACCCATTGAGCACCTAGCTTAACCCATTGACCACCTAGCTTAACCCATTGACCACCTAGCTTGACCCATTGAGCGTCTAGCTTAACCCATTGAGCACATAGCTTAACCCATTGAGCACCTAGCTTAACCCATTGACCACCTAGCTTAACCCATTGACCACCTAGCATAACTTATTGAGCATCTAGCTTAACCCATTGACCACCTAGCTTAACCCATTGACCACCTAGCTTAACCCATCGACCACCTAGCTTAACCCATTGACCACCTAGCTTAACCCATTGACCACCTAGCTTAACCCATCGACCACCTAGCTTAACCCATTGACCACCTAGCTTAATCCATTGACCACCTAGCTTAACCCATTGACCACCAAGCTTGACCCATTGAGCACCTAGCTTAACCCATTGAGCACCTAGCTTAACCCATTGAGCACCTAGCTTAACCCATTGCGTCTAGCTTAACCCATTGAGCACCTAGCTTAACCCACTGACCACCTAGCTTAACCCATTGAGCACCTAGCTTAACCCACTGACCACCTAGCTTAACCCATTGACCACCTAGCTTAACCGATTACCAGCCGTAAGCGTCCAAAGACGCGCAGCAGGATATGGTGGACAAAAATGCTTTTAAGTGACCAGGCAGTGCTGCTATGACAAGTTCTGTCAAAATGTAGAGGCTAACAAACAGATATGAGGCATCCTGGTACTGCACTGATAACACTTGTATGTAAACAAAAAACAACCAGCCGTGCACTAATTAGAATAAAATGCATACTTAAACAAAGGAATTTTTTTCATTTCATACAAAAGATTACAGCGGTATCTCAAGAAGCTCAAAGAATACCCTACCTGCACTTATACGTAGTTGGTTAGTGAAAAACCTATGCTTCATTCGCTCGGCTTCATTCAACAAAATCAGCGTACGGTTTATAGAATGAAAAATCAATGTTTTAATGGCAGTCTAGTGGTGATGCCATAGTCCATGGACACACACCACAAAAAAACAAACCTCTTACAGAACATCATTAGTTTAAGTGCTGAGCTGAGGTGAGTAACATACATTACATTGCAAAATTAAATTTGGCCAGCAGTGGTTTTACGTAAATAAATTATTCAGCTGGTAATCAGTTAACCCAGCTTAACCCATTGAGCACCTAGCTTAACTCATTGAGCACCTAGCTTAACCCATTGACCACCTAGCTTAACCCATTGACCACCTAGCTTAACCCATTGACCACCTAGCTTAACCCATTGGGCTGCAAGTTACCTCTCAAGTGAAGTGATTGCATTGCCATGAAGTAGGAGGGTCTTGTGATGCAACAAAGGAATTTAGGAGCAAACACACAAAAGGATAACAATCGTACCTCAAGACAGCTTAGCATCGATAAGTCACTGGTGTGTTGTATACTGCAAAAAAAGTGTTGGATTCCTTCCTTACAACACTCCCACTGACACCTAACCCCCAACACCCTCGCTCTTAACACCTGACACCCTCACTGGACCTAACAACTACATAATTGGAACTGCTTTCTTGATGAGTTACACACATTGTGTCTACAGCTATAGGGGTGGAGCTAGAAAGGGGTGGAGCTTGTCATGTCCTACATTAATGGAGGTATTACAAGTGAACCAAGGAAGTGTTATGAAACTAAAACCAAGCAGACGGGAGTGTAAGTATCACCATATGGTGGGGAGGTGGGGAGGTGGGGAGGTGGGTAAACGTGACCATGCAGTGGGATAAATCAATGCCTGCACACCATAAGACTCTTCCTCAGACCAAATATTTGGTCACTCACACACACACATAATATTGTAGATTTGTCATCAACACACAGAGGATGTAGGCTCACCAGTTGTCAGAAAGGTCCAGGTATCGTAACTGAAGGCACCCTCTAACTCCTTTTATTTCCTGTTAACAAAGCATCATTGGTGACCTATTAGTCTCCTCCCCTCTCCCCTTCCCTTCTCTCTCCCTCCCTCCTCTCCCTCCCTCCTCTCCCTATCTCCTCTCCCTCCCTCCTCTCCCTCCTCCTCCTCTCCCTTATCCAGGACAAACCTTGATGTTATTCCCAGCCAGGCACACGCACTGGACACAATGAAGGTTCTCTAAACCTTAAAGTGAACAATACAACTGTCTGATCAAAGTAAAAATAACATAACCATCCCTTGCCCCATGACAGACTCTGACCTTCTGAGCATGCAAAATACACCTATTGACCTGGAAAAGCTACTATTCAACAACCCAGGTACATGTGACATAGTACACCAGAGCTAGTGTGCACATCATAGTAATGCACACACGTTTACCTTGGATTTCTGATATACTGTTGTTCCTCAAATTAAGAAGTACCAAGTGTTTTAGACAACTCAAAGCGTCCATTCTCACCAACCTGTTGCCAGCAATGGACAACTGAAAACGTTATGATCTCACAGTCCGTTTGTGACATAGTGTGTACCTCAATCAGAAATGGAAATAAATGTATTCCATCCAATGTGCTCAACTGATTTGAGTCGGCATTAACAGAGGTCATATCTTGCCTCAAGAAACCTCCACTTATCTGAATGAGGCGTGTCAATCCCTTGCCTGCATAAAAATGGCACGTCTAACGATAACTTAAACACCCGTGTATATTCACTTACCAGAAGCATTTATGGTTTTGCATACACTTTCGGACATTTTTCAGCGCTCCCGGTGTTTTTTACCCGCTTAAACCAGCGCGCCATCTGTCACACTCATCTCGTTCCCAGCACCCGCGCGCAATACACATAATTAAGAAAGAAAAAAAAAAAAAAAACATGCGGTTTTATCAACCCAACCGCACAAATATATATATTTTTGCATGCAGCTACAAAGATTTGTTGCACCAGTATCAATGGGAAACCTAGGTCAAGATGGCCAGATTTAGGTAAACACCTGTGGAATTGACAGCGGCGTCGGAACTGGGGGAGGGCGCGGAAAATCATTCCTAATTAATTCAACCCCCCCCCCTCGCATACATAATCCAAGTTACGTGTACAATATACAACTGAAGTCCTAGTACTGCTATTAACCTACTGCTCAGCAAGCAAGGCCCCTGCGTTGGCTCTTACCAGTGTCACGTTCACTAGCTCTGCTGGTTGTTATTCGCGTACTGAAGACTTCACAGCAAGTCTGGTGGCCAAACATGAAAAGGTATGTGCTGAGCCTCCTCACCACTAGCTCCATATATCTCCACAACCAATGGTACACATATATTCCCAGTTCAGCTCGGTGCACTTCTCTGGTCATTGTTCTCACTTCAGCTGAGCAGCTGACCTGCTGCTGCTTCAACAATAAGGGTTGAACCAAGCGGTGAGACCAGGCTACAGAGGTTTGGAGCACACCCAATTGGGCATGCAGAAGGACACCAGCAGGTCTAGTGTGCAGGTGTTGTCATGTCCTAGTCCACTTCCAACTGCAATACTAGCACTGACACGTGCAAAAAAGCATTTCTGCTCAAATGTATCCCATAGTTGATTGTGCCAAGACACACATCATCCTCACCAAATTTCCAATTTACAGCATGGTTGCCAAGGGGTCATGGTTGCCAAGGGAATTGAACATGTTATGGAGACGTGTTGCACATCTAGAGCCAGAGGATGTGTCCATTCCAAGCCACCATTTGATAGCGACCTGGCTTTCTTCAGGATATAGATGGCCAGGAGAATGGGTTGCCAACAACCATATGCAGAAGTCATGTTAGTGAGAGCTTTGCAGTTTCCAATTTGGAGATGCTGTTCGATGAGGGTGATCTAAAACCACATCAATTGTCAAGGCATCATTTCATCATTAAAAAGGCCATCTGTAAATGCAATAGGTTGCTATTGGTGGCCAAGGGGGGTGGAGTGTATTGTATGCTGTAGGGCAGTGATAGGCAAGTGATCTGAAGCCTAGTCCTCTATGTCAAAGGCTTGTTCTCTGGCCTTTCATCATTAATAATAATAATAATTAAATTTTCACTGTACAGTAACAATGGATAGTGGCTATATAAGGGTGCTTCAAGTAGAAATAATTGATTTAGGGTAAAATGGGGGGAGCCCCTTTTCATGAAATGGGAAGGGGGGGGGGGGGGGGGGGGGGGGGGGGGGGCAGTTCTAATGCGGCCTCTGAATTGAAATTAATAAAACTGATAATCAAAATTGTCCCTTCTAGCTATAGGCTAACCACTTCTTCCTTTAAAAAAAAAGATCGATACAAATTGATTGCAAAGGGAATTATAACTAACCTAAAAATTCAAACCACTGAAACATAAAGTAACCACTTAAAACCACCAGAGTTTAAAATATTCTACTTCAACCTTGCTACTACTTGCAGTTAACTATTACTACTTGCAGTTAATTTGGATACTACACATGTGACATGTGGTACAATTTGTTACACACAGAATTGATAAATTTCTCCATGCGATTATATACCAGATAAACAAGCATGCATGGTTAACTATTGGGCCATCCTGTGACTGCAAAGCCTTGTATTAACCTTGCAAGAACTGTCAGCTAAGAGCACCTTAACCCAGTGTACATTCTGCATAGTGTGTGTAGTACATATACACATTACTGTCAGTACATGCTTGGAGCTGGCCTGTTTATTTAAAAATTAAAAATCGTTATAGTGTTCAATATGTACTTGGCTAAAGCCACTGAACAGAAATGTGATTGATACACAGTTTCAATAGTCACTTCAGTTCATTTGAGAACGCTATAGACTTGAATAGCGGCCTTGAATAGCGGCATGTACTGACCGTGGGTCGTGGCGTTTAACTTTAGGGTGTGCCTCATCTAGAGGCCAAATAAAGCCATCTTTGCGAATGGGACCCTTAAAATTTATATTTGCTTGCCAAATGCCAACCGCTGTTAGTATCAATGCGAAAATGAGTAAAAAGTTGCCAGGTGTCCGCCACCTCGCTACGCTTTTGCTGGTAGCTGGTAGCCTTGCTATTTGTACCGTTTACGTTCGACCGAGGTTCGGCGATCTGGATGCGAACAATCATGATGAGCGGAGAGCTCCAGATCTGCTGATTAAAACTGAATATCAACTGAAGAAACCAATCTTTGCAAGTGTTCTTACGCAACGGAAGTACTTGAATACAATCGGCAGAGCCATTCGTAAGACTTGGGGTATTGAAGGAGATATAAGTGGATTCAACATATTTGTTGGCGGAGATAGAGATAGTGTTGTGGGAGAAAGACTTGACTTACCAGTAACGGCACTGCCCGCAGTATCAGACCTTTCATCCTACGATTCGTCTCTCATTCAAACATTTGAAATTCTCAAATATCTTCATTTTCACCATGCGGACCATTACGATTGGTTTCTATTGACGTATAACGACACATACATTGTCAGCCGAGAGCTCCTTAACCTGGTTAACAAGATGGATCCTAATTCATTCGTCTATTTTGGGAAAGCGGAGTTCGTGAGCGAAGAGAGACAGGACTATTTCTGTAGTGGACGAGCGGGAGTTCTTCTAAGCAACAGAGCTCTTGCAGCCATAGTTCCGTACTTGGAGCAGTGTTTCCACTCCATTGCACACCTCAAAAATAAAGTAATAAACGAAGGTCTATATTACACAGAGCGAGGAGACGCAGGGCTTGGGTACTGCATGAAACGTTCTCTGGGAGTGACATGTTCAACGTCAGTGGAGGTTAGGAGGGCAGATGGGTGTGTCCGTTGGGCAGTTATGGTTATTGTACCATTGCACCACTAAAAGGGAGGAGGAGGGTAACTGAGGTTGAATATGATTATGGGAGCTTTTAGAGTACATTGCTATGATGGAGCTGAACATTTAATTTGCCCTCAGTCAGTCAGAGATGCAGCACAGAGGTTTGGGGACTAAGGAATGCTGCAGATGGTGGGAGGATGTGAGGTGTATGACTCATACATGATCCTTCCTCACAGTCACAGGCATACTTCTTCCATGACAAGGATGGACAAGCACAGAGAGCTGGCATTATTTGGGATACAGTAATAGGGAATGCTCTAGTGAGCATTTATCCAGTGACCTCTGAAGATAGTATGCAAAAAATTCACCTAATGATCAAGGCGAAAGAACTGGCCCATCTCAAGCAACTGACCTCTGATGCTGAGGCAGCGCTCTGCCAACAGCTGCCACATGAATCAGCTCCCATGTTTGGGGTATGCACTAGGCAACCACAGCCAACTCCACTCACACATGATGCTGCCAAGTCTGAATTTCAGTCCTGGCAAACAATTAGATCAAACATGATATACTCAGAGGATTCTGAGCTCCCGGCAGTCCCTTTGCCTTCTTCACTATCTGCAGAGCTCAACCTGTTACTCTCCAATGCAATATACCACATAAACACTGAGGAGCCTTCTGAACTAAGCTTCAAGAAACTATCTGGAGCAATGGTTAGGTACAACGGAGTCACGGGAAGGGAGGCTATTTTGGACATTGAATTGTGGAACCAGAGTAATGAGACAGTGAACAGGCGTGCACATCTAAGACGCCCCCCGAGTGAGGTGGTCAGTGTTAAGGACACAGGTGGCTACCCTTACCATACCACAGTTCATGTCATTGTGCCTATCAGCAACGTGGGGGAACGCTTTAGAGCATTCCTGAAGGGCTATGCAAGAAACACCCATCAGCAGTTTACCAAACTCATTCTGGTTGTGTTTGGGCAAGATGACCTGGCACAGGTGAACTCCCTTGTAGCACGATACACAGGTCACCTCAACATCTCTGTAGTGAGAGGAGAGGGAGAGTTCACACGAGGGAGGGCATTGGATCAGGGGCTGTACCACCTAGCCAATGACCAGCTTGCTTTTCTTTGCGACATCGACATGATAATTGACGCCAGCTTTTGGGATCACTGCCGACTCAATGCTGTCAGAGGCAGCAGAGTGTACTACCCCGTCTTCTTCTCCCTCTACAACATGGATTATGTGTATCACAATAAAGCTAAACCAAGCAGCTTCTGGCTGTCTCGCGAACATGGTCACTGGGTGTGGTACTCGTATGGGATGGTCTGCATATATAAATCTGATTATATTGCAAGTGGGGGATTTGATACGACCATTGTGGGCTGGGGAGGAGAGGACACAGACTTCTTCAAGAGGGTTCTGAAAGCCAAATTGGAGGTAATCAAGGCCCCAGACGCATCCCTGATCCACCGCTGGCACCCAAAAGACTGCAGTTTATCTCTAACTCCACAGCAATACCACGACTGTTTAGGATCCAAAGCAGAAGCTTTAGCAGGAAAGAAGGAACTTGCAGAATATATATTTCATCTAAATGAGCAGTGATGCCGATGTTAATGATTAAGAGTAATGAATAACATTACTCTTTACATGTGTACCTGTAATATAACATAGCCTGTATATAGATTAACAACCAACCACAGTGGGTGTTTAGAAGCATACAAACACACTGATTCCACACGACATACAAGGAAAGAATATTTACAAATGAAACAGAACAATGAGAAGGTCCAATGAGAGAGCACCAGACACTGTACCCTCGGGTGATCTGCACACTCCAGAATTGCAACTGCTGAGGTTGGTAGACATCTACATAACAGAACAAGGTTCTTTGCCCCTTTTGTTGACAGGTTTGTACTTTTCAAGAAATTCCAACTGTTTCTGATTGATAGCTCCTCTGCGACGCCTGGTTGGAGACACATTGCTTGACCTACCAACACATTAGCCATCACACCTCCCTCCCACACATTAGCCACCACACCTCCCTCCCACACATTAGCCACCACACCTCCCTTCACACATTAGCCACCACACCTCCCTTCACACATTAGCCATCACACCTCCCTCCCACACATTAGCCATCACACCTCCCTCCCACACATTAGCCACCACACCTCCCTTCACACATTAGCCATCACACCTCCCTCCCACACATTAGCCATCACACCTTCCTCCCACACACATTAGCCATCACACCTCCCTCCCACACATTAGCCATCACAACTCCCTCCCACACACATTAGCCATCACACCTCCCTCCCACACATTAGCCATCACAACTCCCTCCCACACATTAGCCATCACACCTCCCTCCCACACATTAGCCACCACACCTCCCTTCACACATTAGCCATCACACCTCCCTCCCACACATTAGCCATCACACCTTCCTCCCACACACATTAGCCATCACACCTCCCTCCCACACATTAGCCATCACAACTCCCTCCCACACACATTAGCCATCACACCTCCCTCCCACAATTAGCCATCACAACTCCCTCCCACACATTAGCCATCACACCTCCCTCCCACACATTAGCCACCACACCTCCCTTCACACATTAGCCATCACACCTCCCTCCCACACATTAGCCATCACACCTTCCTCCCACACACATTAGCCATCACACCTCCCTCCCACACATTAGCCATCACAACTCCCTCCCACACACATTAGCCACCACACCTCCCTCCCACACATTAGCCATCACAACTCCCTCCCACACATTAGCCATCACACCTCCCTTCACACATTAGCCACCACACCTCCCTCCCACACATTATCCTCACACCTACCCTTCTATTGAATAACATGTACACAATCCCCCCCCCCCCCCCCCCCCCCCCCAATCAGACTGCAACACATTGGTGTAGTGTCCCCTGTACATAGACAACCTACATAGACATCCCATTACTGCATGTGGACATCCCATTACTGCATGTGGACATACGTTGCGCCCATTGTGGGATGCAAACAGAACTGATCTGGTGTATCAGCATATCTTGGGCTCATGGGTGGGGTTACCAAGGCATAGCCAAGAAGCATACAGGGTAAGGATGTACACCTCAACATACTGCGGTAGCTCTTTAATGATAAGTGCTGGACGCTAGGTGATGGCTAGTAGTTTTTTTTTGAGGCATCAGCAATGTTCTAAAAGGTGACACCCATAGCACAAGGGAGTAGGATATGTGTTCCATCAAGCCAGAAGTGCAATGAGGCATGTTTACAAGAGCTAGGAGCTAAAGTTCGTGGCCAAAGGTACCTCCTAGTAGCATCTGATCTATGCCAAGTGTGCCCAAAGCTATACATTAAGCTGCACCAGCTGTGTCTAAAGATAGCAGTGACATTTACATCGTTGTATAACCTTTGCTGTACCTTACATATGCCACAATGGTTATGAAAATTGTGAAGATGTATACCCCACATAAAATCACCAGACCTGTGCTATCCAATCAAACTACTTACGTTCTAATGAACTCCACTGCAGCATGGTACTTCATCCCATTCTCTATGAGAGCTATAGCCACCAGTACTGGAGCTCTGCTCAGGGGAAGAGACACTTCAATGCACGCATCCATATGTGAAAAAAATTACCTTCCCAGTCCAGCTATACAGTGCACAGCAATACACGCTTCTGAATCTTGCTTAAATGTTTGAGCAACAAGGTCCAGCCAATCTCTAATGATCTGGCCATCAGGCACTGCGCCATCATCAATACAGAAATCCTGGGACCAATTGAGCAAGCCACTGAACATAAGCAACAATTTGAAATGGATACACACTGATCCATCACACAGCACAGTATGCTCCCATCCTTCCTCCACACATAACAGTATGCTCCCATCCTTCCTCCACACATAACACTCCCATCCTTCCTCCACACATAACAGTATGCTCCCATCCTTCCTCCAAACATAACAGTATGCTCCCATCCTTCCTCCACACATAACAGTATGCTCCCATCCTTCCTCCACACATAACAGTATGCTCCCATCCTTCCTCCAAACATAACAGTATGCTCCCATCCTTCCTCCACACATAACAGTATGCTCCCATCCTTCCTCCACACATAACACTCCCATCCTTCCTCCACACATAACAGTATGCTCCCATCCTTCCTCCACACATAACAGTATGCTCCCATCCTTCCTCCACACATAACAGTATGCTCCCATCCTTCCTCCACACATAACAGTATGCTCCCATCCTTCCTCCACACATAACACTCCCATCCTTCCTCCACACATAACAGTATGCTCCCATCCTTCCTCCACATGAGCTCTGCCATCTCATGTCCAAAATGTACACTAGCAAATGACACATCCTCCATAAACTGAACCAAGGTGGCCACACCCAAAGTGGAACATTAGGCACTCACCACAACTTTGATTCCTTCCTGAGCAAGCGCTTCTGTGCTGTACGTTGGCTCACAGCATCGTGCTACTATCTTGGCATTATACTTCTTCAACTCCTGCACAGAGGGAGAGAACACAACAGAGCATGATACATTACAGCCATGGTCTATTAAAGGTCATAGATATCACCCTCCTCACTTTGATGAATTGTGCCAAGGTAGCCTGCGCAGGGTTGTTGATGATAAGGAACTTTAGACCATTGTATTCAACAGGGGTAGGCGCACCAGGGCCAGTGTTTCGAGCCATTTATAGCTCTATAAAGCCAACGCAGTCTGAGCAACTGATGGCGGTGTCAACCAGTGCAATACTTTTGTCTAGTCTTGAAGTCTCTCTTAGTGGGGCAGGAACAGGCCCTAACCCATAACACAGAGCACAGAGCACACTCTTCCTCTCTTTGCTTTTTCTCTTTCCTGTTTGCTTGTCACGTGCAGTGCTTTTGAATACTCAAGGAAGTGTGGGCGATATGCAAACAGCTTAACAGTACAGAGTGGACAATTTAGATGTGTTGGGCCTGGCACCACAGACTATGGAGAGATGATGCACACTCCCTGCACATCTGAGCACACCACAGGATACACGTGTGATGACCTAGATAAACATGTGAGAGGGAGAGGTGAGAAGAATTCCACACATTCTAACCTAATACGTGCCCGCGAATGGAGCATCGCTACAAATGGTGGGGTGATTTTATGATACTTCAGTTAGCATATTGCGCCCGTTCAGCTCGTACGAGAGACGCACGAAATATTAACATCACCACTCTACGACTGTGACAAGTAGGTATTAAACTATGCCATGTAAGGCCAATAGAGCGTCTGTTGACTTGAACAAAATGGGTTGCGACCGACTTGCTCTGGCAAAACTACTAATCAGCGACTCAACCACTACACCATGGAAAAGATATATATCACAAGGCCGAATTCGCCTACTTACCACGGTGCACTATTTGCTCATCGACGACAGTGATATCCAGTCTCCCAGGCAGGTCGCTGTGACCAAGAAGGGCGTATGTAGTGTGGTAGATCACGTGCTTAGAACGTCATATAGGCCACACCCTTAATATATATATTTTATTCATGCATGTAAATGGCATCGTTAGACTCGATCTTGGAGAAGGTCTTAGCGGGCAGTGGAGCAAAGAATGCGAATGAAGCACTGTTGTTAGCTGTACACTCAAATTTTCTTTCAGAGGGTTTTGTCTGTATTGCCTTAGGAGATGATGTATAGTTGGGAATCTATAAACTTTTTAATTTTACGTGTTTGTGGATTTCAGCCATGTGAAACACGTCAGCAGCCCATTTCAGTACCAGAGTCCCCTTGCTTGCCTGGAGGGTGGAATACTTCGTCGGACGTCTATGCATTGCAGTACCGACACGAAAAAACTGGTATAAAATGTTTGGTTAAAGCCATACCGATTGAAGGAGACTTGCTCTTAAACGCCATGGTATGGCTATAGGCATCCTCAATTGTAAGTCATTGTATTTTGCACCTAGGTGACATCAAGACCAGAGACTGTCCATACAGTGTCATTAACAACAGGCACGTACATACGCGATGAATCAGGGGCTCAGTTTAGCTCACCAAGGTAAAGGTTGTCTCTCTGTGTTCAGGATTAAGTGGCTTGGCTGTGCCTAAATCACCTAGAGTATTCCAGAACCTTCTTCAGCTCATGGGTGTTATTAATAAGGATATTGTCCTTAAACTGGAGGCTGTGTTGTCTAGGTAACACCAGGGAGGGTTGGTGCGGAAAATGTTTTCATTTATGTGTGTGTGTGTGTGTGTGTGTGTGTGTGTCAGTTCTTCTAGGTCTTCCCAAAGGGAAACACAGCAAGAGAGAATGGTCCAAGAAGACCCTCTGATGGTTGGTCGCCCAATGCATGCAGGTGGCAGTGGACCTGGCTACCAGTGAGTTAAAGAGTGGTGGTGGTGGTGGTGGGGGGACAATGCCCAAGCCTCCCTCACGTGAGAAGTGTTATGTATTGAAATGCTCTGGATGGCATTGTGCTGATGTATGGATGCAGTTACACTGTTCTAACAACACAGGGGTCCTTATGGCTATGGTGACCCTGATCGCTTCCCAGTCTATGGAGACCCTGGTCTATTTCCTGGGCATGGTGGTTCTGGAGGCATGGTGTTTGATCCCCTAAGGCAAGGAGGAAGAAGAGGAATGTTTCCTTCTGAGTATCGCCCTCCACCTTGGTGAGTTGGAATATCTGGAAATACTGTTATTGACGAATTAGGGTTATAAGTAAGTTGTAGTTAATGTTATCAAGATATTTATATTTAGTTTCACACAACTACAGTGTACACATGTTTATTAAGTCCTTCATTTTCAAGTTTTCAAATTAAAAATAATTTTTTTTCTGAGAGACAAGCACTGCCTACCGTAGAGCTACTCATATGGCTGCCTACCACTGAGCTACAAAGGCACTAAATTCTTAATTAGCTGTATGTTTCTTGTTACATTTTTTGCTTGTCCTGGGAAGTATCGTAAATATAAGCAGAAGCCATGTTTTGTCAGATAACGTTGCAGACCACACCTCCTCCAACCCATGAATGATGTAGGAACCCACCCGGTGCAAGGTTTGACCCCATACACCCACATGATCCATATGGACCTCCACCTGGAAGACCACGCCCACGAAGGCCTGGATATGAGTAAGTGCACAACGGGACTACCTGTCCCCCTCCCCCCATCTCCTCACCTTCTCCCCCTCCCCCATGTCCTCACCTCACCTCCCCCCCATCCTCTCACCTTCCCCCCCCCCCCCGTCCTCTCACCTTCCCCCCCCCCCCCCCCCCTGTCCTCTCACCTTTCTTCCCTGCAGCCCTGATCCAGACCACATGCGCCCTCCTGGCTTCGATGATGACATGTTCTCATGAAATGTTACGTACATTCACAAGTCATCATCACTATGGTAACTGTACCACTATGCTTGTGCCAAGCGGTTGCTATGACCAGTGTGATGTAACATTAAATCATTCAGCAAATAAATCACTCACTCAGTGCATAACGTACAAAACTGGACACCTTGATGTTTGTCTGTTTGAGCAACTCCCCCACTGTTCGTGTGTTGTCAAGGAGATACTTCTGCTCAACTAGAGGGTCTGTATTTTCTGTTTCACTATTGCCATACACAGATGATGGATTCATTCCTACAATGTGCTGGCCTATTTGCACACCTAGGCTCTTAGCTGCCTCCATGTCTGTCCAATCCTTCCCCGCTGGTAGGAGATGCACTATGGCTGCGTATGTTCCCATGGCAACAGTGGAAGGTGGTATACTAGAAGGGGAGTAAGTGTACCCACACAGCATACCCTTCTTCACAGCCATAAGGCACGCACGTCCCAGGACAATGTTTTCAGACAGCAGCCCAATGCTCTCTGCCACAAGATCTGACATGCTTCCTGCACCAGGACCCACTCTCAGGGCACCAAGTGATTGCGTATCCAAGGTTACCAGGGAAGGAATGTCTGTACTGGGGAGGGGCTGTGGGTTGCATCCGTTGAGGGTGGCGTGAGTCACCTTTTCTACCAAAGCGTGGAATTTTTCGTTCCTTGCGACGAAGTCGGTTTCGCAATTAACCTTTAATAACAATAACTAGGTAATTAACCTTATGCCAACCCAGTCACGCTTACCACAACCATTACAGCTTGTCCGTCTTTCACATGCAAGCCAATCAGACCCTGTTGAGCTCTCCTACCCATCAGCTTCTCTGCCTTGGCCCAACCTTCTTTCTTTGCCTGTTCCAAAAGCCACATCTCAGCTGCACTGTGGTCATTTCCGTGCCTAGTAAGGGCTTCTTTGCATTTGCCAATCGGGTACCCCGTCTTTTTTCTCAAGCTTGCAACCAAGCTTGCGGAAGAACTGGGTGAAGAACTGCAACACCGCAGCGAAATAATGCGTTGAATACCTAAACGCTGCATTAAAAAAAAAAGAAAAGAACGGACTTGTGTCACGTGGTTCCACGTGCGATATATGGCAGCCATAATAGAGTACCGGGTAAAATTTATATTGATATCGGAACCTTGCTTTCGTTGAAATGGCCGATGCACTTAACTTTCGTGATATCCACGTGGGAATGAAAGTGGAAGCGCAAGATGCATTTGGAATATGGTACAATTAACCCGCAAAACCTAACCGTTTGCCGTAGTGGTTGTGTGTGTGTGTGGGAGGGGGGGGGGGAGGGAGGGGGGGCGGCAGTGTGGCGGGAAACTTTGTGTGTGTGGGAGGGAAAGGGAAATTTAGCGGGAATCAGGACGTTAATCCTACCACTTTTAAATCCAGGTACATTGCCAAGGTACGTGAGGTTGATGCGGATAAAGTGTTAGTGCACTTTGATGGATGGAGCAGTCGTCACGACGAATACGTTATGCTTAGCAGTGGGAGGTTGAGGTCTCTCCCACCAGGTGCGGCTACACAAGGAAAGAAGAAAGAAAAGGTAGTTGACCACCTAGCCACGCTATTCTTTTGCAGCATAGCTGTTGTTATTGTTATTTACATTCATTTAATAAACACCGGGTTAATAACGGGTATACTGATTTGTTGAAGTTCGTTGCGTTTCACTGGTGTTACGCGGTTCCAGGTGTTTTCAATCGGAGACCGAGTTCAGGCCAAATGGGAAGATGGCCGCATGTACTTCGGGAGAGTTTTGCAAGTTTTCGCAGGTATGTGCGGAGAATGAACAATACCCGATGGCCATTACATACCTACGCGCGCAGTAGCCATGGGTTATCTTTTTAATTCCTTGGTGATCACGTTAGCGTGTTGGGGGTGTAGAAGTCAAAGATAACCTACATGTAGCCTTCCTCCGTTGCTGTAGAAACTTATCATCGTACATGTATAGCGGTTCATAGTGAGGGTGTGGTTTGGGGTGTGGCATTGTTAGGCAAACGTCTATCTAGGATGTGAATAACGTAAGTTATGCTCGCTTGCAGACAGTGTACAAGTTGCATTTGATGATGGGGTTGAACACACCACGCCCATTGCTTCTGTCAGAAAACGGGTCAGTTACTGGAGATAATATCCTACTGCTGCATGCTTGTCACCATTGATGTTGTCTGCATCCTTTTTAGTGTTGATTTTACCAACAGAAAGAAGACAAAGTATCAGAATGTTTCAGCGCAACACCAAAGGGTTCTTTGAAAGGTTCTCGGCTCCGTGCAACCAAAAGGCATCATTCTCACGGATCCCCTCCCTCCTCTCCAATTTCAATTCCTAAGAGAATCCGTCCACTTGCTCAGCAATACTTGAATGATTCTACTGATTGTGAATCAGACACAGGTGAAAGTCAAATTGTGAATGCATCTGGGGATGATTACAAGAGCACTCCAGAGAATCCTGTTCCTAATAAGAGCACTCCAGCGAATCCTGTTCCTAATAAGAGCACTCCAGAGAATCCTGTTCCTAATAAGAGCACTCCAGCGAATCCTCTTCCTAATAAGAGCTCTCCAGAGAATCCTCTTCCTAATAAGAGCACTCCAGAGAATCCTCTTCCTAATAAGAGCACTCCAGAGAGTCCACTTCCTAATAGGAGCACTCCAGAGAATCCACTTTCTAATAATAGCACTCCAGATAATCCACTTCCTCATAAGAGCACTCCAGATGAGGATTCTCTTTTCACTGTGGCCACATCATCATTGGAAGATATTGATATGGAAGTTCCTGCAGTAGCAAACCATGAAGAGGAACAGCCAGCTTCTATTCCAGTGAAAAGAGGACGCCCTAAGGGCTGTAAAGTCAAGAATTCTGCATTGTCAGAGAAAGGGATGTTGGAGACGTTGAAGCTATCTGCGATAGAATCAGACATTGGCAGCCGTCATAAAGGAATGATAGGGCCAGGGGGCAAGGGGGAGAGATTGAAGGAAGAAGATGGAGTGAATACATCTATACTTGGGCCAGGTTACAGCACTGATGACACAAAGATACCACTAGCTGAATGTTACAGCACTGATGACACAAAGATACCACTAGCTGAATGTTACAGCACTGATGACACAAAGATACCACTAGCTGAACGTTACAGCACTGATGACGCAAAGATGCCACTAGCTGAAGGTACTACACATCCAACTCCACGAAGGTTGAAGAGGAAAGCTGCAGGCAGCCCAAGAGAGCCATACCGTCTGCGACAGGGAGCAAAGATGGTGATGAAGGCAGTAGCTGATGTCACTCAGCCACCCTGTGGTGATCTGCAACAGCCAGAGACCATCAAATCCGTGGTGGTACACACCTCAGGTAAGCTGTGTGGTGAAGCAATTGATGACGTGAGATGGGGGTATGATGGGGTGCATTGGACTTGATTGCATCATTCTTGTCTTTTTTAGTTCTGGGGTGCTATCCATCACGTGTTACACCTCATTTTCATGCACAGATGCTGACCCACCGTTGCCCACACCCTCTGATCTATCTGTGGACAGCAAGGTGGTGGCGGGTTCCTGTGCTACATTTCAGGAAGTCTCAAATCGTGGACAATACGATGAAGCGTTAGGGGAGGGACCAGGCAAAGAGGCGTTAGGGGAGGAGCCAAGCAAAGAGGTGTTAGGGGAGGGGCCAAGCAAAGAGATGTTAGGGGAGGGGCCAAGCAATGATGTCTTGAGACAAGAAAAGGAAAAGACGGAAGATGCAACATTGTCTGAGGTGTGGAGTGAGGTTCAAGAGTCGTCAGGTTCCGTTAAGAAAAAAAGGAATGTCTCTACATTGAAGAGACCTGCAGATGTGAGTGGGGGGGGCTGGTATGAGGATGGTTATTGGGGGGGGGGGGGGGGGGGGGCTGGTATGAGGATGGTTATTGGGGGGGGGGGGGGGGGGGGGGGGGGCTGCTATGAGGATGGTTATTGGGGAGGGGGGGGGGGGCTGGTATGAGGATGGTTATTGGGGGGGGGGGGGGGGGCTGGTATGAGGATGGTTATTGGGGGGGGGGGGGCTGGTATGAGGATGGTTAGGGGGGCTGGTATGAGGATGGTTATTGGGGGGGGGCTGGTATGAGGATGGTTAAGGGGGGCTGGTATAAGGATGGTTATTGGGGGGGGGGGGGCTGGTATGAGGATGGTTATTGGGGGGGCTGGTATAAGGATGGTTATGGGGGGGGGCTGGTATGAGGATGGTTATTGGGGGGGGGGGGGGGGCTGGTATGAGGATGGTTAAGGGGGGCTGGTATAAGGATGGTTATTGGGGGGGGGGCTGGTATGAGGATGGTTATTGGGGGGGCTGGTATAAGGATGGTTATGGGGGGGGGGCTGGTATGAGGATGGTTATTGGGGGGCTGGTATAAGGATGGTTATTGGGGGGGGCTGGTATGAGGATGGTTATTGGGGGGCTGGTATAAGGATGGTTATTGGGGGGGGCTGGTATAAGGATGGTTATGGGGGGGGGCTGGTATGAGGATGGTTATTGGGGGGCTGGTATAAGGATGGTTATTGGGGGGGGGCTGGTATGAGGATGGTTAGGGGGGGCTGGTATGAGGATGGTTATTGGGGGGGGCTGGTATAAGGATGGTTATTGGAGTGTCTTTCTTTCATTGGGTGGGAGGGAGGGGTGATAGTGTGAGGACGTGATATGGTAAGGATGAGAGGTGATGGATGGAGTGATGTGGGAGTGAAGGAGTGATACGGTTGGGGTAGTGAGGAGTGGGGGTGGGGTGGGCATGATAGGTGGGATGAGGGGTGGGGGTGGGCGTGATAGGTGGAACTAGTACTTATGCCTGTAATATTGTACTGTTAGGTAGCCAAGAAATCAAGGAAAATTCCTGGGATTGGTCACAAAGTGGTTAAGAGAAAGTCTGAGCGTGAACCGCCCTTAGTACCTGCCAGTGTATGTGAAAAGATGGCGCCTAAGGGATTAGTTATTGCATTGGACCACAATGACTTCAAGTGTAAGGCTGATGGATGTAACAAGTCTTTCAGGAAGGAGTCCTTGTTATTCTCCCACGTTAAACATTACCATACTGATAAGAGTCCACCAAAGGTGCGATCTGGTAAGGACAATTTATTGGCTGTGTGGGGAGTTAAGTATGGTTTTTTCTCCTCTGTAGCTCGTCACCATGGAGACTTGTCAATTGCCACACTTACAGATCAACCCCTTACTACTGTTGTGACCAGTGACTCCGCCCCTTCCACTAGTGACTCCACCCCTTCCACTGATCCAATCACTATAAGTGTTATTCAGAGTAATGATGTGGGCGGTACAATGTGTTCACATACTTCTGGGGCCACAACAGTACTTACGGAATCTGCTTCATTGGAACCAAAACATTCTGTGGCCACCACTGTTTCTATTGGCAACTCTGTACTGAGCCTGTCTCTCACACCTTGTACAAGGGGACCACTTGCAGCCATTAACCCCTCTGCAACCGTGAACTCCTCTGCAGTCATTAACCCTTCTGCAACTGTGAACTCCTCTGCAGTAATTAACCCCTCTGTGACTGTAGTCATTAACCCTTCTGCAACTGTGAACTCCTCTGCAGCATCTTCTCTGTTCACAACAGTCACAGAACCATCTTCACCTGCAGAATGCACCTTACCTGATGCCACACACTCTTTCCCCCCTGTGTCTGGTGTATTGGAGAGCTGGGAGTGTGTTGAGCTTGGGGAGGAGGTGGAGACAGAGGTTGAAGTAATGCCCAGTGCTGAAGTGGGCGAGGAAGTTCGTTGTGTGTGTGGGAGTAACCTGGATGAAGGGTTCATGATCCAGGTAAGTAGGTCCATGTTGGGTAGTTGTTAGAAAGATGGTTGGCCTAATCTTGTAGTGTGAACAATGCTTGAGCTGGCAACATGGAGATTGTATAGGTATTGTGGAAGACAGCCCACCTGAGAAATACAACTGTTTATTCTGCATGGATTCACCAAGTAAGTGTTTGATATGGTGAGAGGCTGTGTGTGTGTGTGTGTGTGTGTGTGTGTGTGTGTGTGTGTGTGTGTGTGTGTGTGTGTGTGTGTATGTGTGTGTAACAATAAATCATTTGTAGGTGTGATTGAACAGCCACCTCACAAGGTGAGTGCATTGTTGGTTTGTGTTCGGGAATTATGTTAGACTGCTCCAGCCAGTGCTCTGTGAATGGTTCAAAGATGGGATGTTGCCAAATCTTCCCTCTGGTCCACCATTCCAGTATTCAGCAGCTGTCTTGAAAACTCACCGGCTCTCAGACTTACTGCATGCCTTGCGAAAGATGAACGTGAGCGTTAAAGTCAAACTTCAGGCTTCAGGGTATGTGCTATGTATGCCTAAAGGCCAAATATATATTGTAATTGTCATTGTGAATTTAAACAAATTGATTATAAGATAATGGCTGTGTTGCTGCCAATTGATGCTGTTCTGATGGTGTGTATTAAATAGGATAACTCACTGACATGGGGTGACCATAAACATTAGTTATACAATTGCTGTTCTGAGGGGGGCGGGGACAAAGCACATGATACTAACATGAGGTTCATCCAGATAACCTCCTTGGACCCAGCCAGTCCTTGTTTCCGTGGATACATGGAAAGGTACATCATTTTGTTTAACATGTGGTCCATGAAAGAATCAGAAAATGTGTTGCCTATGTCATTGGGACTGAACGAAACGTAAAAAGAGACGTAACTCACACAAAAAGGGTCATTCTAACGTTTTTAAGAATAGGGACAAATCCAATAGCAGTGACTTTTCTCCCAGCTGTTCACACACTTTTAACCATTTTTGTATCATTCTTTCATGTTACTTTGATCTGCAGAAATGCAAGCCACCCTTACCTGAAGCAATGGGCCAAAGAGATTGCACACAAGAATAAGAATGAACTACAGGCTTACATTCTTTCTGCTCTTAAGCCAATTTCAAGTAGTTCACAAGGACAAGGGAGGGAATGTTACAAAGCAGGCGATTGTGTTTTAAGTCCTCCAGACCAGGCATCCTCCCAAGATAACCAGACTTGCCTTTGTGAGGATCCCACACACACCCCTCAGAAGGGTTCTTCAGAGCCTTCCACACACCCCCCTCAGAAGGGTTCTTCAGAGCCGTCCACACACCCCCCTCAGAAGGGTTCTTCAGAGCCGTCCATTGTCAGTTCCCCTCCTGCCGACATCGTGCATTGTGCTATTCAGGACACAAGCATTGCTGACAGCTCAACTATCCGTGGTGGTGCAACTGCAGTCAAAGATGAACCCTGTATTGATGGGTCTTTGTTGCCTGGGGATGTGCACAAGCCATCTGTGAGCAAGCCATTCTTTGTTCAGTCCATCGGTACACACACCCTTAATAGTACCAAGCCAATCAGTAGGCTGGTTATGGCATCGCCATTGAGTGGTACCCAGACCTTCAACGGTACACTGACCTCTTCCTATGGCTCAGCTGCAGTGCCCCAGACTACCCTAAGTGTCTGTAGCACTGCGGCTGTGCCCAGCAAGCCACAGGGTATTGCTGAATTGGTCACTTTAAATGAATTTGCTGATGCATTTTTGAAAGGTGATGTGACAAACTGGTACCAACGAATGGCCCTACTGGACCACATTGAGGCTGTACAGAAAAAGATGGCTGCTTGGATGGATGAGGTGGAAAAGCAGTTGGATGGTAAGGGAGTTTTGGTTATTGATGGTTATTAATTGATGTTAGTTGTGTTTGTTACAGGTATACATGTTGATGGTGGTGATGGTGATGCTTCTTATGATCTTGTGAAAAATGTTCACACTACGTTGCAAGAACTAAGTGGAATTCAACAACCCACAGAAGAGTGGGTAGACTAGTTTCAGTTCATGGACGTCATTTTGTTTTACATGTAAGGGATGGACGGGGGAGGAGGTGGGGGCAGCATTTCATTTAACTTTGCGCATGTGCGTCCTCTGTCCTTTTTGGAATGGCTCGGAAATTAGCTCAGTACCTGTCAGCAGCTTGGGTATTCAAAAGTCGCATGCCGGGAGTGCGAACATTTTCCAACGTGTGGAAGGAGGACACGTTCTTCAACGAACTACCAGAGGTAAGAATCAAAAGAGGGGGCCGTCAAGCTGTAGAGGTTTTAGGCGAGGAGCGGACATTTTTGGTTATACAACCAGATACGAAGGAAGGACCAGTGGAAAAACCATACGTTCCTGCGGACTATAAAGTAGAGGAAGCAGCTAGTTTGGTGGAAGCTGTAACTGGTTGGCAGGTATGCGAGAAGAGGGTCGAGCCATTGAAAAAGACGCACAACAAATTCTTGTTTGGAAAAGGAAAGATTGCGGAACTGCAGACTCTAGTGAAGACGCTTCCAATCACCGGTGTATTTATTAACACCCCCAAACTTACACCTTTTCAGCATGAGACACTCGAAGAGTTATTTGAAAAAGATGTATTCGATCGATTTGGTATTGTGCTAAAGATCTTCAAGGAAAGGGCGCGCACACACGAGGCAAAGATACAAGTAGAACTGGCAGAGATACCTTATTTGAAGTCCCGTCTGGCAGCGGATACTGATCATCAGAAGGGTGGGAGCGGGGACACCGCTTTGCACATTGCGAAACAGAACCTCGCTAAGCGCGAGAAGATGCTGCGAGAGAAGTTGACAGAGCTGCGGAAGAGGCACCATGTCACAGCCACACACCGCTTGAGGCACCACAACCTTCCAACTGTGGCAGTGGTGGGATATACCAATGCAGGCAAGACCACATTAGTGAAGGCACTATCCCGGGATGAGGCAATGCAACCAAAAGACATGTTGTTTGCAACGTTGGACACTACTATGCACAGTGGGAAGCTTCTGTCAGGAATGAAAGTTATTTATTTGGATACGATCGGTTTCATATCTGATCTTCCCCATGAGTTAGTTGAATCGTTTCAGTCCACTCTGGAAGAAGTGATCCATGCAGTGAGTTTTGCATACATTGATGATGGATGATGTATTGGATATATAATCACCCATCATTTATAGGATCTTATTATCCATGTTCGAGATGCCAGCCATCCACAGTTGTATGCTCAAAAAAGTAATGTGATGAAAGTGCTGTTGGAACTGAACCTTAGACAAGAACTTTATGATAATATGATTGAAGTACTCAACAAGGTTGATAAAGTGTGAGTTTTACTTCATGGTTTATAAATCCTTCATTTCATACATTCTCTGTGTTTGTTAGGAATGTAACAGCTTGCCCACTACCTGATGGGCCCAAAGGCGAGATATGTGTGTCAGCAACACAAGGGTTAGGGATTAGAGATCTTCAAAAGCAAGTTGAATCAGCAGTAATGAAAGTAACCAATCAGAAGTTATGGAAGGTGGTTGTGGCAACGTCCAGCCCTGCACTGAGGTGTGTGAACTATGCATATACAGGGTTAGCAGTAAGGCTTTAAGTAGAAGTTGTGATTCATTCTGCTTTAGAGCCTGGCTCAGATTAACTGACCTTTCCATTAACCCTGGCTTTACATGTGTGTTACTAGAAGGGCTTTCTATTCTCTGGCGACTGATTGCTCAAATACTGTATTCTATTATCACTGCTTGATCTCAAACCACACAGCATTCATATTCTGTTCATAATAAATGCACACATCTTTAAATTTTTAAAATGTAAACTACACAATTCTATGTATGTGCTGTCAGGTTATCACTGCTTAATTGTAAGGAGAACAGCAAATGGGTCAGTTCATGTGAAAATGACCCTTCATTATATATGTAAAGTTACATGTATAAAATGGTTGACTTTAAAATGGCTGGCTATATTAGGACCATTCTGTATTTAAATTCATAAAGTTACTTTAAAGGAGGAGACGGTACGTAAGTAGTCGCACAGGGTGCAGCAGACACACGCCGATCGATGCGAAAATCGGTATATAAAAGGCGGTTTGGATCCAAACTGGAAGTCGCGTGAGCTCAACATCCCTGGTATGGCAGAGTTTTGTGAGCTCTTATGATTCTTCATTCTAGCACAATTTTCATAGCTATGTCGTTTTTATGACGGGCAGATTTAGTACTTCTTTGCACATGATTGTGCAACATTCTAGATGAATCGATCGCTTTACTGCCAGTGTACGTGTCCCAGTATATGTAGGCGTACTGCTACAGCTGATAGTGTGTATACGTTTGTACTATCAGTTATCGATACCGGGTTGTGCCGTGTATTTATCAGTGTATAAAAGATATGCTGATCACTGCTACAAGTGTTGTGAATTTTACCCGAGTTTTTACTTCTAAAAGGTGAGAGTGGCTTGTTAGGACAGTACTGTGTGCACTTAGTTAGCAATTGCAATTGTAAAAGTTATGATAATCATAAATACAGAACGAACAACATACACAACGAAGTTGGGGATGAAACGAAGTGTTGAAGCTTGGTTATCTCAAACCTCATCTCCACGATTTGCAGTTATTTTAGCTCAGGCAAGATATGTCTTCTAAATCAAGTGCCATTCCTAGGATAAGCATAAGATTATTATTTCAGCACAATAAGTAAAACAGCTAGTAAAATAAGGCAGTGAACAAGACTAACAGCTAGTAATCAAGCCAGTGCTGAATGCAATTAGTAGCACACAGAGATCTGTATCAACAAAGTTCCAACCAACAACCACATACACATCAAGGGTATGGTGATACAATGCCTACAGAGGACAGAGGCCTTTGTAGCTGACCTTAGACAGGTCATCATTGGCCACTACTATGAGGAGAGGCAGAAGTAAAATGCAGATATCATCACACACACACACACAAACACACACACACACAAACACACACACACACACACACACACACACACACACACACACACACACACACACACACACACACACACACACACACACACACACACACACACACACACACACACACCTGATTCACCGGATGCATTCTGGACAGCTTGTTTAGATGCAAGTGGGCAAGCAGGTGGACCAGTTGGGCTAGCAGGTGGACCAGGTGGGTAAGCAGGTGGACCAGGTGATGAGCAGGTGGGTGAGCAGGTGGACCAGGTGGGTAAGCAGGTGGGCCAGGTGATGAGCAGGTGGACCAGGTGGGTAAGCAGGTGGGCCAGGTGATGAGCAGGTGGACCAGGTGGGTGAGCAGGTGGACCAGGTGGGTGAGCAGGTGGACCAGGTGGGTGAGCAGGTGGACAAGGTGGGTGAGCAGGTGGACAAGGTGGGTGAGCAGGTGGACCAGGTGATGAGCATGTGGGCCAGGTGGGTAAGCAGGTGGACCAGGTGATGAGCAGGTGGACCAGTTGGCAAACAGGTGGACCAGGTGGGTAAGCAGGTGGACCAGGTGATGAGCAGGTGGATCAGGTGGGTAATCAGGTGGACCAGGTGGGTGTGCAGGTGGACTGGGTGGGTGAGCAGGTGGACCAGGTGGGTGAGCAAGTGGATCAGGTTGATGGGCTTGTTAGGAGGGTGGCCATTGCTAGCTGGATGGCTGGAATTTTTGTTTTTGTTAACCAGTACATGAAGGTGGGCGAGTAAGCAGGTGGACTGGGTGGGTGAGCAGGTGGATCAAGTGGGTAATCAGGTGGATCCGGTGGGTGAGCAGGTGGACCAAGTGGGGAAGCAAGTGGGTCAGGTGGGTGAGCAGCTGGACCAGGTGGGTGAGCAGGTGGACCAGATGGGTAAGCAGGAGGGTGAGCAGCTGGACCAGGTGGTTGAGCAACGTGGACCAGGCTGATGGGCTTGTTAGAAGGTTGGCCATTGCTAGCTAGATGGTCGGAATTTTAGATATTCATGCAGGTATACTAGTATAGTTACAATAAACACAAGATGAAGCTAAGAATAGCCGAATTATATATTTTATTTTATCTAACTAACCTGCAGAGTCCACTTTCCCTGTGACACGTACACTCTGTGTCAATACGTGCGTGGTCCAACAAGGCATTCAACACGCCGATAGTAGCGTTCCGCTTATTGACATCGGGTGCAAGGAGTGGCCTGGCTTCCTCAAACGTACTGAAAAACGTTTTCTTTTCTTATGGAGGAAAAGGACCCTTGTAGGTGAAGTCATTGACGAGAATGGCTGCCTGATGATGAGGTTGCCATTAAAAGAAAACATGTGATTGATAGTTTGTTAACTAAATAAGATTACCTTCAGACTGTGCAGCACACAAATGGCATGATATGGCATTCAGAAAATGGGTGAAGACCTTCAGTTTGTTGTTGCTAAGCCTCCATGCATATATAGAACCACCATTGTTAATTTTTAAACAGCCATTTTGGTCGCATGGCCGGTTGAAATTTTTGGATCCAAAGCTTCTTTTATACGCCAACTCCTCGTTTGTATGCAAAGGGCATTACCCCTATTAGGTTCATGCTGGAGAATCCAAATCGTAGAAGAGTCCTGTTGATATTGATATGTCAGGTGTTCATTAATTTTTCTTCTAGCCGTTGCAGAGATGTAGCTATGCATTTTCCCGCTCGATTTGCACCAATGATTTACGCACCTCCCTCCCATACATTTGATGGGACGCAGTTTGCCTAATTATTGGCGGAAATCGAGTGGGGAAATGTGCATGCACTTTGCACAGCTACATTTTTGCAATGGCAAGAATAAAAATTAACGAAGTTGTCAACAATAGTGATAGCACTCTTGTACATATATACCAATTTTGGATTCACCTGCAGAAGGACATTTGAATATAGAAATGATGCATCCTTATATGCCCAAAGCGTTGATACAGCCATTTTAAAATTAACCATTTTTATTATATATAAATGCGACGGGTGAACTGTCATCCCCTAATATAACTATAAGGGATTTTATGGATACATAGAACAAAATAATTTCAGTTTCCGTATTCTATATTCTAATTGTAATTTTGTTGCCATTACATACGCAGACAACGTAAAGGGTTAAGGTTTAGGAGTGTAATAGTTTTTCTAGGAGCCTTGAGTTGCATGATAAACTGTAATTGGTGGGGCACTCAGCCCATCTGTAGTTAAATGATCAGAGATAGTGGATGGTTTAACTTGTATTATCGCTCATGATCTCCATGTCAGAAAGTACAAAATGCTCTTGTATGATTTGCTTAGTTGCAGGTGTAACCTCCAGATTTGTATCATCTTACATTGTAGTTGGCTTCATCGTGAGGCCACGGTGACCAGTGTGGAAACCATTGAAGCACAAGATCAACAACTTTTTCAAATCCTTGCTATTCTGTCTGAATCGAACAAAGACAAATTGATTGCCAAATTCTCAGACATTACGTTGATGGAAGTGTCCACATCTGATCTGTACAAATGATGTTTGAATATAATATACTTCACATGCAGAGAGATGCAGCACACATGAAGGATCTGGTTAAAACACACAGCAAGGTTGTGATAATAACTAAAATTGCAACAGCATGGGCAAGAGATTAAATTACAATTCTTGTGGTTAAAGGATGCACTGACAGTTCAAAATGAAAGTTCATTAACACTAGGCCAACAATAAACAACTTACATTTACAAAAACTAAAACTAGTTAAGTGTGGATAGATGGCATTATCAGTGAAAGGGTCTTCCATATAGGCCAAAAGTGATCTGGGACTTGGGAGTGACAGAAAGTATGTGGCCAAACACTCTTGAGGTTTCTTCCCTCATAGGACTCCACCGCAAGAGGGATACTCAAATTACTGCACTTGGCATCATTTGCGGTGTGCTTTTATAACTCTGCTGTTTGTAGAGCTGCACCTGCTGTTGCTCCTCTTCAGTTAAAATATTTGCATTTAGTGGTCACACAACAGTGACAGGGTTTCTCGATCCCAGTCGCATAGTAGGATATTATCAGCTGATGTGGAATTGTTCAGGAGCAGCTGAATTTGGCAGTCCTCAAGCTTGGAAGATGAAGCATTTGTGAGGGGGTGGGGAAGCTTTAAATCTTTTTTGTTAGAAGGAAACATTGATAAGGTGTATGTTATCCTTTTCACAAAAACTGGAGCCCGGAAAAAAAAATGGCACTAGCATGATGGCTAAAACACCAAGTATTGAATCCTGCAGTGTCAGTGATGCACATGAGCATGAAAAGAGTTGCAAAGCATCCACAACCAAAGAAGTGTAGATAATTCGTGCCTAATGGCTACATTTATGCTACAGATGTGTACCGGAATTAAGGCTAATATTTGTGTACACATTATTGTTTAGAATACATGTACATGGTTTATAGGAGTACAAATTATTAATACACATATGGCAGAATGAACACCTTCCTTGTGAGATCGTGGCATCGGCCATCCTTAGTACGATTGAGCTCCTATGTTCTGTCCTGTCCTTTGCGTGCTTTATTATCTTATCTATCATGATAAAAATTATTATGCTCCCGTAAAAAATCACGAGCTGATAATTTATTTCATGCTCCACACCACTTCTCTTGTGTCTGAAGACTTAGCATTGTTTGATGACACAGCAAAAAAAGACGCAAATCATATTTTGATTCCACAAGTGATCTGTTTTTTCATATCGGTACCAAAATGATAACAGTTTTGGTACAGATATGAAATAACAGATCACTTATGGAATCAAAATATGATTTGCGTCTTTTTTTTTGCTGTGTAAGGAGGTCCGTCGATACTTCTCTGATTGTGTTGCAAGTTCTGATTTGCTGCAAGTTCAGCTGAGCCTTAGTAGAGGTGTCTAGGCCTCTGTAAGTTGGCTTTATATCAAAGCTGGTTGTGTGGTTGTTCAAGCACGACAAATTTTAGTGGCCTAAATGTTATAAAAATTCTTTGCGTTGGAATCGCATATAACCATTGCATAATAATGATTTACATTGTGTTTACAAAAGGGGGGCCTAGTAATACAGAGGCATAATGAAGTGAGGGACTGCTTGGGAGACATTTCATCAGAAGTATGGCCATCTGTATTACTAGAACCATTACTAGAACCAATTGTAAGGGAGGCAGATCCCTCATCAAATGATGTGGGTTTAAGGCTCGATCTGGGAGTCCGAGGAGTGTGGTCACCACAGACAGAGGCGTTGTTTGACATTCGCATAATTGATACTGACGCCCCATCATATAAACACCGTACTCCAGAGGCAGTCCTTGAAAGTGCAGCAAAAGATTTATCAGAAAGCTGTTGAAGATAGCCGTGATCAATTTACACCCTTTGTTGTTTCAGTGGATGGACTCCTGCACAGAGAGGCAAACCATTTTATGAAGTGTATAGCTGCAAGCCTTGCAATGAAATGGGAGAAGTCTTACTCAGAAACAGTTTCGTCAGAACGAGGTTATCTTTTGCAATCCTAAGATCTGCTAGCCTGTGTTTGCGCGGCTCTAGAGTGAAATGGCGATGTGGTCTAGGGTTTGATGATGGAGCAGCACTCCCTGCACACTGACAACAAAGAGACATTTTTATCACTGATGTTTTCAGTAATAATAATTTATTTATTTCTATTTTATTTTTTCATGTTGTGTTGTATTATACTTATAAGTATATTCTATTATTTACAAATGTGGTGCAAATGTGCATTTAAATATATTGTACATGCGACATTTCAAATGAAAGCTTTATATTTACTAAAGTGTTGATGACACATATACCATATTTACTACATTTTGCATAATAGAAAATACATTGTCAATCCATGCAAATTATTATGCAGTGACAGTAAAGGCTAGCAACGCCTAATTTTCTAGATTGTAATACAATTTACGGTCTTTTACTTGCTCCCTGCCAGTATTGCAACGTCCGATACACCCCCCAGAGGGTTTGAACCCGCCATAAACTTTCGGCGGGAATCAAATTGCTTCAATCCGGTTTGTATAGGTAGAGAGGTCCTGTACCTATTGATTTGATCTGTTCGTTAATTTCTAATTAATCTGTTACGCGGAGATATTGCCACTGTAGGCAATGCAGGCTGGTGCCTAAATTAAATCATTGGCGCGGCAAACCATGCGCGTACTTTGCACAGCTATATCTCCGTAAATAATGGATGAAGTAAAAATTAACCAGAGATAATATATATATTATAGAACAAATCAATAGGTGCATGACTGCATGCTCTACCTACAAACCGATTTCAATCAGCGATTTCATTACTCCTGCCGAAAGATATTGCGGGTTCAAACCCTCTGGTGTACTGTACGTTGCATGTAATACTGGCACGGAGCAAGTACACGACCCCATTTTACCATAGAGGAATGGTGTAGTATGAAGTCTAGAAATAGGACGTTACCGTTCGGACGTTATAAAAATTCAAACGCAAAGGATTTTTATAATATTTGGGTCGCAAACTCACTATTGACACTGCATGCCCACATAAAGTGCATCCACCTGTTCGATATAATGAACCACACAGCGGGATTTGCAGCTAGGCCGGATTACAATCGACTGGGTAAGGAATAGAGGCCCTGCTTGTACAGTGCATGGAGCTGGCAACCTATAGACATGTTTGTGTGTTTCATGTTTGTTATGTGTATTGCTCTTTTTTTGAACCCCAGTGCCCTTACACATCAATATTGATATGTACTTTTACCGTAACAATGGCTGCTGCATGTATAGGACAACAAAAAAGTCCCACTTCAAAGGTTGTATAATTGCCAACAAGAATGTATATTTAGTCTACTTACAAAATGCTATTCATTCATCACTATTCCAAGTTGGTTTTGTATGTATTCTGTCCAAAGTGCTAAAGGACATAGTTCCAGTGCAAATATGGTGACCTGGTGCAAGCAACCACTGATGTGGTTATACCTGAATGCATAATACTTGATGAACCAGAGAGACAGTACAGGCATTTATTAACACAAGTCTCAGAAGGCTTAGCACCGAATGAGTGACATGATGAAGAAACGAACACATGGACATATATAATAAATATGAATAAGACGTGCATAGTTATACTGCTGATACCATAATTGGTTCATCAGACCTTGCTGAGGCTTCAGAACCACTTGAACTGCATTGCGCAATGGAGACATCATCTCTCATGAGAATGCTGGATCGTGTGAACTGTTGCTTCTCATCACGCTCTGCTAGGAGTTCCACAGTACGAATGCCAATGTACAGTGGGTTGTTCACCACATTGTTCCTGCAGATGAGATATTGTGAAAGGAACCCCAGTAAGGATGGTATACATGGAATTGGCCACTTACGATGAGGTCAGATCTCCAAAAAATGCTTCCTCTTGCTCAACATATTTCATCTTACTGTACCTGCAATACAATGCTGCTGCAATCAGAGCAGCTGTGAGAGAGGACTAAGCATGGGAAGAGATGAATGGCATGTCTACTCACCAATAGCTGCCAATAGCAGAACACACAGAATAATAGTTGTTATTAATGCATATGTTGGCAGGTTATTCGGGTTTTCATCTATGGGTTTAATTGGAAGCTGGGGTACCATAGTAGATAGAACAAGGGAGCTAGACGATTGCCTATAACTGATCTGTGGTACTGATGTTATATCTGGCTGTACATTTGGGCTTGTTGTAATAGATAGTAATTGGTCCACTGGTAGTTGTGTTTTTGAATGTGAAAATTGTGGCATTTCTGATGTTGCAGAACCAGGATTTGATGCAAAGGATGTACCAACTGAACTAGAATCATGAACCATTGAAGTGAGAACTGCAAGGGTATTGCTGGACATTCTGTATCCAGTAAGCACACTTGACGTTGTAGGTAATGACAAAGGCAATGGTAGCATGTTTGTAGTAAGCACTGATGAAACCATCAATATGGGTGATGATGATGATGTTGGCAATGAATTTGTGCTCATTGGCAATGAAGGTGTAGTGGGTGATGATGTTGGCAATGAAGGTGTGCCTGGATCCAGTGATGACGTGAATATTGGAGCTGGTGTCTCCACAATGGGAGGTAACAGTGTAGTACTATGTATTGGGGTTACAGAGGGCAAGACTGCAGCAGTACTAGTCGTCATAGAGGTAGATACACTAGGTGTAGTTGTAGTAGTCATAGGTACAGTTGGCCTGAGTGAAGGTGATTGAGGTGTGGCACTAATCAATACACCAATACTTGATGATGAGCTGAGTATTCTAGTTGAAGTTACTCTCAAGAGCTGTGTTATAGTTGTAGGTTGAACACTTGTAGGTACTGGAGATATAATGTTGCTTGTTGGAGACTTGAAGGTAAAGGGAGTTGTGCTATATATAACAGATGAGCTCATGCCTCTGCTGTTTGGCAAAGCCATTGTATTTGTAGTACTAAATCTTATCGACTGAGATAGGCCAGGTAGTACTGCAGTATTGATAAGTGGTTCACTGATCATTCTAGATGGGGTGGGCATAGCTGAGGGTGTAGAGCTTGGGCCTGCATTTGAGGGGATGCAGTATAAAGCCATATTATCCACAATGCATGCATGCAATGAAGGTCAGTCACCTATATTGCATAATGGTCCGGTCCAGCCAGTATCCAAGCAATCGCACACGTTGGCTGTAGGATCCGCACAGAACCCGTGCACACAGCTAGGGTTACAGTCTGGCACTTGTAGATCTGGATGCGTGGAAGGTTATTTAAGAACACATTTCATGGCAGCGTCAAAACTGCTCACCACTCAGTTGGTTATCAGGGTGTACTGTACGCACGCTGTATAGCTTTGATAAACTCCCGGTCCGGTATATTTGGGTAAGTCCAGTACCATCCATGACAATTTTGTTCATTGATCTTGGCTGGCTCCACCAAATGGTCGACGAGTAGCTTGTGATTGTACTCGCGAATGAAAGAAGCTGTCCTGTGTAAACTGTCTGAGAAATGACCCCTCCCACAGAGACCCGTTCTAGTTCATTGACGCAGGAGTCTGACCAGTAGAGATGTTGTGAGGAATAATTGAGCGCGATTGGCCATGAAACAGAGTTGGTACAGCTAATTCTAGATTTCTGTTGCCTAATAATTCTGTGGGTTGTGCCATTGAACCGAATCCTTTCAACAGTGCCTTTTAGTCCATCTGTCCAATATATCCATCTGCGAGAAGAGTGTCAACAGTTTGGGAAGCCGTACAAATTAAACATCGCTTACCCAGTGAAAGGGTCTACCACGATTCCCAGTGGTAAACCGTCAGTTGCTGTTCGGTAAACAATACTTCTTTGATTGGACCCGACGTCATACTGCTCTATCGTATGATCAGCTGAATCGGTCCAGTAAAGCCTGTTCTTTTTCCAATCAACTGACATCGATGTGATTTGGGTCCCTCTTACCAAGGGCGGGTAATGGGTGGCAACACCATCAACAGTATCAAGCGGAGCCGTTCTTATGGAATTATTGCTAACCCAGAAGATGGCGTTGAGTCTAGTGAAACAGTCCGCATGAGCGAGCTAGTTGCATAATTTACACATTTCAACCCACCTGTAGTTGTAGTCGATAGCTATAACGGGATAATCATCGTCCATTACGACTGAAAGATCCGCTTCATTTGCTGAAAGCTTTATAATACTAGAGCTCTCCGAGAATATTTGATACGGATCCGGCACCGTTCTGAAAGCGAACAACGACGAGAATTTTCATGCGAGAGCATGCAGCAAAATAACTGATGCTATGTGAGCATGCAACGCCATAAAGCGCAGCCAACCGTGCTCAAACTCATGATATCAACCTATTCTTTAACATGACCATATAAAAAAAAAAAAAAAAAACCTGGCGCTGTATAGTTAATCAGTCCCATCGTGATGAACTTACATGATAGTCCCCGCAAATTGAAGGCAACAGAATAAAATACACATTAAAACAAACATCACGAAGCGGCTGTGACACATTTACACCGTGCGCATACCAGACTGACCTTTATAAACCACAATACTTGAACGGTTTCATTTATTAAAATATAAATGAAAAATCATGATCCTTCATACAGATCGAAAGTTGAGACTTGGGAAGTACCAGACGTGGTAAGTGTAGAAGCACTAATGATGTATGTTTTGTATATACATGTGTATGGTTTGTTAAATGGATGTAGCTTGAAAATTGCACCAAGTACAATGCTCATTCCTTGCAACAGTACAATGCTGCAGTGTCAACAAAACAATTGTTAGTGACATGTCCACCGGTATGTAGTCTGAAATGACACACATCAACTGAATTAAGTACACACCTGTTGCATAACAATCGTGGACATCAGAGGCTGATCATGTGAAGGTATGTATGAACACAATGTTCATAGCCATCATACAACATTCCATTTAACTATCTGGGCGGAAAATGTCATGTACAAGAGATCAACTTGAAGCAAACTCTAACCAGTAGTGCATTAAATAACTATGCCAATGGATTGGCTCTATGTTCTACAACATTTATTCTGATTGCCACTCCATCAGCCCACGGTTGTTTCTTGCCTGAGCCTAAAATCAGGTAAACGAGAGCTCCAAACACATAGATCTCCACACACAGTATGAACACTTCACTCCATTCACTGCGATATGTTGCTATGTACTGAGCAGACCCCTTTGGGAAATCTGGCTGTAGGAGATGGAGTTATGAAACACAAGGGGAAGAGTGAAAGAGAGAGAGGGGGGGGGGGGGGGAGGGGGAGGGGGAGGGGGAGCACTGATCAAACTCACAGGTAGGGCAATAGCCTTGGCCACCAAAGGACCCACAATACCAGGTAGAGTTCCAGCAGTGTTTGTGAGTGCCATAAGGACCCCAGCGTATCTCGGAGCAATGTCCAGATGGTTAGTATAAAAGCCAGCCACAGCAAGACCTCCAATCCCAACAGTGAGAGTAAGTAGGCTGACAGCACTGATAGTTGATGTTCCAAAATAGCTGCACAATAGCAGGAAGACAGCAGATCCAAAAAAAGCTGCAATGGAGTTCTTATGAACAGGTTGAAAAAATAAATAAATCAATTATGGCTTGCCTATTGTAGTGAATGACTTCCTGACAGCAGCTGTCGAGAATGCCTTCCTCATGTAATCTGCCATAGGTCCACTTAATAGTGCTATTACCATCATCAATATGTATGGAACAGCTGAGAACACGCCATTAAGCACAAGTGCCTACATACACCTGAATGTAATAAAGCACAGTGTTCGATTCAGCTAACTCACATTTCTGCCAGGAAGAATTCCAATGTCAGTTAAATATGTGGGCATACATGTGAGGAGTGTGTACTCTGCCCAGTTGTAGCAGAAATGAGCCACTGCTATAGCCCATACATGTGGGGATGTAAGGATTCGGAACCATGGGGTTGGGACGAATTCCACTAAGATGCTGTTAGTAGTTCCAATGCTAGATTCTATATAATGCCTTTCTGCAGAAGAGATCCTTGGGTGCACAGAGGGACTGCTATGCACCATGAAGATCCATAGCACAAACCAAGCCAAGCCAACAGAACCTTCATGCAACAAGAGGAAACCTTTTAAACAATAGCAGCCCAAAGTGTGCACACACTTTTGATAGTGCATCTACACTGAAACCAAACAATTGTCACACAACACCTTATATACTCTTTTTAAATGGTACAACTATAAAGCATTATACAAACAAATCAGGTGGTTATGGATCAACACAGACAGCACAAATCAATATACTTGCATGGCAAAGGTACATATATGTTAGCCATCATACAATCATGTGCTATCAATATAACACTAGCACACATATATCACACACTAAAATAATGGTAGTTGTCTTCCAAAATAAATATGGTTCATACTCTCAGGAAGGTGCAAGTTACTGCGTAACACATGCATGTTGAATTCATGTTTTTAAGGGTACCTTCCATTGTCCCATAATTAGCAGCAGCCTTATCCCATTAAAAAAAAACGCACACACAACAAAAAACACAGTTCATTTAAACAACCAGTGTGCAAAATAATTTGGGTTGGGACCCTAGTGTAACAGGTTCACTAATATAATGTACATGCTTAGGAACTCTAACGTCAGACATTATGTTATTGCCTAAACAATCCATTTTGCTCTCCTCTCTTTGACACAAGACAGCTGTTGAAACTATACTGTATATGAGGGCAACAGCCAAATCAATAATGCCAATATCACGTTTCTTGGAACTGACTGTTCCCATGACATCATGCATGGTACCATACAAGGGTGTACAAAACCTATACTTGTGCTACTCACACTGGACATGCTGAAAACTATTCAAGTGTGGCTTATTTAACCAAGTGGCAAACTTCAACTGTAGATATAGTAACTTTACCAAATATGTAGAACAAGCATGGCCAACCACCATACCAACTGAACACTGCACCCAGGATGAATGCAATTACAATTCCAGTAAATCGACCTTTAATGAAGGAAAAGAAAAATGAGGCTATGGTTTAGAAAAAGGTAGTTACGGGCTTATACCTGAATATGTGAGTGCTGTCAGAATACTTCTTTCTTGGGGTGGAGCCCAATGGCTCCAGATAACGTGCATGGCTGGAAAGGTCACTCCCTGAATGAGAAATATGGAAAACCCTTTTGTAAACCTATTGGTTACCTTGACTGCCATGATTCTGTCAACGTTTCTTACCTCAAATACTCCCTGCAATATCCTCACTGACACCAGCAACCACACATTACTCATAGCCGCCAGGGGGATCAGAAGTGTCAGCAACGACGTCATACCCACACCCACTCCAAATATCCATTTGCCTCCAAAACGCTGAGCTAGAATTCCACCAGGAAACTGGGTCAAAAGGTAGCCGAAGAAAAAGGCTGATAAAATCCACCCTGGGAACGAGAGGGCTTATTAGCCTTGCTTGTGCAAAGGTTTCGAAGTGCAAACCTTCTTGCTCTGGAGACCAGTCGAAGACCTAGTGGAAAATACGTTACGCTTTACGTGATGTAATTACTCAAAGCTTCCTTGCTTACTGGTGACGACTCGTTGCTCCTGAGCGTCGCAGTATTTCGATCCATCTGCAACACTCCCACACTCATAATTGCCTTGAAGATGTACACGTTACATACTCCCAGGAAGCTCATAGCAGCGAGAGTATATCTCGCTGGTATACATGTACATGCACAGCGCGCCATATTCCAATTAATTACAATTAACCGAATACGAGGTAAGTATGTGTCAAATGTGTAGGCATCCAAATATGTACTTTGTCTCCAATATTGCACAATAAGTTATTAAATAAATTGTCTCAATAACTTCATAACTAGTTGACAAGCGTGTTATTATTTTCATCAGCCCACGGTTGTTTCTTGCCTGAGCCTAAAATCAGGTAAACGAGAGCTCCAAACACATAGATCTCCACACACAGTATGAACACTTCACTCCATTCACTGCGATATGTTGCTATGTACTGAGCAGACCCCTTTGGGAAATCTGGCTGTAGGAGATGGAGTTATGAAACACAAGGGGAAGAGTGAAAGAGAGAGAGGGGAGGGGGAGGGGGGGGGGGGGGGGAGCACTGATCAAACTCACAGGTAGGGCAATAGCCTTGGCCACCAAAGGACCCACAATACCAGGTAGAGTTCCAGCAGTGTTTGTGAGTGCCATAAGGACCCCAGCGTATCTCGGAGCAATGTCCAGATGGTTGATATTGAAGCCAGCAATGGACAGCCCACCACAACCCACACCCAGTGTGAGCAGGGTGACTGCAATGGTAGCCGATGTCCCATAGTACGTGCACAACAACAGGAAAACAGATGATAGGGAGAAAGCTGCAGAGAATAGTCCAATCACATTCATACATTTTTGGACACACATATCTATAGTACAAAATTCTGCGTGCACACAACACCATATGCTTGCCCACTATATAACGGCACACACATACATACATGTAACAGTGAATGCTTTTCGCACAATGGTAGTAGAGACCCTTGTTCGGGCCCAGTCAGCCACAGCACCAGCTCCCAGAGCCACCACAGCCATAGCGGCATATGGGACACCAGAGTACACACCATTGAGCACCACACCCTGTGCAGAGAACCATTGTATGAGCACGTGGTACAGCCAAAAAGGTGAGGTTGCTTACGCCATTTTCTGGTAGGACACCAATGTTGGCAAGGAATGTAGGCATACAGGTCATCAATGTGTACACACCCCAATTGCCACAGAAGTGTGCCACAGCTATTGCCCAAACATGAGGTGACATCAGAATACGCAACCAAGGGGTTCTCATCTCCTTTGTCTTGCCCACAATAACAGTGGATTCTATATAATGCCTCTCTCTAGCAGATATGTATTTGTGACTAGCAGGGGTACTTCCAGCCAGCAAGGCCCACAGCATGAACCAGCACACACCAGCAGCCCCTGAAATGTGTTGAATATCTTATACACCAATGCCACACATATCTAACAGATGACACAGAAATGTTAGCGCGGAAGTAACCCTTGTACACAAGAGAAAAAATAGGATAGAGGGGAGGAGTGACGCAATGTCCTCCTAGGTGAACACGATGCATGTCAGCTAAGTTAAGTTATTAAGAACTGTAGCATACAATATTGGGATAACAGATCCTGGATAACACAATATAACACACACCCTGGTTAGCACTACACACCCACACCCTGGTTAGCACTACACACCCACACCCTGGTTAGCACTACACCCACACCCTGGTTAGCACTACACCCACTGGTTAGCACTACACGTTAGCACTACACACACACCCTGGTTAGCACTACACCCACACCCTGGTTAGCACTACACACACACCCTGGTTAGCACTACACCCACACCCTGGTTAGCACTACACCCACACCCTGGTCAGCACTACACCCACACCCTGGTGAGCACTACACCCACACCCTGGTTAGCACTACACCCACACCCTGGTTAGCACTACATCCACATCCTGGTCAGCACTACACCCCCACCCTGGTTAGCACTACACCCACACCCTGGTTAGCACTACACCCACACCCTGGTTAGCACTACACCCCCACCCTGGTTAGCACTACACCCACACCCTGGTTAGCACTACACCCCCACCCTGGTTAGCACTACACCCACACCCTGGTTAGCACTACACCCACACCCTGGTTAGCACTACACCCACACCCTGGTTAGCACTACACCCACACCCTGGTTAGCACTACATCCACACCCTGGTTAGCACTACACCCACAGCCTGGTTAGCACTACACCCCCACTCTGGTTAGCACTACACCCACACCCTGGTTAGCACTACACCCCCACCCTGGTTAGCACTACACCCACACCCTGGTTAGCACTACACCCACACCCTGGTTAGCACTACACCCACACCCTGGTTAGCACTACACCCACACCCTGGTTAGCACTACACCCACACCCTGGTTAGCACTACACCCACACCCTGGTTAGCACTACACCCCCACTCTGGTTAGCACTACACCCACACCCTGGTTAGCACTACACCCACACCCTGGTTAGCACTACACCCACACCCTGGTTAGCACTACACCCCCACTCTGGTTAGCACTACACCCACACCCTGGTTAGCACTACACCCACACCCTGGTTAGCACTACACCCACACCCTGGTTAGCACTACACCCACACCCTGGTTAGCACTACACCCACACCCTGGTTAGCACTACACCCACACCCTGGTTAGCACTACACCCACACCCCGGTTAGCACTACATCCACATCCTGGTCAGCACTCCACCCCCACCCTGGTTAGCACTACATCCACACCCTGGTCAGTACTATACCCCCACCCTGGTTAGCACTACATCCACACCCTGGTCAGTACTATACCCACACCCTGGTTAGCACTACACCCACACCCTGGTTAGCACTACATCCACACCCTGGTCAGTACTATACCCACACCCTGGTTAGCACTACACCCACACCCTGGTTAGCACTACACCCACACCCTGGTCAGCACTACACCCACACCCTGGTTAGCACTACATCCACACCCTGGTCAGTACTATACCCACACCCTGGTCAGCACTACACCCACACCCTGGTTAGCACTACACCCCCACCCTGGTTAGCACTACACCCACACCCTGGTCAGTACTATACCCACACCCTGGTCAGCACTACACCCACACCCTGGTTAGAACTACACCCACACCCTGGTTAGCACTACACCCACACCCTGGTTAGCACTACACCCACACCCTGGTTAGCACTACACCCACACCCCGGTTAGCACTACACCCACACCCTGGTTAGAACTACACCCACACCCTGGTTAGCACTACACCCACACCCTGGTTAGCACTACACCCACACCCTGGTTAGCACTAAACCCACACCCCGGTTAGCACTACACCCCCACCCTGGTTAGCACTACACCCACACCCTGGTTAGCACTACACCCCCACCCTGGTTAGCACTACACCCACACCCTGGTTAGCACTAAACCCACACCCTGGTTAGCACTACACCCACACCCTGGTTAGCACTACACCCACACCCTGGTTAGCACTACACCCACACCCTGGTTAGCACTACACCCACACCCTGGTTAGCACTACACCCCCACCCTGGTTAGCACTACACCCACACCCTGGTTAGCACTACACCCCCACCCTGGTTAGCACTAAACCCACACCCCGGTTAGCACTACACCCACACCCTGGTTAGCACTACACCCACACCCTGGTTAGCACTAAACCCACACCCTGGTTAGCACTACACCCACACCCTGGTTAGCACTACACCCACACCCTGGTTAGTAACTAGTACATATGTAATCATGACAGTTACATCCTGGATACAATCTGTGGGTATCAAGAATGCACAGCTATAATTGTAGCCCCTCAAGTATCCTACTTTTGAACCAGACAAAACTGCTTTACGCATTCACAGTTTGTTGGGTGCACCCAGATTCCTTAGGTACATAACACAATCCTTGGTTATAGAACAGCAGGATAATGATGGACACACCACTACTCCCTTTTACAGAACTTTAACCCTTTGAGCTCTGTAACTTACCAAACACATAGAATACTGATGGCCACCCACCAGCAAACCCGTACCAACACAGCAGGGCAGAAACAGGGAAGGAAATAACATTGCCCACATATGCACCTAGGAAGTGCACAGGTGGTGATGTTAAAGGTACACCAGGTGGTGGTCATACCTGAGTAAGACATAGCTGTGAGGATACTCCTTTCTTGGGGTGGCGCCCACTCACTCCAGATTGCATGCATGGCAGGAAAAGATACCCCCTAAATGAAAACAATGAGACTTTAGACCATCGTTATATCTAGATAATAAATGTAAATAAACCGTTAAGTGATACAGCATACTACATACAAACAAAAGACATATAAGTAGTAGGGGGAGGCTTTGCAGTACATGAAGTTTTAATTGGAGTTGTGATGATATGAAGGACGTGAACCCAGAGAATGCGTACTATTGCTCAACGCAGTAAAGAAAAGCTGAGTCTGCAACATGCTGAAAACCATATATTATCACAGGGAAAACTGAGATCGAGTTTATAGTAGTGTGGTTTTAAGATATTGGAAGGGGTAGTGGAATTATAGAAGTTCGCCAGTTTGTCAACTGAGTTCCCCTTGTCCCTGCAAACCTGTTAATAAAATATCTCACTTCAAATATTCCTTCCAGTATCCTAAGTGCCACCAAGACCCACACATTGGTAACAGCAGCCAGAGGAGTAAGCAGTGTCAGCAATGACGTCATACCCACACCGACTCCGAACACCCATTTGCCTCCAAGTCGCTGAGCCAGAATTCCGCCAGGAAATTGCGTTAGAATATAGCCTATGAAAAACGATGCCAGGACCCAGCCTGCAGGCATGTAAATTCATCGAGAGTGCTGTGAGAGACAACTACACTAACCTTCTTCATGCGAGCTCCAGTTAAAACTCTAAATGATGACGCAATGAAGGGAGGAACATGATAAAGCGCCTTACCTTTGCGGTATTGTTATTTCGAGGTGTAGCTGTGTCTGCATCCATCTGTACTATTGCAACACTCAAGTTTACTCTAAGCGCGTACACATTCACAAAACCGACAAAAGCGAGCAGTGCCATGACGTATCGGGTGTATTTGCAGCTACAACAAACATTCCCCGGATTGTTGTGACCATCTTTAAACACTGAGCTTAGAACATCGTCCCCGACACTAATAGACATTTAATAGCTTTCCAACGTCTTGGCGGCCATATTTTTAACGTGCGCTCTAATTAGGTGTTGTTGAAATAAGCAATGAGTACAGCTCAAAAGGAGGAAAATTCTCGCTCGAGGTCATCCTCTTTAAAGGGTAGCGCTGGTATTCGACCTGCAAATAAACATGAAGGGAATGCAGATGGAAACGAAGGTGCTGTTGTACCTTCTGACGTGAAGAAGCAGACTACAAAAGCGGAGAGAAGGGCTTTGCAGGTACATATAGTTTTTAAATCGATGAAGTACTATTATTCCGGCAATAATTTATCCGGCATGCCATTAATTATTCCGTTCACCTTGTTCAAGATATATGCACCCGCATCAGCCAAACTATTGTATTTGATATAAAGGTCCATTTTTTATTGTACATATAGGAAGCTCAGAGAAAAGCGAAAGCAGAGAATAAGATAGCTGGTGGTGGTGGTGGAAAATCAAAATCTGCTGGAGAGCCTGTTAAGAAAGAGATCAAGCCTCCAGCTCTAAAGACACCTGTTCCTAACAAATCTACTGCAGGGGAGGATGTGTCCCAAAAACCTAAGCAAACACGCACCAAGTCTCTGACAAGCACGGTATGCCTGCACTAAGCTGCTGTGCATACCACTTAGGGTGCATCGTTTTGTAGCCATCAACAGATATGAAACAAGTCCAGCTGTTTTCCCATTTGCACCAGTATACCAGGGAGGAGTTTTTGTCTTTGAGGTAATACTCGTAAGTAGTCATAATGTATCAACGAGACAGCAAGCACAAAATGCTTGTGCAATGCAACTAAACATGGTATGCGTATGTAGAAGCAATAATGTACCCAGTTTGCTTATTTACAGTGATTATTGGGATTATAGCTTTACATTGTGTGCACATATATATGCTGATTGGCCAGGCTTTAAGCCAGCTGCTTGCAGTACTTTTATAAGGAGTTTCCACTTTATAAACCTGCTTAAAACTGGTTAATCTGATTTGTAACTCTGGCTGACTTCAAAGCAGGTTGACCATTCTCAGAACAACAGCAGTATATAGATCCTTCTTAGGCACTTACAAATCTGCCTATTTAGTAATTAGTACATGAATTGCTTTCGTTAACACAGGGCCCCTGGGGGCCTGGGACGAATTTTCCCTAAAACAAAATGTGTCCTGTAAAAAATGAAACTGGCTGCCCCACATTTACTTCAAATGCACTTGTAAATATTATGACTATGCATCTGTATATGATCAAATGTTTATTACTCTTGTCCTCTTCCCCCACAGTCAATCTGGAGAGTACATCCACCCTGCTATAGTTAAGCTGGGTCTGCAGTACACTGCTGGAGTATTCTGTGGATCAAATGCACGATGCATTGCAATGCTGGCTGCATTTAAAAAGGTTATCCTCCACATACTATATAGGATATCCTCCACATACTACATAGGATATCCTCCACATACTACATAGGATATCCTCCACATACAATATAGGATATCCTCCACATACTATATAGGATATCCTCCACATACTACATAGGATATCCTCCACATACTATATAGGTGTACCTTTGCAACTTCATGATTTGGTTGATATTTCAGCGTGCTTAATGTTACTGCTTTCTGTCATTTTTGTTGCACTCGAATATACTCACAATGAACATACCGATGTGTGCTTTAGATATATGAATCTTTGGCCGTGACTGGATTATTTCTATCTATAGCAGCTCCAGTAGGCTCAGCTCAGTCCTACTATTCCCATCATTTTAACAAGCTGATACCGTCACCAGTAATGGGGTCTTTGCTTTTATAATTAATATGTGTAGGTTTGCATACATGTATGTGTAAAAAAAAAAGTTACAGTGAAAACATTTGAATATTGACGTACACTGTACATGAAAAGCTGGTTTTGATAATAATTTCATTTCCAGGTCATACAGGACTACACCACACCACCAGAGAAGGAACTTTGTCGTCATCTTGATGCCACAATCAAACCTTTTATTAAGTGAGTTAGGGCTGATTACTTCTGCATGACATTTATATGGAATGTATTAACTCGTGAGTGTTTGAATTTGGGATGGGTGAAGGTGAAAAAGAGGAGCACATGGGATAAAGGCCAGACTGAGTGCTAAGGCCATGATACGTGTGATCAGCACATGAGTAAGGCCAGCTAAGGCCATGGTACATGTGATCTGCACATGAAATAAAGGCCAGATTGAGTGCTAAGCCATGGTACATGTGATCTACACATGAAATAAAGGCCAGACTGAGTGCTAAGGCCATGGTACATGTGATCTACACATGAAATAAAGGCCAGACAGAGTGCTAAGGCCATGGTACATGTGATCTGCACATGCATAGGGGGTTTTATTCGCTATTTTTTGGACAGACTGCATGCAAGACTAACAGCTTCTTGTAGTGCTACAACACAAAAAAGCCTACCAGTGTAATGACACATGTATTTTTTGAGAAAACCGCACTCAGTCAGGCCTTTATCTCATGTGCAGATCACATGTACATGGCCTTAGCACTCAGTCTGGCCTTTATCTCATGTGCAGATCACATGTACCATGGCCTTAGCACTCAGTCTGGCCTTTATCTCATGTGCAGATCACATGTACCATGGCCTTAGCACTCAGTCTGGCCTTTATCTCATGTGCAGATCACATGTACCATGGCCTTAGCACTCAGTCAGGCCTTTATCTCATGTGCAGATCACATGTACCATGGCCTTAGCACTCAGTCAGGCCTTTATCTCATGTGCAGATCACATGTACCATGGCCTTAGCACTCAGTCTGGCCTTTATCTCATGTGCATGCTGTACCAGGGCCTTACAGTGCATAATAATTTGGATTTACATTGTATTTACTATTAGGTGCAAATGTGTATGTAAGTATATGTGACATTTCTGCTATGGAAGGTTTTATTTTCTTAGGTGTTGATGTCGCATGTATTTACTAACACATTTGCAGCACATTTGATTATAATAGTAAATACATACATGTAGTATTTTTATGCAGTGTTAGCACTGCCAGACTGATTTTATAACCTTGAGCATTTTGCATTTTGGACAGGAAAGGGTCATGTAATCGATGGATATGATATATGAGGGAAAGAATGAGATTTTATGTATTGGATAAACACTAAATCAATGTCTGTGTGTGCATTTGTTGGGGTGAGCACTTTGAACATTCACTATGTGCATGTAGTCTTCTATCACGTACTATATTCTGACTGCTTTTTATGTGCATAATTTTAAATGCCGTCATTTAATGAGTCACTTTTTGTCTGCCATAGTTTTTTGTCGAAGTGTCGTCCACTGTCAGTGTCCATGGGTAATGCAATCAAATCTCTCAAACTCCATATCAGTAAAGTTACCCCTGGCACCTCTGAGATAGAGGCAAAATCTACTCTGCTTTGTACAATTGATCAATATATCCATGAGAAAATTGAGTTGGCAGATGAGGGCATTGCTGAAGAATTTTCTAAGAAAGTCATCAAACATGGAGATGTCATTTTAGTTTATGCTTAGTGAGTTTTTTTTGTATTTGCAGTGTGTTATGAGCATTTTGTATGCGGAGCCAATACTTCTTTTAGATAGCAGGCTTTTTGGCATTTAATGTCTCTAATTTTTTGCTTTCTCGCACACACATTTATTCACACACTTATGCTGACACATTGCATAAACTTGGATACACACAGTTCATCTGTGGTTCAAAGTGCTCTCATAAATGCGCACAAGAAGAATATTAAGTTCCGTGTAATTGTGGTTGATTCTAGACCCAAAATGGAGGGTAAGTGTGCAGTAAACTGGTATGTCAACTGCTGTATGTTGTGTGGATACAAGTTGTTATTTATTAGGCCCAGGAGCGTCCTCGCATTGTTCCTTTGATTTATGCTTCATCTGCAATAGTTAATTTCAGACAATGATTTCCGTAGAATAAGTGCTTTGGCCAGATGTGTCTCACCAAACACTTGCTGTGTCTTTTAGTTATTTATAGTGCTTATGTTTTAAATTAATGTATTCTGTACTATTATATAATGGATATTATAAAAAAATGGCAACGCCATAAGTATTATTGTGGAGTACAACCAGATGTGATGACATTTGTGGTTAGAAACATTAACTGAAATCCCAATGGGAGAGAAATAAATATGATTGCTCTAGTCTGCACTTGCATTTTAACGTTCTCACTGTTAGGATTATGTACATCCCAGAATTAATTGCAGTGAGTAATAATGCACTTAGTTATTAATCACGATGAATAGTAATATGTGTATTGATTTATTTTAATGCAATTGGTATAGTCACGAATCCACCATGCATTCAATAAATAGTTCAATGAGTTGTTGAATCATTGCTTTATTGTTCCATTAACGGATGTTATTAATTCCACCTTCCTTCCAGTAGAGAATAATTGGTTGCAAATGAGGGAACATGTAATTCACAACATTGTGTTGCACCTCAGTTGCCTGTACTTACTGCTGTATTGCTGTCCCCATATATTCGTTTCTCAAATAGATTGAATGATGTGTCCCCAAGCCAGTATCCTGCCAAAACAGCATATAGATTCATGGTTAACATATTGTCTAGTATACTAACCTTCAGGATCATATTTACCGTTTCACTATATAGAAGTGGTTGCAAGAACTGGAACTGTTGATATAGGTTCAGGGAATCATAGGTTGATCACTATTGCCTTGCTAGCCTATATCTATCCAGCTTTGTCTTTGATGAAGGGGATGTTTTTATTTACTTGGTCCATGGGTTTTTATTTGTGAACATATTATAGCCTACTGCACTGCTGTAGTCATCTCCTTCACCTTTACTATGTAAGCATGTAGATCTTGTATGCAGAACATGAACACATGTAGGCCTGATGTTTTATGATGCATGTAACCACTTTCTCAAGCTGTCTGACTGCCTCTTTGAAGCTTCCTATGTGAGAATGTCAATGACAAATAACACCAGTAAATTAAATGGTCTTTTTTTATCTCTCATCTCATGAAGAAATTAAAAACACATGAAACAAGTAATAAAAACATTCTGTTTGAGAAAGTGGTGGCATATAGGATTAGAAGGCAGTATTGGTGTAAAAGGAAGGAAAGAAGGGTCTAATAGTAAAAGGAATTGTGCGTCATATAGGACTATTACATGTCCCCTTATTATTAGACCCTTGTTCCTTCCTTTTACACCATCCAGTCCTATATGCCACCAACTTTCTCATGGAGAATGTTTTTATTACTTGTATTCTGAACCAATTGGTTCTAATGGCATTACTGTTTGTAGCCCATATCTACTTGATGGAAGGAATAAGATGATGATTACCAAGGTGCTTTTTAAAGTGTATAACTTGGAACCAATGTGAAACTGTTCAGTTGTGTGTTTATGTTTGATAATGACAAAGAGATAAGTGATCTGATTTTTGGTTATCTCTATATAAAGTTTTTAATGATGCATGTGATTATATCATATGGAACCTTGCTGCCCTTGAGGTTACGATAGAATCAAAATGATAGTGAGGAATATTCTCAAGTACACGCAGGTTTGATGTGCCTTTGTGTTCCTGGCACGTTCCGATGCATCCATGCATGCAGGTTGTTTAGTGCTTTTTTGTATATATGTTCTAGTAAAACCTTGTGAGTGTTGAATCCATTATTGTAGGGCTTGAGTGCTTAAGAAGATTGGTCAGCGAAGGAATACAATGCTCATATGTCCTGATAAATGCAGTGTCCTATATTATGAAGGAGGTTTGTTGTAAAATGTATAAAATACTGTGTGATTTTTATTTTTTAGGGTTTTAGAACTATGGTATACATTCTGCATAGGAATTGACAATATTATTAAGAGCATAGGGAGATCCGGATGGATGGACAGCATAAATTATTATAGAAATCGACTAGGAGTTAAAAATAATTGTTTCGCTCATATCAGACCTCACAAGAGTTACAGTTAATGTTTAAAAAATAAAACTAGCTAGCAATAAAAAAGGAAGCAATAACAATTAAAATAGGGCAAAGGTGAAAACAAGAATAGCAACCTGCTAATACAAACGTTTTATGTTGGTGACATTATGCTTCAAGCACTGCTGGGCTCTGGATTATGAGTCTGCTTGAACCCATCTTCCTCATCCTGTATACCAGCACTATCAGAAGTGGCTTATATTGTTATTTGCTGTTCAAACCACACAATTAAAACACAGTTAAAGATGCCTCTTGTCTTAAAGCTTGTGTGGTTGTATATGAATCCCAGTTATTCATTATCTAAGAATGTAAACCTGTAGTGCGATTTAACTGCATCTTGACTGTGACATTGTATGATAATTTATAAAGTGTAATTATGATGTTTAGTTGTGTATTGTCAGTCTGCCTGGTAAAGGTCACTCGTTAATTATAAATTCAATTTGGCAACTAGAAACACATGTGAAGTATCTTGCTGTTATGTCAGTGTTGATTCTTGGGCTGTAGTATAATGTACTAAACCAGGACACTTTATTCCCAGGTTTCCAAGGTGATGGTCGGTGCACACTCACTGCTAGCCAATGGTTGTGTGATGGCTCGTGTAGGAACTGCTCTTGTAGCACTAGTGGCGAAGTCCTACAATGTACCTGTGCTTGTTTGCTGTGAAACATACAAGTTCAGTGAAAAGGTTCAAACTGATGCATTTGTTTTTAATGAGTTAGGTGAGTACTGGGCTTTACATGTACTCTGTCTGATTTGAATTTTGCGCTCATATTTACACATTTACAGGTAGAAATAATGTCAGTTACTCGTTAATTATTTCAAATGGATATACACATGCATGTGTAAGACAATACAAACAGTTTAATGAGCAGTTTAATACATTTGAACCGAACAGTGAACCAAGTTAAGCCTCAACCTAGAACTGGAATACTGATGGTTCTTGCAACTATTGCATGAAGTTACGTGGGGACTAGCATCAAGATACTTTGTTCAATGCATGTCATTAAGGTGTACATCGTAATGTTAAATATGTAGGATGTGCATGCATACGGGGACCGCATACTCACATTCATATGGCGATGGGAACTGTACTACACCATGCTCTGTGCACATGGTCGCACAATACACCCCTCCTCATTATTACCCCTTTGTGCGCCATGGCCGGCTTGTGAGATTATATGCACACATTGGCAGCCTCCCAGCACTCCCCGTGCTTCAGGAGAGCTTTTAAATTTGCTCGTTAACCCAACAGTGTAACTAGTTCACTAACATAACTAGTTAGGTTCAATGTAAAATAATAAGCTATCTTCTACATACGTGCGCAAAAGCACTAGTAATCTAACTACTCAAGCTCAGTGGTTGATAAAGTCCTGGACAGGATAGCTCTGGCCATAGCTCCCAGGATTTGTGTTATAAACAATGTCTGCTCCATCAAACTTTGCAGCTTCTTGGCTATCAGTTATACCATATCCCCATGTCTTAACCTCTACCTCGACAAAGCTGAATTTCAGAAAGCCGTAACATGGTGGCTAGGCTTTGACATGCATGTTGGTAGTAGGTGCCCGTCTTGTACATCCCAATTGTTAGATCCATTAGGTTACCACACCCTAACATGTGAATAAGATGGGGATTTAGTTTTATGTCACGACCAACTTAGGATTGAATCCTGCAGACAGACTGGTGTTGTAGGTCAAATGGAAGTAGGAAATGGATTGGGGCATGACGAACAGTGCACTTGACCAACCGAGACTTTTGATTTCACTGTTGCATCACTGCTTAATTAAAGCATTCTCAATGAAGCATATGTGACGGCGGGATCATATCCCCAGGTTTCTGAACAGAGGAAGCATGCGTCCAGTGATGTTAGAGCTAGGTTGGTCATGCATACCATTGGCTGTAGAGGCATATGGCTGCTGGGGGTGCTACAGCTCGCTTTTGCCTTGTGGTCAGACTACATTGCACACAGTATCATGCCACCTCAACACTGTTTGGTTGGCTTGACAGATCACTGCTATCCTGAACATATGGCATCAGCTCTGGCATCCCAGCTCAGGGGCGGATGTACAAAGGGGCATGGCAGATAAAGAGGGGGGGGGTGGGTTTAAAATGATTTATTCACAACTATAAATGCAGATTGCCTAATTTCTTGCTATGAATAATATTACCGAAGGCCTGGGAGGTTGGGTTTAACCCCCCAACCCCCCTCCCCCCAGATCCGCTACTGCGGCTTTGACATTGCATATAATTGATTAAAAAAATAAATGATATGAGCCTCATTCAGCCTTCCAGAGCCCAAGTATTAATCTTGATGGGAAGTTGTTGTTAGATGTAACTCAAGGGCACGACTAGCTAGATCTATATAGTTGTGTCCCATGACACCATGTTTTGTTGCTTTATAATGTTTTGTAGTTACTTTTTTTGGATAAACAAAAAAGGTACCTTTATGCATGTGTGATAAGTATTGTTTTAGTGATTATCATTACAACAGAATTATTGGTATAAAAGCACAGAATGTACACAACACCACAGTAAATATCCATTTACAAATGGAATTGTTTGCCGGTGGTGGCCAGCAGGAGATGAGCAAAGGGGTCGGTGCAGTGCTAAAATGTCTCAATTGTAAAAGGAAACTACTTCTTAGGTAATCGATTTTACAGTTTAACTCACTTAAACTTCACAGCCAAAAAATACTGCATTTAACTAACTTAACTGATCAATATGGGAGTGACCAATCAAATCAGTTAACTTAATGCATGGAAATTAGGGGACGATTAGTTAGCTGTAACATGACTATGTAGCTGTAACTTAACTACAGTGCTAAAATGTCTCAATTCTAAAAGGAACTACTTTTTAAGTAATCAATTTTACAGTTTCCTTTTAGAATTGAAACGTTTTAGCACTGTAATTAAGTTACAGTTTAACTCACGTAAACTTCACAGCCAAAAAACATTTAACTAACTTGCCTGATCAATATGGAGCGACCAATCAAATCAGTTAACTTAATGCATGTAAATTAGGGGACGATTAATTAGCTGTAACTTAATTACATGCTAAAACCCATCAAGAATAAGATTATAACTAGAAACTTGGCATCCTTAGAAATTTTTATGACATATGATGATGGTGCAATTTTGTTTCACTTTGATATTTCACTGCAATCTAAACCATCTGACTCTTTCTTGTAGCTGACCCCAATGACCTTGTACAAATTAGCCGTCGACAAGGTTGTATTCTGAGTGATTGGAAAGAAATCAAATGTCTGGGACTGCTCAATTTAGTTTATGATGTTATGTCCCCGAACCTTGTTGCCATGGTGATCACAGAAGTGGGCTGCATTCCTTGCTCATCTGTTCCTGTTGTGCTGAGGCTATCCCGAGACACAATGGACCAGCAGCTGTGATACTAAGCTTGTGCTACTGCATACACATTGTATTTTTAATGTTTATCAATGAAGAGGCTTTGAAAATAAATAATAATCTGTGTAAGCCTTTGTACATAAAGCATTTTATTAAAAATGTAAAAAGAAACTTGAATTTAAGAATTAAGCAGTGCAGTCTTCTGATCCTTCTAGCAATTCTTTCAACTCTTCGTATCTGCTACTGTGTTCTAGGTAGGTCTGAGTCATGTATTAAGTGCAAGTACATCCTGAGGAATATTGAACACATGGACCCCAGAAAGCAGCTGAATAATGATGAAATGAAGGATGCAGTCCTAAGCTACCTTAGTTTTTCGAGCAAAGCTGTCATCAGTAGTAGGGCATTAACTGCAGTTTGTAATTTATGTATGTCTGTATTGATGATACACATAACTTGTCAACAATGCTATATGTACAACAGATATTATCTCTGAGTAATTTGAAGGCAATTGGGGTGTAAAAAGGGAGAACATGGGATCAGCAATGATATGAACAATTTTTAAAGTCTTATATTTAGCATCGTAAAATGTACAAGTAACTAAAAACATTCTGTAGTACAGGGTTCCCACACCAAAAGTATGGGTCAAAATAAGACCTTTTCAAGACTTTTTCAATACCCTAACAGTTGTATATTTAATGCCTCACACACACATTACAAATCACAATTACAAAACAAAACTACACAAAAAGATGGACAATTAATTTCAAATTAGCTATTTTTTCTTCAATTGATTTCTCAATTAATGCAATTTCATTCAACTTGCTTGTAGCAGCCTTGCAAATTGCATTAGATTTTGCAATTCTTTGAGACATCACTTTAAATTCACGCACACCTGCTTTTTCAGCATAGTCATCAGCTGAGGCCTGCAATTACATTGAAGCCTTTTCTTCTTTGCCTTTAGAGCATCAACTCCCTCCAGTAAAGTCTCCCGTTTTCTCTTCCGCTGTTCAGTTTTTTCAACTGTTTTGATTTTCCAAAAATACCATATACTTCTGTCTAGCTAGGCTACAAGACATAAGCATATCTTTCACCAATGGGACTATAGATATATCCCCCGCAGATGAGATGGCATCACAGACTATCCGTTGGGCTACAATGTTTTCTTGTTTCAAGTTCCCTACAGGTGTATGTGTGAGTGATGGACCAGTGCTCAGGTGTATGTGTGAGTGATGGACCAGTGCTCAGGTGTATGTGTGAGTGATGGACCAGTGCTCAGGTGTATGTGTGTGTGATGGACCAGTGCTCAGGTGTATGTGTGAGTGATGGACCAGTGCTCAAGTGTATGTGTGAGTGATGGACCAGTGCTCAGGTGTATGTGTGAGTGATGGACCAGTGCTCAGGTGTATGTGTGAGTGATGGACCAGTGCTCAGGTGTATGTGTGTGTGATGGACCAGTGTCAGGACTCTCCCCACTTCAGATCTGGCATGGACCAGGGCAAGGTAGCCAATTAATTATGTTTATAATTTATTGGTATTGCTTAATAATTTTGGCACAAGAGGGAAACATGCTTGTGGCTTTAGGGTGCTTGTTCCTTGCTTGTAATAATTTTAATTGATTATAAATTAATTTGCAGGTCAACTCTGTATTTGAAAAGGATGGTCCCTCATTCAAGTGGCGGGTGAGTTAATAATGTATTAATAATTACGGCATGGAGGTGGGGCTGGTAGTTGCACTTGGTCTGTGCATGACAGCTGAATAATTATGTCATTCCTAATTTAATGTCATGCTTTTACTTAAGCAAATAATAATAGCAGCCTTAATTACATATTGTGATTATTGGTCATGAATACACTGCGTTTTAATTGCTACTAATTATAACTTCTTATTGTTTTTTTCCCCTCCCCAGGAGCTTTGCGCCAGGTTTTCAAGTTTAGGGATCGAGAGAAGGAATGTGACCTGTGGACCCTGTTGTATTGTATTCTGAAGTCGTGTTGTTTGCGTGTAATAATGAGTCATGCATGCAGGCGGAGATGGTCCCTTACTGCTAAGGTCATCCAGTACGGCAGGCCATAGTTGGCATAGAGCTCTATGGCCTCATTCGAACTGGTGGTGATGTCCACCGAAGCATGCAGTAATGACCATCTCCCGTCCACCATTTCTTTTTGTATAATCACAATTGGACTTGGCGTCAAAAACCTTTGAATTACTTCATTCCTATTTTAAGGTCATGCTTTTAATTTCGCTAATAGTTATAGCAGCCTTAATGGATCTTTAATAATTGGTTATTCATTTGGATGCATTGCATAATAATTATTGCAGCATTCATGTGCTTGTTATAATAATTAGAGTGTTGATGCATAAATGATTAAATGATTATTCATTTATTAATTAAGTGTATAATTATAGCGTCGGGGTCCTGCCACCTTACCCGTTTGTTCGGTGTGCCATGGGGCTTCATGGAACAAAGAATTGGGCTGTGTCCCCTCCTGTGTGCAGCAGGTTCGAATACACATTATGATTCATGTATGTTATTATTGTTGTTTGTACATGACGGCTCATATATCAATGAGGATGATAATTTTAAATCCATGTCTAGTATTTTAATATTTTGAAATTATAACATGACATATAATAAAATAAGAAACGACCTAATCTAAACAATGTACATGGCAAAGCATCTAGACAGCATTGCAGTGGCATTTGCTTTAACAAGGTTAAGATTTAGCCTATTACATGTTTTGTTCTAACACATGTTCTAGGTGGTGGAACAATCATAGGATGACACTGGCTGATCAACAGGGAAATTCCTCCATGAAAACTTGATATCTGGGAGCAAAATGGATGCCTTACTTCGCTGAAGACTTGGCCACCGTGGATAATCAACCAACCACCTTCATAGACTGCACTGTTGAAACTTGCTAATACATTAATAATGTTAGAGCTTATGTTTGTGTTATGTAACTTGATCTATTTTCAAAATCCCCAGTAAAGTTAATATAATGGTGAATTTTGTCATCATTGTGCACTTTGCACTCAGATAAAATAAGGGGGCACTGTGGCCTTTTTATATCAGTGAATGGAAAAACACTGAACTCATTAATTTTTTTCCTCATCGTGCATCATATCATAAGGCAATACATTTTAAATTAAACAACAATGCACTATCAATAACTGACCATTCATTTACTGAAGCTAATGATTAAATTAGTATTTTAAATTATTCTAAATTGAATTCATTTTTTTACCACGACCAAAATTTCTTCCCAGCAGAGTTACATTGAATGGTCGTTATAACGTGCACAACCCGATGGTCACATCGTATGCTGTATTCACGTACGAGTTACATAAACCAACGACACGGTCTTGTCATGGCAAATATTAATTTACATACATAAAAATGTTTACTACGACTAATGAAATAAAACTTCTCCGGCGTCTCCGAGTTTGCTCGCGTTGCCGCCTCCGGCCCCTTTATGGGAGGCCTTATCCTTGTCCCGGTTCGGGAATAAGTTATTGATTGTGGACACCCTGTATAAACATGACTTCAGGCAAGTTTAAGAAAGTCTTAGAGCATTGTGTAAAAACACGTTCACATTACCTCGAGCAAACTGATTTGTGTTACGTTGTTGCTGCTGCACGATAAACACTTATTATATGGGGCACTATTGTACACATGAATGCTTACGTTTCTACCTCCGATCTCGTTGCAACGGAAAGGGGCATTGAGCATGAACGAATTGAGCCCTTAATTCGTCGGGGACATGGGTGGCTCCTGGACCGATGTATGATGCCCTTACAGTCTCTGGCATGGTGGAGTTTTTAGAAAGCAGCTGCCAGAGAACTGCTCTGATAAGGTCCGAATCGTGGCCAAGGCGAATATGGTTGGAGCAAACATACGTCAGCCAATACTGCAGGCCGTAGTTAGCATAAAGTTTGGTCATGCTATCGAGATTGGTGACTATTTCTTTTGCTGCTTTGACAACCATGTCTTGCCAGAGCAGTATACAGTGTTGCAGGCCTCATCAAAGATGGTTTCAGCAACATTTGGCTGGAAGGTGGTATAGCCATCACATCTGTTTGATGCCACCACAAGAGCTTTCATGCCCGAGATGAGTCCCCCTTGGTTCACGAACCGCCCAATGTTCATGCCGTCATACAACCTGGGATCAAACACGCATTGGGGTCCAGTCCCTTGACGTGTTGATCCCAGTTCGTAGTTCGATCCTGGACCTTCAGGTGTGACCTGCCCCCTGGCAAAGAAGCAGAGATATGCTCCCTTGGGGATGGTTGCAGCGTGTTGCCCGGGGCATGTTGGGCGAATGGCCAGCCCTGACCCTGCTCCTGGTATGAGCGAGTTGACCACACATAGATGGCTCTCATTAAGGTACTTTGTTCTGTTGGCAACCGTGCAGTGGACCGAGGAACTGCATTGAATGGAAAACACTGAGCTCCGCGTGTTTAGAACGGGCTTTAAGTTCCACGGTTTAAGGGTCTCAACCAACGTGCCATCCCCAAACTTCCACTGCACGGTCCAAGGCCTGGCGGTAGATTGTAGGGGCGTCCTCGGTGGGAAAGGAGAGGCCATCTCTCACCCTCCTGAGTCCAGAGGGGAAAAATGGGCTGTCCCTTTCAGTACTGGTGTGGACCTCAGCCAAGAGAAGATCACCACCCTGACCCCTGTGGACGCCATGGACAGTGAGAAGGATTCTGGCTGCTCTTCCGATTTCAGATCTTGCATGCACCAGCGCAAGGTAGCCAAACTCCTTGGTTACAGGGGTGGTGTTCTCTGGATGTGAAAAGTGGCATACGAATGCAATTGTAATCATTACTAAGTGAATGTTGTGCATACCAAGGGTGATGGTGTACTGATGTCCCAGCTCGATGGCATCATGGTACTTCTCCCGAAATGAAAGAAGGGCCATACTGGGCACCCGTAGGTGGTGGCAGGATATCCCCTGTTTAAAAGCATAATTTTGGAGACCAGGGAACATAGCAACATTGATTGTGCCCCCGTCCCCATCAATGTAATTAACAGCCTCCACAGGCTTGCCCCCCTCCAGCAGTGCAAACACAGTGCACTTGCCGGACGCATATGATGGGAGGTGACGAGACAGGGAGCAGGCGGTCTCAAGCTCCTCAAGTCTATAAGCCAACCTCTTAAGAGAGGTTGGATACAGCCCGGATAGCATAAGTGCACTGTTTGGTGACAGCCTGCTGGCAATGTTCCTGGTAAAGTAGAATTTAATTAAAAATAGATGACTAACACAGACCCACCTGCAGTCCCTGAAGTGAGACATGGTGCAGTTAGTGTATGAGTGTGCCAGGAGCCTATACACCAACTGCACAGTCCTGCAGAGATGGCTGGACTCCTCTCGCCTGTGGACCTGGCATTCCACGCAGGCATAGTGCTCTGCACACTGCCCGATTAGGAGGTTGAGTGTGGCTGTCCTCTGAGCATTGCTTACGTCGACAAGGTGCCTGTCAACACCTGCAAGCAAATTATACCGCCTGAGCTAGAAGCTGTATGTAGCAGCTGACCAACCCTAAGGTTAACAGCGTTCGTGACAACTGATGCCACCTGGAACAGCGCACGGACCTGGACCTGTATCATATAAACTGGAATAAATACATAGTATTTGTACAAAGGACCAAGCAGACCTGATTCAGAAGGGATCCTACGTCATTGCTCTCGTGCCAAACAGAATCAAGCAGGGACTCCACCTTACCAGCTACGGCACTGGTTACCTGCTCCCTCTCCACCAAGTGAGATATGTATCTCCATAGCACCTCCACCTGGCAGTTGCTGATGGCATCATGGCAAGTTGAGGATGCCACAGTGTCCTCGATGGAAGCTAACTGTGACATGGTCCTAGTTAGCTTCCATCCAGTTTGAGAATGCCTAGCAATTCCGCCAAGAGAATTGAAAGGCCTCTTGCCACGAGGTACTGTGGTTGCCCCAGAGGTATCAAATGCAACTGTGAGTGAGTGAGAGAGAGAGTGAGAGAGAGAGAGATAGAGATAGGAGGGGGGAGGAGGGAGGTAAACAAACTTGAAGGGGAGGCGTCATTTAAGACAGACGATTCACGAGAAATGCCTGAAAGGATACCAATATATGTTATAAATGGCGGTGGGGAGGAGGGAGGGGATTTACCTGAGCTCGTAGCTGAATGAACAGCAGCTGACGGGCCGGATGCAACCTGCTGGCCAGCTGCTACGGCTGGTGTAGGCGATGGCTGCCTCGGTAGGGGACCTGGTGGTGGCGATGGAGGTGACGACCGCCGTCTTGTGGTAGCCGGAACACACCGCTTAGAAGTTAGCCGTACATTCCACAGCCGCACATTCCACACCAATTAACACAAATGAACGGCCGTGCGGCCGATGACGTAATTGATTTTGCCGCTGGCAGGATAACAATTACCTAAGAAACGATATGATTTTCGGTACTTATGGGGCGCATTTGAATGTGCTTCCATTCTGGGCCCCACCCAGGGGTTGCCAGACGTAGCAAAGTCTAGCTCATGTAATTGACTCCTCCCAATTGAGAACCTATGCTATGTCATCATTACACACATACCTTGAGTAAGTTAGATGCTGCTAAATCACCAAGGAAGCATGGAACTAGTGAGGTTGTGCATTCTGGATCTCACCCAGAGGTTGCCTGACTTGGTAAAGTCTATCTCATGTCACTGGCCCCTCCCACCTGAGGACCCATGGCTATGTCACCATTACACACACATACATTGAGTAAAATATATACTGCTAAATCACCAGGGAAACATGGTACTGGTGAGGCTGTGCATTCTGGACCACATCCAGAGGTTGCCTGACATGGGAAAGTCTACCTCAGGTCACTGGCCCCTCCCACTAGAGGACCCATGGTTATGTCATCATTACACACACATACATTGAGTAAGTTAGATACTGCTTAATCACCAGGGAAGCATGGTACTGGTGAGACTGTGCATTCTGGACCTCACCCAGAGGTTGCCTGACTTGGTAAAGTCTACCTCATGTCACTGGCCCCTCCCACCTGAGGACCCATGGCTATGTCATCATTACACACACATACATTGAGTAAGTTAGATACTGCTTAATCACCCGGGAAGCATGGTACTGGTGAGGCTGTGCATTCTGGATCTCACCCAGAGGTTGCCTGACATGGGAAAGTCTACCTCAGGTCACTGGCCCCTCCCACCTGAGGACCCATGGCTATGTCATCATTACACACACATACATTGAGTAAGTTAGATACTGCTTAATCACCAGGGAAGCATGGTACTGGTGGGGCTGTGCATTCTGGACCTCACCCAGAGGTTGCCTGACTTGGTAAAGTCTATCTCATGTCACTGGCCCCTCCCACCTGAGGACCCATGGCTATGTCATCATTACACACATACACATCATTGCACACACATACATTGAGTAAGTTAGATACTACTTAATCACCAGAAAAGCATGGTACTGGTGAGGCTGTGCATTCTGGACCTCACCCAGAGGTTGTCTGACATGGGAAAGTCTACCTCTGGTCACTGGCCCCTCCCACCTGAGGACCCATGGCTATGTCATCATTACACACACATACATTGAGTAAGTTAGATACTGCTTAATCACCCGGGAAGCATGGTACTGGTGAGGCTGTGCATTCTGGATCTCACCCAGAGGTTGCCTGACATGGGAAAGTCTACCTCAGGTCACTGGCCCCTCCCACCTGAGGACCCATGGCTATGTCATCATTACACACACATACATTGAGTAAGTTAGATACTACTTAATCACCAGGGAAGCATGGTACTGGTGAGGCTGTGCATTCTGGACCTCACCCAGAGGTTGCCTGACTTGGTAAAGTCTATCTCATGTCACTGGCCCCTCCCACCTGAGGACCCATGGCTATGTCATCATTACACACACACACATCATTGCACACACATACATTGAGTAAGTTAGATACTACTTAATCACCAGAAAAGCATGGTACTGGTGAGGCTGTGCATTCTGGACCTCACCCAGCGGTTGTCTGACATGGGAAAGTCTACCTCTGGTCACTGGCCCCTCCCACCTGAGGACCCATGGCTATGTCATCATTACACACACATACATTGAGTAAGTTAGATACTACTTAATCACCAGGGAAGCATGGTACTGGTGAGGCTGTGCATTCTGGGCCTCACCCAGAGGTTGCCTGACTTGGTAAAGTCTATCTCATGTCACTGGCACCTCCCACCTGAGGACCCATGGCTATGTCATCTTTACACACACACATACATTGAGTAAGTTAGATACTGCTTAATCCCCAGGGAAGCATGGTACTGGTGAGGCTGTGCATTCTGGACCTCACCTAGAGGTTGCCTGACATGGGAAAGTCTACCTCAGGTCACTGGCCCCTCCCACCTGAGGACCCATGGCTATGTCATCATTACACACACATACATTGAGTAAGTTAGATACTACTTAATCACCAGAAAAGCATGGTACTGGTGAGGCTGTGCATTCTGGACCTCACCCAGAGGTTGCCTGACTTGGTAAAGTCTATCTCATGTCACTGGCCCCTCCCACCTGAGGACCCATGGCTATGTCATCATTACACACACATAAATTGAGTAAGTTAGATACTACTTAATCACCAGGAAAGCATGGTACTGGTAAGGCTATGCATTCTGGACCTCACCCAGAGGTTGCCTGATTTGGTAAAGTCTATCTCATGTCACTGGCCCCTCCCACCTGAGGACCCATGGCTATGTCATCATTACACACACATACATTGAGTAAGTTAGATACTGCTAAATCACCAGGGAAGCATGGTACTGGTGAGGCTGTGCATTCTGGACTTCACCCAGAGGTTGCCTGACATGGGAAAGTCTACCTCAGGTCACTGGCCCCTCCCGGCCACCTGACGACCCATGGCTATGTCATCATTACACACACATACATTAAGTTAGATACTGCTTAATCACCAGGGAAGCATGGTACTTGTGAGGCTGTGCATCCTGGACCTCACACAGAGGTTGCCTGACATGGGAAAGTCTACCTCAGGTCACTGGCCCCTCCCGGCCACCTGACGACCCATGGCTATGTCATCATTACACACACATACATTAAGTTAGATACTGCTTAATCACCAGGGAAGCATGGTACTTGTGAGGCTGTGCATTCTGGACCTCACACAGAGGTTGCCTGACATGGTAAAGTCTATCTCATGTCACTGGCCCCTCCCACCTGAGGACCCATGGCTATGTCATCATTACACACACATACATTGAGTAAGTTAGATACTGCTAAATCACCAGGGAAGCATGGTACTGGTGAGGCTGTGCATTCTGGACTTCACCCAGAGGTTGCCTGACATGGGAAAGTCTACCTCAGGTCACTGGCCCCTCCCGGCCACCTGACGACCCATGGCTATGTCATCATTACACACACATACATTAAGTTAGATACTGCTTAATCACCAGGGAAGCATGGTACTTGTGAGGCTGTGCATTCTGGACCTCACACAGAGGTTGCCTGACATGGTAAAGTCTATCTCATGTCACTGGCCCCTCCCACCTGAGGACCCATGGCTATGTCATCATTACACACACATACATTGAGTAAGTTAGATACTGCTAAATCACCAGGGAAGCATGGTACTGGTGAGGCTGTGCATTCTGGACTTCACCCAGAGGTTGCCTGACATGGGAAAGTCTACCTCAGGTCACTGGCCCCTCCCGGCCACCTGACGACCCATGGCTATGTCATCATTACACACACATACATTAAGTTAGATACTGCTTAATCACCAGGGAAGCATGGTACTTGTGAGGCTGTGCATTCTGGACCTCACACAGAGGTTGCCTGACATGGTAAAGTCTATCTCATGTCACTGGCCCCTCCCACCTGAGGACCCATGGCTATGTCATCATTACCCATGCATACATTGAGTGTTGTAATTACCTTAGGGAAGCATTGTAGTGGGTCTCCTACAGAGAGACTATCTGACCTGTGTCAATTTTCTCTTTATTAGCATTTAATTGTATGTGTTAATTCTCTATTAGCACAGTTTGTGTGAGTGGCATGACTTGGTGTAGAATGCTTATTGTCTAGAATATTCCTAGATAGTATTTTAACACGGATTTTTTCCTTACTTTATTGTGTGGTTGAAATTGTATTAGCATGGTATGTACTGCTTAATGGTATCTGCACTGTTTATTTTGCAAAATTTTCTCAGGTACGAACAAAATACAACATTGATCCTGCAAGTTTTGTAGCTGTTCTTGTCAATAGAGGCTAGCCCCCTCTTGATGCCTCAAGGAAAGCTCCATGTGGGTACTGGTTTTTAATAGCTGCATCTCTCTCTGGCTGTAGCAGGCCATCAGACAAGTATGTACTGGCTGTGTACAAATACTAGAGAAGTAACAGAGGCGATCTGCACACTTTGCTTGGTAATATGGTGGTTTACCAATCTGCACTAACTTATGTTTGTTTTTTGCTCCACTTTAGGTGAGGTTAATGACAGTACGGTTACCGTTCCATTGATGGGAGATGAAATAGTTCCTGTGCCTGAGACAAATGATGTTGATGAAGTTGATGAAGGGATTATCAGAGTGCCTGAAGACGAGGGTGATAGAACAGATGCACTTCAAGCGTTTGAAAAAGAGGATACATTGATACAGCATGGCACTGTTCGCATAATAATGTAATGTTGGTCTAACTTATTATATTGTGAATTTCTGTCAGGCTGAATCAACAAGTGAATTCCCACTGAGAAGAGATGACAAGGTGAGCACACATTAGGTACTTTGTCAGTGATGCATATTTATTTAGGATTTATCACAGGGGGTGAAGATGGAATCATTACAACTGTATTGTTTATGTCAACAACCTTATGATCCATCAAAGTAAGAGTACTGCTAGTAACAAATTGCTTAAATACCCTTATTTATTTCTTTCTAGATTCATGATTGGTTGTGATTATTGCAATGAATGGTTTCACGGTAGCTGTGTAGGTATTAGTACAGTAGAAGCATCATCTATTGAGACTTACAAATGTTCTACCTGCTGTAAGGAGTGTATTGAGGATCCTTTCTACATTGAAAGTACAAACAGCTTTACATGAATAATGTACTCCATGTGTACTGTTGCTACAGAATTATCAAGTGAATCAAGAGGCATTCCAACTTCTCAACAGGTTTGAATTTTTAAGGGTTCTATATGAGTTTGTGTGGTTTGCATTGTGAGTGTGTTCGTATTTCATTAGCTAGTGATCTAAACACATAGTCATATCTGGTGTGCAGGGTATGCATATGTATTTCACTTTCCATAATCTGATGTACACATTTAGAGTATGTTTATATATGAGGGATTTGATACAATTAAATATCTGCTTACAACAATCCTTACATAGTTCCATTAATTGCATTACCATAACTAGTAAAATGACTTAAGTGTGCAGAGTAATAATTATATAACCTTTCCCTTCATTTCGTTCTGACCATGACAAGCAATAGGTTAATACATAGGAGGTATTATACAATTTGTGACAATATTTAATAGTGCTTTGTTTGTTTCAGCAAACAGATCTATGTAGAATTACAGCAGAACTGCTTGCCCAATCTGCTGACTTACCAACCAGCAACATGTTTTGTAAATCCACACTACATCGTGGTTCTTTTTCAATCACAAAGATAGTGTGGGATACAATCTGCATAGGGGACACTATGAACCCATCTTGGGTGCATGTAATGGCAAATGGGCTATCTGAGATCAACCAGTGCTGCTGTTTTGCTTTTAAGCGACACTGGAAAAAGCAAGTCCAGTCAAGGAAACAGTTTAGTTCAATTTTCAGAGCAGATGCTTATTGCACCTTTTCTTCATGTCCAGTAACTGCAAAGCTTTCTATAACTAAGCAAAACATTCATGCAGATAGTGTCATTGTTGAGGTCAAGTTCACTGGATCTACACAGCACGTTACAGGGAAACAAAAGCTCGAAATATTAGTTTGTCTGTAAGGAACGACATGCAACAATATTTTCAAATGACGCACATTGCACCATCAAAAGAGTACCACCAAAGGCTGATAGCTCTTAGCTCTGAGCAGTATGCATCAGGGAATAGAAATGAAGTTGGTTGTTCAAGTTCAGTAATCAGAAAAATATCATCAGAAGCAAGGCTGGCAATGCAATGTGACAAGGATCTTATTATGTCACTCTTAATACTTCAAACCGAATTATTAATGGAATCAGTTTCTAGTAATAAATCTGTTAAAGGCTTTATCCAGCATATTCATGTTGCACCATTCAGTGTCATATGTTATAATGAGGCCTCAGTTCGTTTGTACCATGAGATAGCCAAATCTTCTCCGCTGTTTTGTGATGCAACAGGTACAATAGTTGCCTTACCCAAGAAAATAGGTAAACAGCCTACTGTCTATTATTATGCACTTGTTTTAAAACATCCTGTTGATGGCAAGGCTCCAATTGCTGTTGCAGAGCTAATTACAGAGGACCACACAGTGCTATCCATATCTTTTTTTCTGCAAAGTTTTAGACGAGCTGAGAGTTTATTGTACGGTGCATGTAATTTGATAAATCCTGGTCAAGTCATCATTGACCGGAGTCAAGTGCTTCTGATCAGCTTTCTCCAAGTGTACTGCATGGAATAAATTGGAGATTACCTACATAGAGCTTTTAGAATTGTGAGTGGTTCAGGTAAACCCGAAGACTTCTCAAAAATTTTGCCTCATGCCTGTACCAGCCATGTCATGAATTCAGGACACCAAAAAGTGGTGCGTTTCATTATGCTACAAATATAAATGTAACTGGTTATTTCCATTTCAGGTTTCAAAATGAGCAATACAGGTTTAGCATGTACTGCTTTTCCATTGCAGTAAACTGTTCAACACTTGACGAGTTGTCAAAAATCGTATGTTTGTTAAAGTTATTGTATTGCTCTAAGATGGAAACTGATGGCATGGTAACGGCATATAATTCTTTAGTCAGTATGGTCAATTCCTTTCGAGAAGACCAGATGTGCTTTCAAGACGAGGCTGAACAACCTGAAGCTGTTGTTGATCATGACTACAATCTTACTGTTCATCATCCATTTGGAGCTTACTTTAGCCGAAAAACCGATAAGGTGGTACTCGCTGATGGAGGTAGTACTGTAAACAAGTACTATAAGCCTGAATACTTTGATGTGTTAATGAAAAATTAGTTTCCAATGGCTCCATTTTGGAGTGGACTTATGCTTGGTAAGGCACATTCTAAATTACGCATCTTCAACATGACTCACATTAGTTTTCTATTGTAGGGGACCTTCAGCGCCATAAACAGGAGACATTACATGAAAACCAAGTATTATACTATTACCATTTAAGTATGTAATAAGTTCACTTTGTCTTAGCTTTCTAGAGATATGTGCAAAACAACAGGAACAATAGAAGCATGGAACTACTACATCTTAAAAAGGATAGATCATACAGAAATACACATGAGACCAGATGTTTTTATTCGCAATCACTATCCAGTAATATTGGGAAGACAGCGGCAATTTTATGATGACCTACACAAGTCCTCAAGAAAAAGGCTGAAGGTGTTAATAAATGTATTTTGTTTCTTTTTCATATGAATAGCTTTTTTTGTTATAGACATCTGAGTCCAAAAAAGGTTTTCGCCAAATTTTGGAAAAATGGTCAAAGAGAAAAGTCAACAATGATGCCATCAACAATTCTATTGTATATTGTCAACAGAAGCCACCTAAACCATTTTCTATTAAGAATCAGACGTATGTTAAATAACGATCTTACTGCGGCATCATATATAAATAGAATGTATCAATTGCAGCAATGAACAAAGCAAGAAAGTAACACCCAACACAACAACAAGGTTGTTACATTATAAAACATTTGGTTTAGTAAGATTAAATTTGTAACTATAAAATTATAGAGATGTAGCCAAAGCAGTAGAAGTGGATGGTTGTTTTGCTGAGTCTGTGGATACACTCCTTGACCACAAGTAAGGGCACAAGGGTGCATTATTGATTTAAGGTGGATATAAATTAACATGCCATTTATCCCTTTATTGAAAGAAGTCACAAGGCTGCTTCTACAACACTTAGAACTGCTGCAAATGTAGGGGCTAAGGAACTTGCAGTCATGTTGAGCATTGCAGCTCTACTCAACATAGCTGCAAGTTGTTGTTCAAAAATAGATGCTATATAAGTCTGGCAAGTACCCCATACTTCTATTATGGCTTTTTTTATTTATCAGGAAGAAACAGGAGCCATCATAGAAGTTGCACGAAAACAGAACAAAGGACTGGAAAATTCATCAAACATATGCTGGCTGAATGCTGCCATACAAGCGTTGTTTACAACACCACTGTACATGATGATGAAAGGTATGTGGTAACTTTCTTACTTTGTATTTTGTGTCATGCACCATAGTTATGATTACCTATAATCATTATACAGCAATGATGTCATTAAGTAAGGCATCACTACTTGAAGCATTTGTCAGCATTTGCAATGATTTGGAAGGAATGGTGAATCATCCCTGTGATCCTGCAAATCTTGCAGTAAGATTATGTCACAATGGTTAGAATGCAATACATTTCTGATAAAACAAACATTAGGATGCAATCAGTGCAGAAATGGTCAGTCTTACTCGAGGTGCTCAAAATGACTGCTGTGAAGGAATCACTGCATTGTTAGAGAGATTGTTTATGGAAACAGAGGTTTAATGAACAATTTCATGGCAAAACATCAAATGAGCAACATATGCCCTCTATTGCTAGATTGGTCATAAAATCCGGCAGCAGATTTGCACATCTGTTACAAGGCAGTCCCAGTGTTGTTCGAAGGTGCATTCCCCTTTTGTTCTAACCAGTGCCTGCCTTAACCACAATATAACAAAAAGAATGTGTGTGAAATCAATGCTTTCACTGTGATCCCATGTGGTGTTAACCAAACACATGGAAGAAGTGTTTTTGATATAATGAGGGAGTGGCTAGATGGCAGACTCTCTGAAATGGAAGGACCACAAGTGTTAGATGTGTTACTGTAGTTCGAATTTATTTTGTGCCATTTACACTATAGATTCTGTGAAGGTTGCAACCAACGTTTATCTGTTCAGCAGAGAGAATTATCATTTCCATCCATCCTAATTATTCATTGCTCAAGAGTATCAGCCGATAACACATATAGAAAGCTCAAAACCAGAATTGAAGTTCCAAGGTTTGCATCCCAATTACCATTTAACACAAATGACTTATTTGTATTACAGATCATACCAACTGACTCATCCATGCTCCAGTGTCAATAGTGTCTATGAACTAAGTGCCTTGGTGGTAAGTTTGTATGCGCACGTTTCAGTAATGATTATTTTTTCATTTATTTATTTAGCTTCATCACGGAAAAAGTGCAAATGAAGGACATTGTAATCCATGAAGAATACAATAAATCACTTATTAAATTACCTTCTTTCAGATACATGCATTGTGCGCAGCAGGAACGCGTGGATTCATTATAATGATGTAGAAGTCAGTTTGATTTCGCTTCCTGATTACAACTGCTCAATAGAAGTGAAGGTAAAGATGTAAACAAATTATTACCATTATAATGTATTCAATTTTAGGAGAATGTATCATTGGCAATCTATACAACTTCTATGACATCCGTATGTGATGGCATGCATGTTTGAGTTGCATCACATCAATGCATTGATTGATTTGCAGACATTCCTGGATAAATGCAATTCCAATCCACCTCCAATATATTTTCAGAAGTTCCACACTCTGGTAAGTGGCATGTGTGTTGTTGTTACATATTTGAAAGGTTGCATAATGGAATACTTCAATTCAGGAGTATTCCAGTTTACCAGTGGAAATTGAAGCTGAGGTTGATTTATTAAATAAATGTATACAATGAACAACACCTTTCTTTCAGCTCAGGACAAAAGGAGCAAAACCACACTCCAGTTTTCAGCTAGAGAAATGTGATTTAACATCATTGATAAGTGGAGAATGGATCAGCTCAAGAGTAAAGTACTTTCCACATATAATGGTCAAATCAAAGAGCATTCTTATTCAACAGATCATTGCTGCTTAGTTGGATAATTTCAACAGAAAAGTGGTGAAAGAAATGGAAGTAAATAACGCATGTTAGTTTAGGAATATAAATTAATTATTTATATCTGGCACAGCCTGCCATCAGAAGGATCCAGTCAGGAAAACAAAAAAGTGTATTCTATCAGCATACTTCAACAGTGGAGAAGAACTTGAAATCTGATTGGAACTGGCCATTACAACCTTGTTATGATATGGTATGGAAATTGTAAGCAGTTACTCATTAAAGTGCAGATTTCTATTTATTCCTAAAGGTTTCGGAGATTTTTCATTATCTCACTGAAGTGGAAAGTGATAACAAAAAGACAGCATCAGTTACCACATCCCGCATAAATAAGCTAATTGTATGGCCTGAGGTAAGCTCTGCAAATTATTCTATAATATAACATTATATACAATGTATGTGCACACAAACAAATTGTTACTACTCTTATCATGATCAAGTACAACATCAACCACAAACAAGCAACTTGTCACTTTCTTCAACAAACCCTTCCATGAAAATGATAATATTCTGTTCTCCCAATATCATATGCCACACCTCATGCACAGCTTCACCAGTACGATGCTTCCCTACTTACAATGCAGTATCTAACTTACTCAAAGTATGTGTGTGTAATGATGACATAGCCATGGGTCCTCAGGTGGGAGGGGCCAGTGACCTGAGGTAGACTTTCCCATGTCAGGCAACCTCTGGGTGAGGTCCAGAATGCACAGCCTCACCAGTACCATGCTTCCCTGGTGATTAAGCAGTATCTAACTTACTCAATGTATGTGTGTGTAATGATGACATAGCCATGGGTTCTCAGGTGGGAGGGGCCAGTGACATGAGATAGACTTTACCAAGTCAGGCAACCTCTGGGTGAGGTCCAGGATGCACAGCCTCACCAGTACCATGCTTCCCTGGTGATTAAGCAGTATCTAACTTACTCAATGTATGTGTGTGTAATGATGACATAGCCATGGGTCCTCAGGTGGGAGGGGCCAGTGACCTGAGGTAGACTTTCCCATGTCAGGCAACCTCTGGGTGAGGTCCAGAATGCATAGCCTCACCAGTACCATGCTTACCTGGTGATTAAGCAGTATCTAACTTACTCAATGTATGTGTGTGTAATGATGACATAGCCATGGGTCCTCAGGTGGGAGGGGCCAGTGACCTGAGGTAGACTTTCCCATGTCAGGCAACCTCTGGGTGAGGTCCAGAATGCACAGCCTCACCAGTACCATGCTTCCCTGGTGATTTAGCAGTATCTAACTTACTCAATGTATGTGTGTGTAATGATGACATAGCCATGGGTCCTCAGGTGGGAGGGGCCAGTGACCTGAGGTAAACTTTCCCATGTCAGGCAACCTCTGGGTGAGGTCCAGAATGCACAGCCTCACAAGTACCATGCTTCCCTGGTGATTTAGCAGTATCTAACTTACTCAATGTATGTGTGTGTAATGATGACATAGCCATGGGTCCTCAGGTGGGAGGGGCCAGTGACATGAGATAGACTTTCCCATGTCAGGCAACCTCTGGGTGAGGTCCAGAATGCACAGTCTCACCAGGACCATGCTTCCCTGGTGATTTAGCAGTATCTAACTTACTCAATGTATGTGTGTGTAATGATGACATTGCCATGGGTCCTCAGGTGGGAGGGGCCAGTGACCTGAGGTAGACTTTACCAAGCCAGGCAACCTCTGGGTGAGGTCCAGAATGCACAGCCTCAGCACTACCATGCTTCCCTGGTGATTTAGCAGTTTCTAACTTACTCAATGTATGTGTGTGTTATGATGACATAGCCATGGGTCCTCAGGTGGGAGGGGAGGGGCCAGTGACCTGAGGTAGACTTTCCCATGTCAGGCAACCTCTGGGTGAGGTCTAGAATGCACAGCCTCACCAGTATCATGCTTCCCTGGTGATTTAGCAGTATCTAACTTGCTCAATGTATGTGTGTGTAATGATGACATAGCCATGGGTCCTCAGGTGGGAGAGGCCAGTGACCTGAGGTAGACTTTCCCATGTCAGGCAACCTCTGGGTGAGGTCCAGAATGCACAGCCTCACCAGTACCTTGCTTTCCTGGTGATTTAGCAGTATCTTACTTACTCAATGTATGTGTGTGTAATGATGACATAGCCATGGGTCCTCAGGTGGGAGGGGCCAGTGACATGAGATAGACTTTACCAAGTCAGGCAACCTCTGGGTGAGGTCCAGGATGCACAGCCTCACCAGTACCATGCTTCCCTGGTGATTAAGCAGTATCTAACTTACTCAATGTATGTGTGTGTAATGATGACATAGCCATGGGTCCTCAGGTGGGAGGGGCCAGTGACCTGAGGTAGACTTTCCCATGTCAGGCAACCTCTGGGTGAGGTCCAGAATGCATAGCCTCACCAGTACCATGCTTACCTGGTGATTTAGCAGTATCTAACTTACTCAATGTATGTGTGTGTAATGATGATATATGCAAAGGGTCCTCAGGTGGGAGGGGCCAGTGACCTGAGGTAGACTTTACCATGTCAGGCAACCTCTGGGTGAGGTCCAGAATGCACAGCCTCACCAGTGCCATGCTTCCCTGGTGATTAAGCAGTATCTAACTTACTCAATGTATGTGTGTGTGTAATGATGACATAGCCATGGGTCCTCAGGTGGGAGGGGCCAGTGACCTGAGGTAGACTTTCCCATGTCAGGCAACCTCTGGGTGAGGTCCAGAATGCACAGCCTCACCAGTACCTTGCTTTCCTGGTGATTTAGCAGTATCTAACTTACTCAATGTATGTGTGTGTAATGATGACATAGCCATGGGTCCTCAGGTGGGAGGGGCCAGTGACATGAGATAGACTTTACCAAGTCAGGCAACCTCTGGGTGAGGTCCAGGATGCACAGCCTCACCAGTACCATCCTTCCCTGGTGATTAAGCAGTATCTAACTTACTCAATGTATGTGTGTGTAATGATGACATAGCCATGGGTCCTCAGGTGGGAGGGGCCAGTGACCTGAGGTAGACTTTCCCATGTCAGGCAACCTCTGGGTGAGGTCCAGAATGCACAGCCTCACCAGTACCATGCTTCCCTGGTGATTTAGCAGTATCAAACATTCTCAATGTATGTGTGTGTAATGATGACATAGCCATGGGTCCTCAGGTGGGAGGGGCCAGTGACATGAGATAGACTTTCCCAAGTCAGGCAACCTCTTGGTGAGGTCCAGAATGCACAGCCTCACCAGTACCATGCTTCCCTGGTGGTTTAGCAGTATCTAACTTACTCAAGGTATGTGTGTAATGATGACATAGCCATGGGTCCTCAGTTGGGAGGAACCAATTACATAAGCTAGACTTTGCTACGTCAGGCAACCTCTGGGTGAGGCCCAGAATGGAAGCACATTCAAATGCGCCCCATAAGTACCGAAAATAATATCGTTTCTTAGGTAATTGTTATCCTGCCAGCGGCAAAATCAATTACGTCATTGGCCGCACGGCCGTTCATTTGTGTTAATTGGTGTGGAATGTGCGGCTGTGGAATGTACGGCTAACTTCTAAGCGGTCCGGAACACCATGTGGCAAACGACGCAATAGGGCTCGCAAGCCAGATGAAATGGAGCGAAGGAGCGCACGCACATCATCACCGGAGGCCTCCTCCAACAATTCATCCGAAGTGAGCGCTTCTTTAAAGAGACGAGCAATTTCAATCACATCCATAGTGACTGTTAATAATGGATATTACGTCATAAAAATAATATGACTTCCAGGAGGCCATACAAGAACACACGGAGGGGGTGGAGAACGAAACAAAGAAACAAAAGTCAGTCATATAATTACTCATTACTCAGTTTATGGAGGTGGCCGGACAGTTTCGTATCGTACTGTCACGCAGGTTGTCATGAAGTCCGGAGAGTTGGACCAAAGTATCTATGGTTGGACTATATCAACAAAGCCATGATCTGTTGAGAGGGTTACCAGATGAAATGATCAAATTCCGTCGATTAGGTAACTCGAGGTTAAATTAACAGGGTCCTTCCCGTCTCCATTGCGCGATAAACCAACACTCAAGCTTATATGCCTGAGGTGACATCATTTATAGAAAGCGGGATGGTCCCAGCTATCTTCCATGTATGCATTGGTTTACTTGAATTAGAAGCCTCATGAATACCTTAATGTTAAGATAGTCAAACTTTACCATAGAGATGTCCTTAGAAATGTATGAGTGGGAACCTACTTTTGAATTGCTTGTTAAACCCACAATGAAGCTTACATGCCTAAGGTGACATCAATTATAGAAAGAGGGATGGTCCCTGCTATATTCCATGTATGCATTGGTTTACTTGAATTAGAAGCCTTATCAACACCATAATGTCAAGATAGTCAAACTGTACCATTGAGATGTCCATAGAAATGCATTGGTGGGAACCTACTTTTGAATTGCTTGTTAAACAAACACTGAAGCTTGTATGCCTGAGGTGGCAACAATAATAGAAAGAGGGATGGTCACAGCTATCTTCCAAGTGTGCAGTGGTTTTCTAGAATTAGAAGCATAATCAAAACCTTGACGTTAAGATAGTCAAACTTTACCATAGAGATATGTCCATAGAAATGTATGGGTGGGAACCTACTTTTGAATTGATTGTTAACAAGTAAATAAAAACATTCTCTAACGAGAGAGTTGTTGGTATATAGGATTGACCAATGGTGGTGTAAAAAGCACGGAAACATAGGTGACAGAAATTTTACTGGAAAATTGAAATAGGCCTATATTTAGCCCATTACTCAGGCATGTGTGTTATATTGTGTGCTAAATATAGGCCTATTTCAATTTTCCAGTAAAATTTCTGTCACCTATGTTTCCGTGCTCTTTACACCACCATTGGTCAATCCTATATACCAACAACTCTCTCGTTAGAGAATGTTTTTATTTACTTGTTTCATAGGTTTTTTTTCACCGTAGTCGATGAAATGTAGGAAGAGCACATAGAATTTGGACGATCCCCTTTATTTCTTAATGCAATAACAAACAGAAAACATGCCAGCAATGACACAAAGTGCTCAGAGCTTGGGTGTGTGTGTGTACCTTTGGCAGTTGAGGTTTATGAATGTTGGGGTCCTGAAGCACAGACAAACCTTTCTCGACTGGCAGCGCGCCTGGCAATTAGATCAAATTGTTGCAAGTCCCAGGCCACTTCGGCTCTCTATGGCAGGTTAAACTTGGTCCTAGTTAGAGCGAATGCCAGAGCTCTGCTGTCCCGTTCAATGGCAACTGGATGTTAGTCTCCTCACCTTCTCCGTTTCAGTGTATTATTTTTTGTTTAGTAAAATTGTGTAGCTTAAACTTAAAACTGTAAATGTTGTATATGTAGCATCATTTTCAATAAATAACTTTAATAATAATAATTATAATTATATGAGTTTGTAGTATTAATTATTAGTTGTCCTCGCCCGCGCCCTCGTCTCCTGCGGGGACGTCCTCCTCCCCGGCCTCCCCGCCATGCTGGGTTCTGCCAGGGTGGCAGTGGCCATGCAGGCCAGGGAGGGAGCACAGGCGGCGGTGGCAGCGGGGGCAGCGCTGGTGGTGCCGGCGGGGGTAGCGCTGGTGGTGCCGGCGGGGGTAGCGCTGGTGGTGCCGGCGGGGGCAGCGCTGGTGGTGCCGGTGGGGGCAGCGCTGGTGGTGCCGGCGGGGGTAGCGCTGGTGGTGCCGGCGGGGGCAGCGCTGGTGGTGCCGGCGGGGGTAGCGCTGATGGTGCCGGCGGGGGCAGCGCTGGTGGTGCCGGCGGGGGTAGCGCTGCTGGTAGTGGTGGTGAGGGCAGTGCTGCTGGTAGGAGTGGCGGGGCTTCTGGAGGTGGCGGGGTGAAGGGGAGAGGAGTCGGAGGATTTATGTCATCCTCTTCCTCCTCCGACCCCTCTTGATTAAAAAACCCCGTAAGGTCTTCTGCTGCCATCTACATGTACGTGACAGAGAGTATGATTTTAAAAAATTTTACCTTATTCTTTTTTCAAGCAAGTTTACACGTGAATCCACATAGAGTATATTATTAAATTCTTACCTCTTTTTTCAAAGTGCACTATAATTCAGCGGGTGCATGACTGACTTTTATACCTGCAAAGCCTTAACACGTGTGCAGACTGTGCTATAATTCTATTGGTCCAATTCTATCATATGAACGGCATGTGCTAAAATTTTATTGGTCAAATTTGAAAATGCTCCAATCTAAACATGGAGGTGTAGCCTACATGAAGTAAAGATGGATAGTGTGAGAACTCAGGAAGTGAACTACATGCTGGTATGGTATTCTTGTTTAGAAATGGTCGGCAGTACTGACAAATGTATATTAGTTGTTCAGTGACACCATTCTGCAAAACATGGGCTTTCGTTCTTTGCCATGCGTCAGTTTCATATTTGTCAAGACTAAAGTTTACACAAGACACTTGTTTACGCTTGCATAATCGTTCACAGCTACAACATGCAAACTCTGCATCGTCATTGAACTTGGATTGTAGCTCAGCTATAAGGTCAGCATGCGTAACTTTCAAGCCTCTCTCAATGCAGCCTAGACCAGATGATGAGTGGTCTTCACTAACTACGGGATGCTCAACTCCATCCACACTAAACAAATCTGACAAATTTTCCTTCAAGCCCAGAAAAGGTATCAGCTCGTCAATACTTCCACTAGAAAGTGCTGAATCAATAGCCAAAATGTTCATGTGGCATTTGCGAGCTTTATAAAGCAGCCTAGTGAAAGCCCTTAATACAGGAAAGTGAGGTGAAGCTGCCCTAATAACCCGCAATGGACTAGAGCATTCTAATTAATAGTGTAGCGCATGCGCTATGACCTTTGTACTTGTATCTGTATTATATAAGCACGTATGTGATTGCATTGATGATCCTTTTTGCCACACCTGTATCCGACGCTACATTGGTGTCAGAAGTGGGATGACGGAACCCGAACGCGAGAGGAGGCCTACTCGGTTTTCAGCGCGTCCGCCTCCTCGCTTCGCAACTGGGACCGACTTCAGTCTATGGATAAAGCGAGTGGAACTATATATCCAAGAAGCAGGCTTACCTGAAGAGAAGAAAGGAGCAGAGTTGGTTTCGCTGCTTGAAGACGAGCCCTTCAGGATTGTAAGTCAGCTGGGATTGGTGAGCGAAACGGTTGAGTATGATGCGGTGAAAGCGTGCCTTGCGAGTCACTTTTCTCCTGATGGGGTGGAATTAGAGTGGCAGGCGAAGATGCACGTGGCGAGACAGAAAGCAGGTGAGTCTGTCCTCGAATTCGCCGGCAGGTTGCGTGTTCTGGCGGACAAAGGATATTCTTCATGGCCACCAGAGAGGCGCTTGGAGATTGCTCGTAACCAATTTATCCAGGGTATTCTTTCCTCTACCATCCAGCTCAAACTTCTCACAGATTCACCAGAGACGCTGGACGACGCGGTGAAACTGGCTTACAGACTGCAGACAGCGGAGTTAGCCCAAGCGCATCTAAAAGCGGAAGCTACAATTGACGATACCCGAGGAGGCGGAAGTAGCTGTGCTATTGGAAGGAGTGATGGTCAGGTACACAAGCTTACTCAACAGGTTGAGCGGTTGACTGAGCAATTGACCAAACTGAGGGCGGAACGTGAACCAGGAAAAAGAAATTGGCCTAAAAGGAAGCTGACTTGCTGGCGTTGTGGCGAGACAGGGCATTTAAGACGGGATTGTCCAAGCAGAAGAGAAGGTGTACAGAGGAAGCCATCAAACAATAAGTCAGTGGAACATACATCAGCTGTTGCATGTACATTAACCATACAAGGGCATATAGAGGGATTCGGCGTCAGCATGTTAGTAGACACTGGTTCTTCAGTAACACTTATGCATGAAGCAGTGTGGAATAAGGTGAAAATTAAGGTCAAAAGTTCACTCTCCCCATGCACTGTTCCAGTGATGGCTGTAAATGGTGAAGAGCTTAAGGTGGCTGGGGAGATTGATCTTCACTTGCAGATTGGCACACATCAAGGGAAGCACAAGGTTCTGGTTGTTGAGCAAATGTTGCAGCAGTGCCTTCTGGGAACTGATTATTTGGAGAAGCAGAAATGCTTGATTGATCTAGGAAAAAGGACTTTGACGGTAGGACTAGGCAAACCTGGTAATTGTGTTCCATTGTCTTTTGGTGCCCAGTCATCCACATGTCATGTTGTTATGGGTGAGAAGGTGGTGATTCCAGGTTATCATCAAGTCAGGCTGCCTGTTAGGGTAACTCCAACTGATGGTAGTGCTACAATCGGTATTTTTGAACCACATTCAGAGATGGCTGAAACACATGGTGTGTTGATTGCCCGATCAGTTTCACCTATCCAATCAGGTCAGATAGTTGTTCAGATACTTAACCCACTACCATTCCCAGCGACACTTGAAGCAGATGAAGCCATAGGCTGTTTTTGTTGTGGGGCACAGGTGGATGTTGTTAGCCTGGAACCAGTAGACACTGACACTGGTGTCACATGTTCAGCTCTCAAAACTCATTCGTCTGAGGAGGTTGCTAGGGCAATTGAATCCATGGTAACCCGGATAGATGAGCTTTCATGTGCAGATCGAGGGAAATTGAAAAGGTTGTTGTGTGAGTTTTCTGATGTCATCTTGGTAGGCGAGAAGGACCTGGGACGAACGAATGTGCTGAAGCATAAAGTCAACACAGGAGAGGCCCCTCCCATCCATCAACAGGCTAGACGGATGCCCTACCATCAAAGAGAGACAGTAAAGAAAATGCTAGATGACATGCTGCAACAAGACGTGATTGAGGCAAGCAGTGGCCCATGGTCATCTCCAATTGTTCTAGCTAGGAAGAAGGATGGTACATTAAGGTTTTGTGTAGACTTTCGCCGTATTAATGATGTGACCAAGAAAGAGGTCCACCCCTTACCTAGAATAGATGAGACTCTTGACATGCTGGGTGGAGCCAAATGGTTTTCTACCTTAGACCTGGCAAGTGGCTACTGGCAAGTGGAAATGGAGCCAGAACATAAGGAGAAGACAGCTTTCAGTACACCTTTTGGAACTTATCAGTTCAAGGTTATGCCATTCGGGCTTTCTAATGCACCCAGTACCTTTCAAAAGCTTATGGAAATGGTTCTAGCTGGACTCCATTGGACGACGTGTTTAGTTTACCTTGATGATATTGTCATTTTTAGCACAACAGTTGAACAGCATCTGAGCAGACTTAGAGATGTTCTGGCAAGGCTCAAGAAGGCAGGGTTGAAACTAAAACCAAGCAAGTGCTATATTTTGAAGAAATGTGTGCATTACCTGGGTTACATAGTGTCAGCAGATGGTGTGAAAGTGGATGATGATAAAATTAAGTGCATTGTGGAATGGCCTACCCCAGTGAACCTTGAGGAACTGAGACGTTTTTTAGGAATTGCCTCATACTACCGCAAGTTTTGCACACATTGCTGCTCCTCTGCATGCATTGACTGAGAAGTTGAAACCATGGGAGTGGACTGGGTTGTGCGATGAGGCATTTGTGCAGCTAAAGACAAAACTTAGTTCTCCTCCTATTCTCTCTTTTCCATAGTTCAATATGCCGTTTACAGTTGATTGTGATGCAAGCTTGGAGGGTTTAGGAGCAGTTCTCTCTCAAGAGAATGACAGGTGTGTAGTCGCATATGCTAGTCGTGTACTTACTAAACAGGAACGGCAGTACTGTGCTACTCGGCGGGAAATGCTAGCCTTGATTTGGGCTATCCAATATTTCAAGCCCTACCTTTGGGGACGCCCTTTCAAAGTCCGCACAGACCACAGTGCACTCAAATGGCTGAAAAATTTCAAAGATCCACATGGGCAGGTGGCAAGATGGCTTGAAATTTTGTCAGAATACGACTTTGCAGTGGAACATTGCCCAGGCCTAAAGCAAGGAAATGCTGACTCCTTATCAAGGCTGCCTTGTAAGCAGTGTGGTGCAAGTCAAGACCAGGTGGATAATAGGTTCCCACCCATACATCTCTATGGGAAATATTGACTATCTTAGCATCGAGGTGTTGATGAGACATGCAATATGAGCAAACCACTGCACACATGGAAGATAACAGTAACCACTCCTATATCGGTTTTTAATGCCATCCCGAGCATACCTGCATTGGTATGGGTTTACTAAGCGATTCAAAAGTAGGTTCCCACATATACATTTCTATGGGAAACCACCCATACATCTCTATGGGAAATATTGACTATATTAGCATCGAGGTGTTGATGAGACATGCAATATGAGCAAACCACTGCACACATGGAAGATAACAGTAACCACTCTTCTATCTGTTTTTAATGCCATCCCGAGCATACCTGCTTCGGTATGGGTTTACCAAGCGATTCAAAAGTAGGTTCCCACCCATACATTTCTATGGGAAATTTTTGACTATCTTAGCATCGAGGTGTTGATGAGACATGCAATATGAGCAAACCACTGCACACATGAAAGATAGCAGTAACCACTCCTCTATCTCTTTTAACTTCCACCCCAAGCATACCTGCTTTGGTATGGGTTAACCAATCGATTCAAAGGTAGGTTCCCACCCATACATTCCTATGGGAAACCACCCATACATCTCTATGGGAAAAATTGACTATCTTAGCATCGAGGTGTTGATGAGACATGCAATATGAGCAAACCACTGCACACATGGAAGATAGCAGTAACCACTACTCTATCGGTTTTTAATGCCATCCCGAGCATACCTGCTTTGGTATGGGTTTACCAAGCGATTCAAAAGTAGGTTCCCACCCATACATTTCTATGGGAAATTTTTGACTATCTTAGCATCGAGGTGTTGATGAGACATGCAATATGAGCAAACCACTGCACACATGGAAGATAGCAGTAACCACTCCTCTATCTCCTTTTAATGCCACCCCGAGCATACCTGCATTGGTATGGGATTACTAAGCGATTCAAAAGTAGGTTCCCACCCATACATTTCTATGGGAAATATTGACTATCTTAGCATCGAGGTGTTGATGAGACATGCAATATGAGCAAACCACTGCACACATGAAAGATAGCAGTAACCACTCCTCTATCTCTTTTAAATTCCACCCCGAGCATACCTACTTTGGTATGGGTTAACCAATCCATTCAAAAGTAGGTTCCCACCCATACATTCCTATGGGAAACCACCCATACATCTCTATGGGAAATATTGACTATATTAGCATCGAGGTGTTGATGAGACATGCAATATGAGCAAACCACTGCACACATGGAAGATAGCAATAACCACTCCTATATCGGTTTTTAATGCCATCCCGAGCATACCTGCTTCGGTATGGGTTTACCAAGCGATTCAAAAGTAGGTTCCCACCCATACATTTCTATGGGAAATTTTTGACTATCTTAGCATCGAGGTGTTGATGCGACATGCAATATGAGCAAACCACTGCACACATGAAAGATAGCAGTAACCACTCCTCTATCTCTTTTAAATTCCACCCCAAGCATACCTGCTTTGGTATGGGTTAACCAATCGATTCAAAAGTAGGTTCCGACCCATACATTCCTATGGGAAACCACCCATACATCTCTATGGGAAATATTGACTGTATTAGCATCGAGGTGTTGATGTGACATGCAATATGAGCAAACCACAGCACACATGGAAGATAGCAGTAACCCCTCCTCTATCGGTTTTTAATGCCATCCCGAGCATACCTGCTTTGGTATGGGTTTACCAAGCGATTCAAAAGTAGGTTCCCACCGATACATTTCTATGGGAAATTTTTGACTATCTTAGCATCGAGGTGTTGATGAGACATACAATATGAGCAAACCACTGCACACATGGAAGATAGCAGTAACCACTCCTCTATCTCCTTTTAATGCCACCCCGAGCATACCTGCATTGGTATGGGTTTACTAAGCGATTCAAAAGTAGGTTCCCACCCATCCATTTCTATTGGAAATATTGACTATCTTAGCATCGAGGTGTTGATGAGACATGCCATATGAGCAAACCACTGCACACATGAAAGATAGCAGTAACCACTCCTCTATCTCTTTTAAATTCCACCCCGAGCATACCTGCTATGGTATGGGTTAACCAATCGATTCAAAAGTAGGTTCCCACCCATACATTCCTATGGGAAACCACCCATACATCTCTATGGGAAATAATGACTATACTAGCATCGAGGTGTTGATGAGACATGCAATATGAGCAAACCACTGCACACATGGAAGATAGCAGTAACCACTCCTATATCGGTTTTTAATGCCATCCCGAGCATACCTGCATTGGTATGGGTTTACTAAGCGATTCAAAAGTAGGTTCCCACCTATACATTTCTATGGGAAACCACCCATACATCTCTATGGGAAATATTGACTATATTAGCATCGAGGTGTTGATGAGACATGCAATATGAGCAAACCACTGCACACATGGAAGATAACAGTAACCACTCCTCTATCGGTTTTTAATGCCATCCTGAGCATACCTGCTTCGGTATGGGTTTACCAAGCGATTCAAAAGTAGGTTCCCACCCATACATTTCTATGGGAAATTTTTGACTATCTTAGCATCGAGGTGTTGATGAGACATGCAATATGAGCAAACCACTGCACACATGAAAGATAGCAGTAACCACTCCTCTATCTCTTTTAAATTCCACCCCGAGCATACCTGCTTTGGTATGAGTTAACCAATCGATTCAAAAGTAGGTTCCCACCCATACATTCCTATGGGAAACCACCCATACATCTCTATGGGAAATATTGACTATATTAGCATCGAGGTGTTGATGTGACATGCAATATGAGCAAACCACAGCACACATGGAAGATAGCAGTAACCCCTCCTCTATCGGTTTTTAATGCCATCCCGAGCATACCTGCTTTGGTATGGGTTTACCAAGCGATTCAAAAGTAGGTTCCCACCGATACATTTCTATGGGAAATTTTTGACTATCTTAGCATCGAGGTGTTGATGAGACATGCAATATGAGCAAACCATTGCACACATGGAAGATAGCAGTAACCACTCCTCTATCTCCTTTTAATGCCACCCCGAGCATACCTGCATTGGTATGGGATTACTAAGCGATTCAAAAGTAGGTTCCCACCCATACATTTCTATGGGAAATATTGACAATTTTAGCATCGAGGTGTTGATGAGACATGCAATATGAGCAAACCACTGCACACATGAAACATAGCAGTAACCACTCCTCTATCTCTTTTAAATTCCACCCCAAGCATACCTGCTTTGGTATGAGTTAACCAATCGATTCAAAAGTAGGTTCCCACCCATACATTCCTATGGGAAACCACCCATACATCTCTATGGGAAATATTGACTATATTAGCATCGAGGTGTTGATTTGACATGCAATATGAGCAAACCACTGCACACATGGAAGATAGCAGTAACCACTACTCTATCGGTTTTTAATGCCATCCCGAGCATACCTGCTTTGGTATGGGTTTACCAAGCGATTCAAAAGTAGGCTCCCACCCATACATTTCTATGGGAAATTTTTGACTATATTAGCATCGAGGTGTTGATGAGACATACAATATGAGCAAACCACTGCACACATGGAAGATAGCAGTAACCACTCCTCTATCTCTTTTAAATTCCACCCCGAGCATACCTGCTTTGGTATGGGTTAACCAATCGATTCAAACGTAGGTTCCCACCCATACATTCCTATGGGAAACCACCCATACATCTCTATAGGAAATATTGACTATATTAGCATCGAGGTGTTGATGAGACATGCAATATGAGCAAACCACTGCACACATGGAAGATAGCAGTAACCACTCCTATATCGGTTTTTAATGCCATCCCGAGCATACCTGCATTGGTATGGGTTTACTAAGCGATTCAAAAGTAGGTTCCCACCTATACATTTCTATGGGAAACCACCCATACATCTCTATGGGAAATATTGACTATATTAGCATCGAGGTGTTGATGTGACATGCAATATGAGCAAACCACAGCACACATGGAAGATAGCAGTAACCCCTCCTCTATCGGTTTTTAATGCCATCCCGAGCATACCACCCATACATCTCTATGGGAAATATTGACTATATTAGCATAGAGGTGTTGATGTGACATGCAATATGAGCAAACCACAGCACACATGGACGATAGCAGTAACCCCTCCTCTATCGGTTTTTAATGCCATCCCGAGCATACCTGCTTTGGTATGGGTTTACCAAGCGATTCAAAAGTAGGTTCCCACCCATACATATCTATGGGAAATTTATCACCCATACATCTCTATGGGAAGTATTGACTATCTTAGCATCGAGGTGTTGATGAGACATGCAATATGAGCAAACCACTGCACACATGGAGGATAGCAGTAACCACTCCTCTATCTGTTTTAAATGCCACCCCAAGCATACCTGCTTTGGTATGAGTTAACCAATCGATTCAAAAGTAGGTTCCCACCCATACATTCCTATGGGAAACCACCCATACATCTCTATGGGAAATATTGACTATATTAGCATCGAGGTGTTGATTTGACATGCAATATGAGCAAACCACTGCACACATGGAAGATAGCAGTAACCACTACTCTATCGGTTTTTAATGCCATCCCGAGCATACCTGCTTTGGTATGGGTTTACCAAGCGATTCAAAAGTAGGCTCCCACCCATACATTTCTATGGGAAATTTTTGACTATATTAGCATCGAGGTGTTGATGAGACATACAATATGAGCAAACCACTGCACACATGGAAGATAGCAGTAACCACTCCTCTATCTCTTTTAAATTCCACCCCGAGCATACCTGCTTTGGTATGGGTTAACCAATCGATTCAAACGTAGGTTCCCACCCATACATTCCTATGGGAAACCACCCATACATCTCTATAGGAAATATTGACTATATTAGCATCGAGGTGTTGATGAGACATGCAATATGAGCAAACCACTGCACACATGGAAGATAGCAGTAACCACTCCTATATCGGTTTTTAATGCCATCCCGAGCATACCTGCATTGGTATGGGTTTACTAAGCGATTCAAAAGTAGGTTCCCACCTATACATTTCTATGGGAAACCACCCATACATCTCTATGGGAAATATTGACTATATTAGCATCGAGGTGTTGATGTGACATGCAATATGAGCAAACCACAGCACACATGGAAGATAGCAGTAACCCCTCCTCTATCGGTTTTTAATGCCATCCCGAGCATACCACCCATACATCTCTATGGGAAATATTGACTATATTAGCATAGAGGTGTTGATGTGACATGCAATATGAGCAAACCACAGCACACATGGACGATAGCAGTAACCCCTCCTCTATCGGTTTTTAATGCCATCCCGAGCATACCTGCTTTGGTATGGGTTTACCAAGCGATTCAAAAGTAGGTTCCCACCCATACATATCTATGGGAAATTTATCACCCATACATCTCTATGGGAAGTATTGACTATCTTAGCATCGAGGTGTTGATGAGACATGCAATATGAGCAAACCACTGCACACATGGAGGATAGCAGTAACCACTCCTCTATCTGTTTTAAATGCCACCCCGAGCATACGTGCTTTGGTATGGGTTTACCAAGCGATTCAATAGTAGGTTCCCACCCATACATTTCTATGGGAAATTTTTGACTATCTTAGCATCGAGGTGTTGATGAGACATGCAATATGAGCAAACCACTGCACACATGAAAGATAGCAGTAACCACTCCTCTATCTCTTTTAACTTCCACCCCAAGCATACCTGCTTTGGTATGGGTTAACCAATCGATTCAAAGGTAGGTTCCCACCCATACATTCCTATGGGAAACCACCCATACATCTCTATGGGAAAAATTGACTATCTTAGCATCGAGGTGTTGATGAGACATGCAATATGAGCAAACCACTGCACACATGGAAGATAGCAGTAACCACTACTCTATCGGTTTTTAATGCCATCCCGAGCATACCTGCTTTGGTATGGGTTTACCAAGCGATTCAAAAGTAGGTTCCCACCCATACATTTCTATGGGAAATTTTTGACTATCTTAGCATCGAGGTGTTGATGAGACATGCAATATGAGCAAACCACTGCACACATGGAAGATAGCAGTAACCACTCCTCTATCTCCTTTTAATGCCACCCCGCGCATACCTGCATTGGTATGGGATTACTAAGCGATTCAAAAGTAGGTTCCCACCCATACATTTCTATGGGAAATATTGACTATCTTAGCATCGAGGTGTTGATGAGACATGCAATATGAGCAAACCACTGCACACATGAAAGATAGCAGTAACCACTCCTCTATCTCTTTTAAATTCCACCCCGAGCATACCTACTTTGGTATGGGTTAACCAATCGATTCAAAAGTAGGTTCCCACCCATACATTCCTATGGGAAACCACCCATACATCTCTATGGGAAATATTGACTATATTAGCATCGAGGTGTTGATGAGACATGCAATATGAGCAAACCACTGCACACATGGAAGATAGCAATAACCACTCCTATATCGGTTTTTAATGCCATCCCGAGCATACCTGCATTGGTATGGGTTTACTAAGCGATTCAAAAGTAGGTTCCCACCTATACATTACTATGGGAAACCACCCATACATCTCTATGGGTAATATTGACTATCTTAGCATCGAGGTGTTGATGAGACATACAATATGAGCAAACCACTGCACACATGGAAGATAGCAGTAACCACTCCTCTATCTCCTTTTAATGCCACCCCGAGCATACCTACATTGGTATGGGATTACTAAGCGATTCAAAAGTAGGTTCCCACCCATACATTTCTATGGGAAATATTGACTATCTTAGCATCGAGGTGTTGATGAGACATGCAATATGAGCAAACCACTGCACACATGAAAGATAGCAGTAACCACTCCTCTATCTCTTTTAAATTCCACCCCGAGCAAACCTGCTTTGGTATGGGTTAACCAATCGATTCAAAAGTAGGTTCCCACCCATACATTCCTATGGGAAACCACCCATACATCTCTATGGGAAATATTGACTATATTAGCATCGAGGTGTTGATGAGACATGCAATATGAGCAAACCACTGCACACATGGAAGATAGCAATAACCACTCCTATATCGGTTTTTAATGCCATCCCGAGCATACCTGCATTGGTATGGGTTTACTAAGCGATTCAAAAGTAGGTTCCCACCTATACATTACTATGGGAAACCACCCATACATCTCTATGGGAAATATTGACTATATTAGCATCGAGGTGTTGATGAGACATGCAATATGAGCAAACCACTGCACACATGGAAGATAACAGTAACCACTCCTCTATCGGTTTTAAATGCCATCCCGAGCATACCTGCTTCGGTATGGGTTTACCAAGCGATTCAAAAGTAGGTTCCCACCCATACATTTCTATGGGAAATTTTTGACTATCTTAGCATCGAGGTGTTGATGCGACATGCAATATGAGCAAACCACTGCACACATAGCAGTAACCACTCCTCTATCTCTTTTAAATTCCACCCCAAGCATACCTGCTTTGGTATGGGTTAACCAATCGATTCAAAAGTAGGTTCCGACCCATACATTCCTATGGGAAACCACCCATACATCTCTATGGGAAATATTGACTATATTAGCATCGAGGTGTTGATGTGACATGCAATATGAGCAAACCACAGCACACATGGAAGATAGCAGTAACCCCTCCTCTATCGGTTTTTAATGCCATCCCGAGCATACCTGCTTTGGTATGGGTTTACCAAGCGATTCAAAAGTAGGTTCCCAACGATACATTTCTATGGGAAATTTTTGACTATCTTAGCATCGAGGTGTTGATGAGACATACAATATGAGCAAACCACTGCACACATGGAAGATAGCAGTAACCACTCCTCTATCTCCTTTTAATGCCACTCCGAGCATACCTGCATTGGTATGGGTTTACTAAGCGATTCAAAAGTAGGTTCCCACCCATCCATTTCTATTGGAAATATTGACTATCTTAGCATCGAGGTGTTGATGAGACATGCAATATGAGCAAACCACTGCACACATGAAAGATAGCAGTAACCACTCCTCTATCTGTTTTAAATTCCACCCCGAGCATACCTGCTATGGTATGGGTTAACCAATCGATTCAAAAGTAGGTTCCCACCCACACATTCCTATGGGAAACCACCCATACATCTCTATGGGAAATAATGACTATACTAGCATCGAGGTGTTGATGAGACATGCAATATGAGCAAACCACTGCACACATGGAAGATAGCAATAACCACTCCTATATCGGTTTTTAATGCCATCCCGAGCATACCTGCATTGGTATGGGTTTACTAAGCGATTCAAAAGTAGGTTCCCACCTATACATTACTATGGGAAACCACCCATACATCTCTATGGGAAATATTGACTATATTAGCATCGAGGTGTTGATGAGACATGCAATATGAGCAAACCACTGCACACATGGAAGATAACAGTAACCACTCCTCTATCGGTTTTTAATGCCATCCCGAGCATACCTGCTTCGGTATGGGTTTACCAAGCGATTCAAAAGTAGGTTCCCACCCATACATTTCTATGGGAAATTTTTGACTATCTTAGCATCGAGGTGTTGATGCGACATGCAATATGAGCAAACCACTGCACACATGAAAGATAGCAGTAACCACTCCTCTATCTCTTTTAAATTCCACCCCAAGCATACCTGCTTTGGTATGGGTTAACCAATCGATTCAAAAGTAGGTTCCGACCCATACATTCCTATGGGAAACCACCCATACATCTCTATGGGAAATATTGACTATATTAGCATCGAGGTGTTGATGTGACATGCAATATGAGCAAACCACAGCACACATGGAAGATAGCAGTAACCCCTCCTCTATCGGTTTTTAATGCCATCCCGAGCATACCTGCTTTGGTATGGGTTTACCAAGCGATTCAAAAGTAGGTTCCCACCGATACATTTCTATGGGAAATTTTTGACTATCTTAGCATCGAGGTGTTGATGAGACATACAATATGAGCAAACCACTGCACACATGGAAGATAGCAGTAACCACTCCTCTATCTCCTTTTAATGCCACCCCGAGCATACCTGCATTGGTATGGATTTACTAAGCGATTCAAAAGTAGGTTCCCACCCATCCATTTCTATTGGAAATATTGACTATCTTAGCATCGAGGTGTTGATGAGACATGCAATATGAGCAAACCACTGCACACATGAAAGATAGCAGTAACCACTCCTCTATCTCTTTTAAATTCCACCCCGAGCATACCTGCTATGGTATGGGTTAACCAATCGATTCAAAAGTAGGTTCCCACCCATACATTCCTATGGGAAACCACCCATACATCTCTATGGGAAATAATGACTATACTAGCATCGAGGTGTTGATGAGACATGCAATATGAGCAAACCACTGCACACATGGAAGATAGCAGTAACCACTCCTATATCGGTTTTTAATGCCATCCCGAGCATACCTGCATTGGTATGGGTTTACTAAGCGATTCAAAAGTAGGTTCCCACCTATACATTTCTATGGGAAACCACCCATACATCTCTATGGGAAATATTGACTATATTAGCATCGAGGTGTTGATGAGACATGCAATATGAGCAAACCACTGCACACATGGAAGATAACAGTAACCACTCCTCTATCGGTTTTTAATGCCATCCTGAGCATACCTGCTTCGGTATGGGTTTACCAAGCGATTCAAAAGTAGGTTCCCACCCATACATTTCTATGGGCAATTTTTGACTATCTTAGCATCGAGGTGTTGATGAGACATGCAATATGAGCAAACCACTGCACACATGAAAGATAGCAGTAACCACTCCTCTATCTCTTTTAAATTCCACCCCGAGCATACCTGCTTTGGTATGGGTTAACCAATCGATTCAAAAGTAGGTTCCCACCCATACATTCCTATGGGAAACCACCCATACATCTCTATGGGAAATATTGACTATATTAGCATCGAGGTGTTGATGTGACATGCAATATGAGCAAACCACAGCACACATGGAAGATAGCAGTAACCCCTCCTCTATCGGTTTTTAATGCCATCCCGAGCATACCTGCTTTGGTATGGGTTTACCAAGCGATTCAAAAGTAGGTTCCCACCGATACATTTCTATGGGAAATTTTTGACTATCTTAGCATCGAGGTGTTGATGAGACATGCAATATGAGCAAACCATTGCACACATGGAAGATAGCAGTAACCACTCCTCTATCTCCTTTTAATGCCACCCCGAGCATACCTGCATTGGTATGGGATTACTAAGCGATTCAAAAGTAGGTTCCCACCCATACATTTCTATGGGAAATATTGACAATTTTAGCATCGAGGTGTTGATGAGACATGCAATATGAGCAAACCACTGCACACATGAAACATAGCAGTAACCACTCCTCTATCTCTTTTAAATTCCACCCCAAGCATACCTGCTTTGGTATGGGTTAACCAATCGATTCAAAAGTAGGTTCCCACCCATACATTCCTATGGGAAACCACCCATACATCTCTATGGGAAATATTGACTATATTAGCATCGAGGTGTTGATTTGACATGCAATATGAGCAAACCACTGCACACATGGAAGATAGCAGTAACCACTACTCTATCGGTTTTTAATGCCATCCCGAGCATACCTGCTTTGGTATGGGTTTACCAAGCGATTCAAAAGTAGGCTCCCACCCATACATTTCTATGGGAAATTTTTGACTATATTAGCATCGAGGTGTTGATGAGACATACAATATGAGCAAACCACTGTACACATGGAAGATAGCAGTAACCACTCCTCTATCTCCTTTTAATGCCACCCCGAGCATACCTGCATTGGTATGGGATTACTAAGCGATTCAAAAGTAGGTTCCCACCCATACATTTCTATGGGAAATATTGACTATCTTAGCATCGAGGTGTTGATGAGACATGCAATATGAGCAAACCACTGCACACATGAAAGATAGCAGTAACCACTCCTCTATCTCTTTTAAATTCCACCCCGAGCATACCTGCTTTGGTATGGGTTAACCAATCGATTCAAACGTAGGTTCCCACCCATACATTCCTATGGGAAACCACCCATACATCTCTATAGGAAATATTGACTATATTAGCATCGAGGTGTTGATGAGACATGCAATATGAGCAAACCACTGCACACATGGAAGATAGCAGTAACCACTCCTATATCGGTTTTTAATGCCATCCCGAGCATACCTGCATTGGTATGGGTTTACTAAGCGATTCAAAAGTAGGCTCCCACCCATACATTTCTATGGGAAATTTTTGACTATATTAGCATCGAGGTGTTGATGAGACATACAATATGAGCAAACCATTGCACACATGGAAGATAGCAGTAACCATTCCTCTATCTGTTTTAATTGCCACCCCGAGGATACCTGCTTTGGTATGGGTTTAACAAGCGATTCAAAAGTAGGTTCCCACCCATACATTTCTATGGGAAATTTTTGACTATCTTAGCATCGAGGTGTTGATGAGACATGCAATATGAGCAAACCACTGCACACATGGAAGATAGCAGTAACCATTCCTCTATCTGTTTTAAATGCCACCCCGAGGATACCTGCTTTGGTATGGGTTTAACAAGCGATTCAAAAGTAGGTTCCCACCCATACATTTCTATGGGAAATTTTTGACTATCTTAGCATTGAGGTGTTGATGTGACATGCAATATGAGCAAACCACAGCACACATGGAAGATAGCAGTAACCCCTCCTCTATCGGTTTTTAATGCCATCCCGAGCATACCACCCATACATCTCTATGGGAAATATTGACTATATTAGCATAGAGGTGTTGATGTGACATGCAATATGAGCAAACCACAGCACACATGGACGATAGCAGTAACCCCTCCTCTATCGGTTTTTAATGCCATCCCGAGCATACCTGCTTTGGTATGGGTTTACCAAGCGATTCAAAAGTAGGTTCCCACCCATACATATCTATGGGAAATTTATCACCCATACATCTCTATGGGAAGTATTGACTATCTTAGCATCGAGGTGTTGATGAGACATGCAATATGAGCAAACCACTGCACACATGGAAGATAGCAGTAACCACTCCTCTATCTGTTTTAAATGCCACCCCGAGCATACGTGCTTTGGTATGGGTTTACCAAGCGATTCAATAGTAGGTTCCCACCCATACATTTCTATGGGAAATTTTTGACTATCTTAGCATCGAGGTGTTGATGAGACATGCAATATGAGTAAACCACTGCACACTTGGAAGATAGCAGTAACCACTCCTCTATCTGTTTTAAATGCCACCCCGAGCATACCTGCTTCGGTATGGGTTAACCAAGCGATTCAAAAGTAGGTTCCCACCCATACATTCCTATGGGAAACCACCCATACATTTCTATGGGAAATTTTTGACTATATTAGCATCGAGGTGTTGATGAGACATGTAATATGAGCAAACCACTGCACACATGGAAGATAGCAATAACCACTCCTATATCGGTTTTTAATGCCATCCCGAGCATACCTGCATTGGTATGGGTTTACTAAGCGATTCAAAAGTAGGTTCCCACCTAAACATTACTATGGGAAACCACCCATACATCTCTATGGGTAATATTGACTATCTTAGCATCGAGGTGTTGATGAGACATGCAATATGAGCAAACCACTGCACACATGGAAGATAGCAGTAACCACTCCTCTATCTCCTTTTAATGCCACCCCGAGCATATCTGCATTGGTATGGGATTACTAAGCGATTCAAAAGTAGGTTCCCACCCATACATTTCTATGGGAAATATTGACTATCTTAGCATCGAGGTGTTGATGAGACATGCAATATGAGCAAACCATTGCACACATGGAAGATAGCAGTAACCATTCCTCTATCTGTTTTAATTGCCACCCCGAGGATACCTGCTTTGGTATGGGTTTAACAAGCGATTCAAAAGTAGGTTCCCACCCATACATTTCTATGGGAAATTTTTGACTATCTTAGCATCGAGGTGTTGATGAGACATGCAATATGAGCAAACCACTGCACACATGGAAGATAGCAGTAACCATTCCTCTATCTGTTTTAAATGCCACCCCGAGGATACCTGCTTTGGTATGGGTTTAACAAGCGATTCAAAAGTAGGTTCCCACCCATACATTTCTATGGGAAATTTTTGACTATCTTAGCATTGAGGTGTTGATGTGACATGCAATATGAGCAAACCACAGCACACATGGAAGATAGCAGTAACCCCTCCTCTATCGGTTTTTAATGCCATCCCGAGCATACCACCCATACATCTCTATGGGAAATATTGACTATATTAGCATAGAGGTGTTGATGTGACATGCAATATGAGCAAACCACAGCACACATGGACGATAGCAGTAACCCCTCCTCTATCGGTTTTTAATGCCATCCCGAGCATACCTGCTTTGGTATGGGTTTACCAAGCGATTCAAAAGTAGGTTCCCACCCATACATATCTATGGGAAATTTATCACCCATACATCTCTATGGGAAGTATTGACTATCTTAGCATCGAGGTGTTGATGAGACATGCAATATGAGCAAACCACTGCACACATGGAAGATAGCAGTAACCACTCCTCTATCTGTTTTAAATGCCACCCCGAGCATACGTGCTTTGGTATGGGTTTACCAAGCGATTCAATAGTAGGTTCCCACCCATACATTTCTATGGGAAATTTTTGACTATCTTAGCATCGAGGTGTTGATGAGACATGCAATATGAGTAAACCACTGCACACTTGGAAGATAGCAGTAACCACTCCTCTATCTGTTTTAAATGCCACCCCGAGCATACCTGCTTCGGTATGGGTTAACCAAGCGATTCAAAAGTAGGTTCCCACCCATACATTCCTATGGGAAACCACCCATACATTTCTATGGGAAATTTTTGACTATATTAGCATCGAGGTGTTGATGAGACATGTAATATGAGCAAACCACTGCACACATGGAAGATAGCAATAACCACTCCTATATCGGTTTTTAATGCCATCCCGAGCATACCTGCATTGGTATGGGTTTACTAAGCGATTCAAAAGTAGGTTCCCACCTAAACATTACTATGGGAAACCACCCATACATCTCTATGGGTAATATTGACTATCTTAGCATCGAGGTGTTGATGAGACATGCAATATGAGCAAACCACTGCACACATGGAAGATAGCAGTAACCACTCCTCTATCTCCTTTTAATGCCACCCCGAGCATATCTGCATTGGTATGGGATTACTAAGCGATTCAAAAGTAGGTTCCCACCCATACATTTCTATGGGAAATATTGACTATCTTAGCATCGAGGTGTTGATGAGACATGCAATATGAGCAAACCATTGCACACATGGAAGATAGCAGTAACCATTCCTCTATCTGTTTTAATTGCCACCCCGAGGATACCTGCTTTGGTATGGGTTTAACAAGCGATTCAAAAGTAGGTTCCCACCCATACATTTCTATGGGAAATTTTTGACTATCTTAGCATCGAGGTGTTGATGAGACATGCAATATGAGCAAACCACTGCACACATGGAAGATAGCAGTAACCATTCCTCTATCTGTTTTAAATGCCACCCCGAGGATACCTGCTTTGGTATGGGTTTAACAAGCGATTCAAAAGTAGGTTCCCACCCATACATTTCTATGGGAAATTTTTGACTATCTTAGCATTGAGGTGTTGATGAGACATGCAATATGAGCAAACCACTGCACACATGGAAGATAGCAGTAACCATTCCTCTATCTGTTTTAAATGCAACCCCGAGGATACCTGCTTTGGTATGGGTTTACCAAGCGATTCAAAAGTAGGTTCCCACCCATACATTTCTATAGGAAATTTTTGACTATCTTAGCATCGAGGTGTTGATGAGACATGCAATATGAGCAAACCACTGCACACATGGAAGATAGCAGTAACCATTCCACTATCTGTTTTAAATGCCACCCCGAGGATACCTGCTTTGGTATGGGTTTACCAAGCGATTAAAAAGTAGGTTCCCACCCATACATTCCTATGGGAAACCACCCATACATCTCTATGGGAAATATTGACTATCTTATCATCGAGGTGTTGATGAGACATGCAATATGAGCAAACCACTGCACACATGGAAGATAGCAGTAACCATTCCTCTATCTGTTTTAAATGCCACCCCGAGCATACCTGCTTCGGTATGGGTTACCCAAGCGATTCAAAACTAGGTTCCCACCCATACATTCCTATAGGAAACCCCCCATACATCTCTATAGGAAATATTGACTATCTTAGCATCGAGGTGTTGATGAGGCATGCAATATGAGCAAACCACTGCACACATGGAAGATAGCAGTAACCATTCCTCTATCGGTTTTAAATGCCACCCCGAGGATACCTGCTTTGGTATGGGTTTAACAAGCGATTAAAAAGTAGGTTCCCACCCATACATTCCTATGGGAAACCACCCATACATCTCTATGGGAAATATTGACTATCTTATCATCGAGGTGTTGATGAGACATGCAATATGAGCAAACCACTGCACACATGGAAGATAGCAGTAACCATTCCTCTATCTGTTTTAAATGCCACCCCGAGCATACCTGCTTCGGTATGGGTTACCCAAGCGATTCAAAACTAGGTTCCCACCCATACATTCCTATAGGAAACCCCCCATACATCTCTATAGGAAATATTGACTATCTTAGCATCGAGGTGTTGATGAGGCATGCAATATGAGCAAACCACTGCACACATGGAAGATAGCAGTAACCATTCCTCTATCGGTTTTAAATGCCACCCCGAGGATACCTGCTTTGGTATGGGTTTAACAAGCGATTAAAAAGTAGGTTCCCACCCATACATTCCTATGGGAAACCACCCATACATCTCTATGGGAAATATTGACTATCTTATCATCGAGGTGTTGATGAGACATGCAATATGAGCAAACCACTGCACACATGGAAGATAGCAGTAACCATTCCTCTATCTGTTTTAAATGCCACCCCGAGCATACCTGCTTCGGTATGGGTTACCCAAGCGATTCAAAACTAGGTTCCCACCCATACATTCCTATAGGAAACCCCCCATACATCTCTATAGGAAATATTGACTATCTTAGCATCGAGGTGTTGATGAGGCATGCAATATGAGCAAACCACTGCACACATGGAAGATAGCAGTAACCATTCCTCTATCGGTTTTAAATGCCACCCCGAGGATACCTGCTTTGGTATGGGTTTAACAAGCGATTAAAAAGTAGGTTCCCACCCATACATTCCTATGTGAAACCACCCATACATCTCTATGGGAAATATTGACTATCTTATCATCGAGGTGTTGATGAGACATGCAATATGAGCAAACCACTGCACACATGGAAGATAGCAGTAACCATTCCTCTATCTGTTTTAAATGCCACCCCGAGCATACCTGCTTCGGTATGGGTTACCCAAGCGATTCAAAACTAGGTTCCCACCCATACATTCCTATAGGAAACCCCCCATACATCTCTATAGGAAATATTGACTATCTTAGCATCGAGGTGTTGATGAGGCATGCAATATGAGCAAACCACTGCACACATGGAAGATAGCAGTAACCATTCCTCTATCGGTTTTAAATGCCACCCCGAGGATACCTGCTTTGGTATGGGTTTAACAAGCGATTAAAAAGTAGGTTCCCACCCATACATTCCTATGGGAAACCACCCATACATCTCTATGGGAAATATTGACTATCTTATCATCGAGGTGTTGATGAGACATGCAATATGAGCAAACCACTGCACACATGGAAGATAGCAGTAACCATTCCTCTATCTGTTTTAAATGCCACCCCGAGCATACCTGCTTCGGTATGGGTTACCCAAGCGATTCAAAACTAGGTTCCCACCCATACATTCCTATAGGAAACCCCCCATACATCTCTATAGGAAATATTGACTATCTTAGCATCGAGGTGTTGATGAGGCATGCAATATGAGCAAACCACTGCACACATGGAAGATAGCAGTAACCATTCCTCTATCGGTTTTAAATGCCACCCCGAGGATACCTGCTTTGGTATGGGTTTAACAAGCGATTAAAAAGTAGGTTCCCACCCATACATTGCTATGGGAAACCACCCATACATCTCTATGGGAAATATTGACTATCTTATCATCGAGGTGTTGATGAGACATGCAATATGAGCAAACCACTGCACACATGGAAGATAGCAGTAACCATTCCTCTATCTGTTTTAAATGCCACCCCGAGCATACCTGCTTCGGTATGGGTTACCCAAGCGATTCAAAACTAGGTTCCCACCCATACATTCCTATAGGAAACCCCCCATACATCTCTATAGGAAATATTGACTATCTTAGCATCGAGGTGTTGATGAGGCATGCAATATGAGCAAACCACTGCACACATGGAAGATAGCAGTAACCATTCCTCTATCGGTTTTAAATGCCACCCCGAGGATACCTGCTTTGGTATGGGTTTAACAAGCGATTAAAAAGTAGGTTCCCACCCATACATTCCTATGGGAAACCACCCATACATCTCTATGGGAAATATTGACTATCTTATCATCGAGGTGTTGATGAGACATGCAATATGAGCAAACCACTGCACACATGGAAGATAGCAGTAACCATTCCTCTATCTGTTTTAAATGCCACCCCGAGCATACCTGCTTCAGTATGGGTTACCCAAGCGATTCAAAACTAGGTTCCCACCCATACATTCCTATAGGAAACCCCCCATACATCTCTATAGGAAATATTGACTATCTTAGCATCGAGGTGTTGATGAGGCATGCAATATGAGCAAACCACTGCACACATGGAAGATAGCAGTAACCATTCCTCTATCGGTTTTAAATGCCACCCCGAGGATACCTGCTTTGGTATGGGTTTAACAAGCGATTCAAAAGTATGTTCCCACCCATACATTTCTATGGGAAATTTTTGACTATCTTAGCATCGAGGTGTTGATGAGACATGCAATATGAGCAAACCACTGCACACATGGAAGATAGCAGTAACCATTCCTCTATCTGTTTTAAATGCCACCCCGAGGATACCTGCTTTGGTATGGGTTTACCAAACGATTCAAAAGTAGGTTCCCACCCATACATTTCTATTGGAAATTTTTGACTATCTTAGCATCGAGGTGTTGATGAGACATGCAATATGAGCAAACCACTGCACACATGGAAGATAGCAGTAACCATTCCTCTATCTGTTTTAAATGCCACCCCGAGCATACCTGCTTCGGTATGGGTTACCCAAGCGATTCAAAACTAGGTTCCCACCCATACATTCCTATAGGAAACCCCCCATACATCTCTATAGGAAATATTGACTATCTTAGCATCGAGGTGTTGATGAGGCATGCAATATGAGCAAACCACTGCACACATGGAAGATAGCAGTAACCATTCCTCTATCTGTTTTAAATGCCACCCTGAGGATACCTGCTTTGGTATGGGTTTACCAAGCGATTCAAAAGTAGGTTCCCACCCATACATTTCTATGGGAAATTTTTGACTATCTTAGCATCGAGGTGTTGATGAGACATGCAATATGAGCAAACCACTGCACACATGGAAGATAGCAGTAACCATTCCTCTATCTGTTTTAAATGCCACCCCGAGGATACCTGCTTTGGTATGGGTTTACCAAACGATTCAAAAGTAGGTTCCCACCCATACATTTCTATTGGAAATTTTTGACTATCTTAGCATCGAGGTGTTGATGAGACATGCAATATGAGCAAACCACTGCACACATGGAAGATAGCAGTAACCATTCCTCTATCTGTTTTAAATGCCACCCCGAGCATACCTGCTTCGGTATGGGTTACCCAAGCGATTCAAAACTAGGTTCCCACCCATACATTCCTATAGGAAACCCCCCATACATCTCTATAGGAAATATTGACTATCTTAGCATCGAGGTGTTGATGAGGCATGCAATATGAGCAAACCACTGCACACATGGAAGATAGCAGTAACCATTCCTCTATCTGTTTTAAATGCCACCCTGAGGATACCTGCTTTGGTATGGGTTTACCAAGCGATTCAAAAGTAGGTTCCCACCCATACATTTCTATGGGAAATTTTTGACTATCTTAGCATCGAGGTGTTGATGAGACATGCAATATGAGCAAACCACTGCACACATGGAAGATGGTGTGTGGAGCTGGCAGAGTGGTGAGGGTGTGTGGAGCTGGCAGAGAGGTGAGGGTGTGTGGAGCTGGCAGAGAGGTGAGGGTGTGTGGAGCTGGCAGAGAGGTGAGGGTGTGTGGAGCTGGCAGAGTGGTGAGGGTGTGTGGAGCTGGCAGAGAGGTGAGGGTGTGTGGAGCTGGCAGAGAGGTGAGGGTGTGTGGAGCTGGCAGAGAGGTGAGGGTGTGTGGAGCTGGCAGAGCGGTGAGCTGGCAGAGAGGTGAGGGTGTGTGGAGCTGGCAGAGAGGTAATCGTGTGTGGAGCTGGCAGAGAGGTGCACAGTGGTTTAAAAATAGGGGATTGTACAGTGTGATTGGTCGTATTATGTATTAATCAAATTTAATGAATATAAAAGTAAAAAGATTTCAAGCCAAAATAATCTATGAGTATATATGTTGCAGACACTGCTATTAGTGTACATAGGTGTCAGGGATAAAAGAAACAATATAGATATGAACCTTACAACAATATAATCAAAAATGTACAATCAAGAATCGACTAATATGGTCTGAATGCTGGCTAAAGAAGTTTAGCTTGATAACACATAAAAAGTTGACTTTTATGAACAAGATTACGTTCTAGTTTCCTGATCAACTGCAAACATGCAGGTAAGTAGATTTTCTTCCAAAGAGAAGCAACTTGATCTAGCATCAGTTGCTGAGCACACAGGACATTGTGCTCCCCACCACAAAACAAGCATAGGATAAAACACGTTATCAGACATAATCCATTATAACCATGTTGTAACATCAGATCAGTTGTCATGCTGGGTAGTTTTCCGAGCTAAATGCTCTCTTTATATGCGCAGGTTGGTGTTGTTATATGCTCTAGAGGTTCTTCCTTATTATTTGGCAACTATTTTTTATCGGCTATAAATTGTTCAACTGCTTCAAATCGCTGTACATATCTCTCCCAAGCCTCACTTTAGAGTATGTGTGGTGTTGCTGATATTATGTATGTTGCCTTGCGTTGCCAGTGCCTTTGCTGACTATATCAAGAGGCAAAGCTAAGGGAAGTGGGCGGGGTGATTGTATTCATAGCATATTTAGGACATTGTGTAATGTTGTAGGATGCGAAAAAGAGATGCAGGCTCCGCCCCCACACTAGGGGACCGTGTTCCCTATGTCATCATTGCCAGCACGAAGGGAGCTGCTGCATACATGAAGTCAGAGGTAGGTCTGGGAACTTGTTATGATAACCATTACATGTGCCCCCTTACAGCATCCAATATATGTTCTGGAGAACAATATTCCCATTGACACAGACTATTACCTTGACAACCAACTTTCTAAGCCTCTTTTAAGAATATTTGAACCTATTCTGGGAGATAGCAAAGCGAAATCTGACCTACTAAGTCAGTTATATACATCACCATTACATCACCTTTTGATAAAACAGATTTTGATTTTTATTTAATTTATTCACATGCATTTCAGAGGGAAGCCATACCCTTGCCAAGTCAGTAGCAACATCCTCCACTGGTTTGGGTGTATTTCAGAATCTTAAAAGGAAAAGTACATGTCTTGGCTGCAAAGCTCTACTTGATGATGGTAACTATTATGTGGTGGAGGTGTGAGGGTGGTGTGATGGTGGAGGTGTGAGGTGAGGAGTGATGGTAAGGTGTGATGGGTGTGAGGTGAGGAGTGATGGTGAGGTGTGATGGTGGAGGTAAGGTGTGAAGGTGTGATGGTACTTCCATTTAGATGCTGCCATCTGTACCCATTGCAAGCCAAGGGAGGCTGAAATATATCAGACTGAAGTACGTGTCACACCTTGCTGTTCTTGAAGAAAAATTTTCACGTTTGTGGACACAGTGCCAAAGATGTCAAGGGAGTCTACATGAAGATGTATTGTGCACAAGGTTGGGATGTGTGTGTGTGGTGTGTGTGTGGTGTGTGTGTGTGTGTGTGTGTGTGTGTGGCAATGTGAAGCTTATTCTGATTCTGATTATCCACAACTGGTGACATCATTACCATGGCAAATAATACCCTCAGAATTTTGAAGTCACTACTTAGTATTCTGTGCATGGTACCCCATCACAGTGCTTAAGCATTCTCATATGCAATCTGTACATGTGTGCTTACACACATGTGTGATGTGTGCTTACATACATGTGTGCTTACATATATGTGTGATGTGTGCTTACATACACATATGATGTCCCCCTCTATCCTACAGCCAAGACTGCCCCATATTTTACATGTGGAAGACAGCTCAGAAGGATTTAGTGGAGCAGGACAAATTGGTGCTTAGGTTTGACCAAGCTGACTGGTAGATAACATGAGCTTTTTACAGTCAATTCTATACATAATTTTAAAAACTAAAATTTACATTCTTTCTGGTTTGTCAGAAAGAAAGTTGAGGATACCTGCCAGCTGCCATGGGCCTGGTCAGCTGTCACCTGACATATACATACCTAGGTGGTGGGAGGTAACATGCTCTCTTCAGTGTTAAAGATGACAGACCGAGACAAGCTCTCAGCAATAGTACCTGGTGTGTGTGTGGGGGGGGGGGAGGGCATCCCAACATGGAGGGATGGGGCCATCCCAACATGCGATTAGAAAGATGGTTCCCTCCCATACATCTCTATGGACTATCTCTCTATCAAGGTGTTGATAAAGCAACCTTGTGGAGTTGTATATTATCTGATAAACAACTCAACCCGTGCCCGTTCCGTACTCCGCTCCGAAGAAATTAACTCATTGCAAACGGAGCCCTGCCCCCTTCGAATAGACGATAAAAAGATTATATTTTTAAAAATGACTAAATTATGCCTCCAAAGGGGTATAAATTAAAAGCCGGTTACAGAGCTAACGGGAGCTGTATATTACGTACATTCATTATTGCGTTTTTCTCCTAGGCTCACGGTCCTCCTTCCATCGACCGAGTCTTCACGAGAGTCCAATTGAACTCGATCATGTGTTCATCCTAAGTTTTTAAAATTATTTCTGCATTGTCACTACGTGCTCTCCTTAATGAGTGTAAGTTGTATAATGCTACACTGACTATAGGTCGAATATCACTCATAGGGTATCTCTTAATAGAATACTAGCTACATGCAAATATTGTACGGATGCAACATAACATGGCAGTTATAATTCTCGTCCCCAGGCCGTCAATTAAAGACATATATGTTAGTGCGCATGCGCTGGCCATTACCTGAAAACACGTAATCGTATACTTAATAGCTTGTAAACCGTTCCGCAGTTTGTGTTTGCAAGGTATGCAAATGAAACTGGACAAACCATCCTCAGAAGCCACTGGGACATCGGCAACCTGGCTGAGCCTGTTTGCAAGATCTGATATTGAAAAAAAGTAGTCTCGTACCCAGACCCACCTTACGTAAGCATTATCGCAAATGCGATAATGCTTAACTACGTAGAAAGTATTATACATTATGCGATAATGCTTACGTAAGGGTGGGTCTGGGTACGAGACTATGAAAAAAGTGCGACATAATGTGTACGAGAGTCACGAGACAAAACACAAGACTTTGACATCGTATACATTTACGCGTAGCGTATACGTATACGATGTCAAAGGTTTACAAGCTATAGCTAAGTATACGATTACGTGTTTTTCAGGTAATGGCCAGCGCATGCGCACTAACATAATGGTAATAGGTACCAGGCCGTAAATACCGGCCTGGAGACGAGGCTAAGCAGTTATGCATCCTCTTTCTCTAATTAGTGCCTCCTCATCTACACATACATCAGGACGTGTTTTGTATGCGATTGAAAAGATGGTTCCTTCCCATACATCTCTATTCGAAAATTTGACTATCTTACCATCAAGGTGTTAATTATATATAATGAAGCAGCTTTGCAGATTAATACATAGGTATGCACACATCCCCCTCAGCACCCCCAGTGCACACATCCCCCTCAACAAGATAGCAGTGATGCATTCTCTTTCTCTAATTAGTGCCTCTTCATCTACACATACATCAGGATGTGTTTAGGATATAGACCTACTAGCTGCATGCAAACGCGCATTTCGTTACTACTCTAGTATTACCTTACTACTCTAGTACTACCTTACTACTCTAGTATTACCTTACTACTCTAGTATTACCTTACTACTCTAGTACTACCTTACTACTCTAGTATTACCTTACTACTCTAGTATTACCTTACTACTCTAGTATTACCTTACTACTCTAGTATTACCTTACTACTCTAGTATTACCTTACTACTCTAGTATTACCTTACTACTCTAGTATTACCTTACTACTCTAGTATTACCTTACTACTCTAGTATTACCTTACTACTCTAGTATTACCTTACTACTCTAGTATTACCTTACTACTCTAGTATTACCTTACTACTCTAGTATTACCTTACTACTCTAGTATTACCTTACTACTCTAGTATTACCTTACTACTCTAGTATTACCTTACTACTCTAGTATTACCTTACTACTCTAGTATTACCTTACTACTCTAGTATTACCTTACTATTCTAGTATTACCTTACTACTCTAGTATTACCTTACTACTCTAGTATTACCTTACTACTCTAGTATTACCTTACTACTCTAGTATTAACTTACTACTCTAGTATTACCTTACTACTCTAGTATTACCTTACTACTCTAGTATTACCTTACTACTCTAGTATTACCTTACTACTCTAGTATTACCTTACTACTCTAGTATTACCTTACTACTCTAGTATTACCTTACTACTCTAGTATTACCTTACTACTCTAGTATTACCTTACTACTCTAGTATTACCTTACTACTCTAGTATTACCTTACTACTCTAGTATTAACTTACTACTCTAGTATTACCTTACTACTCTAGTATTACCTTACTACTCTAGTATTACCTTACTACTCTAGTATTACCTTACTACTCTAGTATTACCTTACTACTCTAGTATTACCTTACTACTCTAGTATTACCTTACTACTCTAGTATTACCTTACTACTCTAGTATTACCTTACTACACTATAGTATTACCTTACTACTCTAGTATTACCTTACTACTCTAGTATCACCTTACTACTCTAGTATTACCTTACTACTCTAGTATTACCTTACTCTGGTATTACCTTACTCTTTGGTTTTTTATTTGTTCCAATAATACAGCAAATACACACACATACAGCCATTATACATATCACATAACTTATGAGAATTTTTAACCAATAAATGGTTCAATGCATGATTGAGTAAAGAGCGGCCCCATCCTCAAAGCCCAGGCCACTTCTCCACTTTACTCTGGAACCCCTTAGGCATAAGCTGGCTGCTCTGATGATGGCAAATGAAAGCCTTGCTCTGATGTAGCCACATGTTTGTGCATAAGACTTTTTCCATTTGCTTGCAACACATGTGGCCATTCTCTTCAGGAAGTGCTCTGCTTCCTGGTGAAGGAGTCCATCAACTGAAGTCACAAAGGGTGTAAAAGTACCTCTCCGATCTTCAACTGCTTGCCTGTAAATTATCTTTTTTTCCTGAGCACCCGATTCAAGAACTGATTCTGGCGAGCGATTGCTGTATGATGGGGCATCTGTATCAATGACCTTGAAGTCAAAGAGCGCCTCTGCCTGAGGTTGCCAAACACCACGCACCCCCAAATCCAGCCTCAACCCTGAGTCATCCACTTGTGTTTCTGCCTCTCTAACGATTGGCTCTCTGACAACCTGTGTCCACACCTGTGCTGCAATATCTCCAACGCAATCTCTGATCTCATTATGTCTCTGGATAACTAGGCCACCAACCTTACAGTCAAGAGCATGTTGCAATGTTAATGAGGCTCCACAACCATCACACTTTGAAGGAAGGTCTGTCGGGTCACGCATATAGCGAACCGCTAACCCATCTCTAAATTGAGCTGGAGACAGGTCAAAGTGACAAGTAGCGATTGGAAGGACAGATAACCATGCCTTACTCTTTGGTTGAAAATAAAACGAACTTTCCTGTACAGTATGCCGTGCATTCACCTTACCCTGTACTATGTGCTGGTCGATGCGTCTCAATCTAGACACCTGTCTCTCACTAAAGATCAAGCACATATGAACTTCAGTGGTACTGTTTAAAATGATGAGTTTTAATTTTAAGGTGTTTTATATTTCAGCAATCATATATTCGTTTCTTGCCAAATTCGAGAAATGTATTGCCCCATCCCTTATGTGTATGTGCATGCATATGGCATAATTTTGATGTTATAGAATCACTCCGCTGGGTGTATCCGAGGCCTAGCATGATGGTCACGGAAGCTAAACGTATCATAACTCCAGTACCCGAAAATACTTCTAATGCCACATTTTAATTACTAGTAGGACAATGCATGGTGTCCAAACAAACGGTGACTTTTCGCAAGACCTTTACAGCGATGGTTAAAGCAGCCAAACTTTATGCAGCGGTGAACCATTTAATAAATTTACGCGCCACACCTCCATTTCTACGTGACGTCAAACGTTTAGTGCTTATTACACAAACGGACACATATCCAGAAATGCGCGGTCAAAGGGAATTGACAATTGTTGCGGTTTGTACATTCGCGTATACTTCCGGATAACTCCCATACGGCGTTTTATAAACTTGATTGCTATTTAATAACGTAATAGGGTACAACTTTTGTGGCTATCAATATTGTTTCAGATACGTACGATCTTGATTTACCTAAACAAAAAACAACTGCTTTGTATTGAAAATTGTTGTAGTTTTTGTGAAAACAGCACTTTCCATAGAGATGTATGGAAAATCAACCTAATTAAGGTATTCTGCAGCTCATAATTCTTACACCAGTTTAGATTCAGATTTTGTGGGCCCCCAGAATAAGAGATCATGCAGTTCTATTATTTTTAGAGATATTTAAAAAAATTTACCTAGTATAGATTTCGGCCATTTGAATTTTAAATTGTTTTGGGTCACAATGAGTAGGATACAATTAGCGCCATCTTATTATACGTTTTTAATGTAGCTTCCATGGATACAGATACATGGCTAAATGCAAATTAATTAATTAACTGGAACGTTGGCTTATTGAATAGGTTATTTGTCTAGTGCAAATGATGTCATGAGACCTGTTCAGCGCTGGCTGTACCAAGGACTACAACATTAGTCGTTGACTGTACCATGTGAGAGTGTACGTGTATTCATCCACTTCTTGTGCGCGCGCGAGATCTGGAGTTCGTGCGTGTGTTTGTATGTGTGATTGCGTGTGTCTACATGTAGGCCTATGTGTGACGTACGGTGTGAGTACGTGTGCGTGTGTGTGTGTGTGCGCGCGCTCACACACATACACGCACACGACTCAAGCTATGCATGCAGAGGGGAAAAAGAGGAAGGATTCATAGCCATTCGCACAACGCCCGTGAGCGCGCGCGTTCGTGTGATTGTAACACGTGTGTGTGTGTGTGTGTGTGTGTGTGTGTGCGTGTGTGTGTGTGTGTGTGTGTGTGTGTGTGTGTGTGTGTGTGCGCGCGCGCGTGTATGAATCTATGTATTTATGTATGTATATGTGTATGTATCGACGATCTATTTACATCAGTAGCCTATGTCTGAGTACGTATATGTATTTGTTTAGGTACTAAACTTGGTTTAATGTCTGGTAAATGGGATCGGAGCTTATATGTCTGGAAAATCTCTGAGGACACTCTCACCTCTATTGAGACCAAATGTGTCTAATAAGGGAGCCTATAGGTCTAGCAAAGCATAACCCTCACCTCTGTTCAAACCATCACACCTTTTACCCCCTCAATGACACTGCTAAACTGATATGGTTCCAGGTCCATGCATATATAAACAGTGGTGGTTGGTGGGCATCACTCAGTCTTACATTCAGCTAGCTACATGTAAAGCACTGCTGCCTGAATCGCTTACCCACCCATCACTCCACCTGTGCATTGATTGTACTTGTACACATGTTCGCTGTGTTAACTATCAATGGTGGGCGGCACCCTTCGGGCTTCTACACCCTGACCTAACCACTTAACCTTGACCAGCGTCATGGTGGCACTGGCCGACCCTATGGTAACCAGCGTTACCCATTGGTCCCAGTTAGGCTCAGCGGTGGGGGGTCAGCACCCCTTGGCAGACCCGACTGGCTGGCTGCTGCCCTCCCCCTTTATGGGCACACAACATACTTATCAGTCAAACTCGCAAAGGGGGACAGGGCAACTCATAGTTTACATGTGCAGGTACAACTGTCAGCATACGAGAGCATTTAGACAGCATTAAGTATGTGCTTGTGTATATAATTTTGATTTCAAATTGAACTCATGGGATATAAAGCCGTCCCATATGTGTAGATAACATCTGAATGGAGAGAAAATGCATCCAACAAAAGTGGGAGAATACAGTTTAAGGTGATAAATAAATTTAACTCCTTCAACAATTCAGGAGCACTTTGCTGCTGGCAGGTGAATGCCACGAATTCAATAGTGAAAAACTAAATGTTCGTTAAAAACCAGAACACTATAAGGTGCGTGCATGTGTGTGTGTATCTGTGTGTATGTGTTGTGTGTGTATGTGTGTGTGGGAGGGGGGAAGGATAAATAGGCCTGAAGTTATTGTGTCTAAATTCATATCCAATCTAATAGGTTTCTATTCATCATTTTATAGGCATGCCCTGATACAAAAATTTTTGGGGGCTAATTTTACAGTCCATGTATACATATATGCCATTTTCCGTGAAAGTGAAGAGCAATTTACATGCAGGCCTACATGTAGATCATGTAGATATAATTCTAACTTGTATATGGTTAACTATAATCTATTTGGAACGCCCTCTCTTTTTTGATGAATGCTGCATGAATTATTAACTGTAGGCCTGCCAGCCTCTTTAACCTATTGCTGTATAGGATGGATGGCATATATTTATGTGTGATGCTCTGTTCATCCTCCTCCCCTCTTCACACACACACACACACACACACACACACACACACACACACACACACACACACACACACACACACACACACACACACACACACACACACACACACACACACACACACACACACACACACACACACACACACACACACACACACAGGTAACCCCCCTCCCCCCTCCCAAGCTCTTTTGATGCCCAGACATGGAGGTTGACCTGGTAAACTGTAGGTAGATTGATTGAGATAAGCAGTGCCTGGTTAGCTGTTATATGCCAAATACACACACACACACACACACACACACACACACACACACACACACACACATAGGTACTGATTATTTGACCTGTCTGGTATGCAAGCTTGTGTTGAACTGTGTACACTGTGGGTAGATTGATCTAGATAGCTTTGCCCCTATCAGCTATTCCTTATGCCATATCCAATAAGCTTGAAAATTGAACCCACACTGACTTTGTGATTTAACAGGCACACACGCATGTGCACACACACACAGGTACTGTTTTTTAACAAGCTCTTTGATGCCCATACATGGGGTTGATCTGTGTACACTGTGGGTAGATTGATCTAGATAGCAGTGCCTGGCTTTTCCTGGGCAGCCATATCCAGTACGCTTGCAAATATTGCAAATAGAACCCACACTGACTTTGTGATTTAACACGCACATGCACACACTGCATGTGCACACACACACAGGTACTGTTATTTTACAAGCTCTTTTGATGCCCATACATGGGGTTGACCTGTTTACAGATTGATCCAGATAGCAGTGCCTGGTTAGCTTTTCCCAGCCATATACGGTACCCTTGCAAATTGAACCTGCACTGACTTTGTGATTTATCAAGCACACACATGCACACACGCATGTGCACACACACACACACATACACACACAGGTACTGTTATTTAACAAGTTCCATACATGGGGTTGACCTGTTTACACTGTGGGTAGATTGATCTAGATAGCAGTGCCTGGTTAGCTTTTCTTAGGCATATCCAGTAAGCTTGCAAATAGAACCCACACTGACTTTAACACGCACACACACACATGCACACACACGCGCGCGCGCGCGCACACACACACACATACACAGACACACACACACACACAGGTACTTTTATTTAACAAGGTCATTTGATGCCCATACATGGAGGTTGACCTGTGTACACTGTGGGTAGATTGATCTAGATAGCAGTGCCTGGTTAGCCATATCCAGTACATGTAAGCTTGCCCACACTGGCTTTGTGATTTAACACGCACACACACATGCACACACACACACACACAGGTACTTATTTTGACCTGTTGGGTATCATACAAGCTTTTGATACCCATGTATGGAGGTTCCTAGCTGTTGTAGCCAAATCCAGTATGCTTGCAAGTTTAACCCACACTGACACTGTGTTGTTACATGCACATACAACACACACACACAAACACACACATACACACTCGCACGCGCACACACACGCACACACACACACATACACACTTGCACGCAGGGCATTTCTGATATAAATTCTACACAGAGGATTTGATGGGGTTAACCTTTAGTTCCTGCATCTATGGAATCGGTAGTAGGAAGCAGTGTGTTATATCATCTGCTATATGATTGTACAGGATTAATTGGTTTTTATTTGTTTCTTAGATGTTGGTTTTGGTCTTACCTCTTCCACCATAACATCCACCAAGCTACGAATGGTACATTGCGTTGGTACACCATCAACTGTTTGGTTCACTGGTCTCTTTTAAATAGGATGAAATGAAATCCATTTCAAGAAGATGGCAATCCTTTCCTGACACTACTCTAACTGGATGATAATGACATGATGCTATGCAGTAGTCGTCGTTGATTATTACTTGTGGACTTTTGTGTATCAGTTGGTGCATTTGGAAGTGAAATGAGTATAAAATGTTTGATATCTACATCTATCCCTATTTCTGATGTGGGGCAGTGCACTGTATACAGTTGATAAACAATTGAGGGAGTAGAGTAGGGCTTTGTATTCGAGGAGCAAATGTTACGTGCATGCACATAGTTGTTTGCGGAGACATAGCATACCCCACCATCAATGGCGTATCCAGGATTTCAGCGAAGGGGGTGCTTCAGGTCAGACTCAATATGGAAAGGGGGGGGGGGAGGGGGGGGAGGCTTTAACCCTCCAGATTTTTGCACTTCAGGTATTAAAATTTCTGAAGTCGTTATAATCCATTGTAAAGCGCTCGCTATTCAATAGATCATAGAGTTGCCCTTTCATGTAAGGTACCTCCCCCTCTTCTGCTAAGCAACTCCCCCTCCCCCCGCCTTTCGTATTGTGCCTGAAGTGTACACCTCCCCCCACCCTCACTGTCGTATCGCCGGACTAAACCCCCAACCATAATTAGCCCCCCCCCCCCCCCCCCCCCCCGCTTGTCGTCTCGCGGGTCTAAATCCCCAACCATAATTAGCCCCCTTCCCCCCCACCCTTAAAACTTGTCTACGCCCTTGGGGGGTGGGGGCAGAGATTATCTCTGGTGGGGGGGGAGTGCCAGAGATATATTATCTCTGGGAGTGCTGTCCGCTTCAGGTCCGATACAAAAAGTGGGGGCCCTTTGTTATCGTTAATAATTAACGGTTACAGGTCGAAGCTAACGTATCCCAGAGAGCTGGGTGCTCCGGGTGCTTCACCCTCCTCGGCCAAAATTGTAACCGGTAATAACGATAACGTATTTAAATAGAGTAGGCCCTATGCCAAACAATTAAAGGGCCCTCACTTTTCGTATTGGGTCTGAAGCGGACAGCAACTCCCCCCCACCCCCCAATTATCGTATCTGGCCTGACCTGAATCACCCCCCCTCGCTGACGCCGGCTACTGCCGTAGTGTGCAGGTATTAGTGTCGTGATCCATTTGAGATAATAAAGTGATGTCTTACTTTGCGCTTGCCTACCAGGGTTAGTATTTCAATATTCCACTAAACATCGAAAGTCAGCCGGTGATGGTCTGATCGCTCGAGGTTATTTATATTATTGGTGAGAGGATTATAATTGCACATTAACATTGTTAATTCGTTTAATAGTTAGTTAATCGACCCCCCCCCCCCCCAAAAAAAAAATTACGTCAACTACGTAGTAATTAAAAAACATATCTTGATTTTAACTTCATAATCCATAAAAATCTGAAACTCAAATTTCTATAGTGGAAAGAAAAAAAATTCCGCTATATGCTAAAATGTTATAGAATTCAATTTGTTTTTTTTTTTATGAATGTCCTCCAATGTATGGGGCATTTCTGGATATGAGTTAAGATATGATTCCGCTTAAAAGAAACAAGGGCGTAGACAGGCCTGGGGGGGGGGGGGGGGGGGGGGGGGGGGGGGTAATTGTGGTTGGGGGTTTAGACCCGCGATACGAAAAGCGGGGGGGCTGTCCGGAGCTACAGGCCCGATACGAAAAGCGGTGTGTGTGTGTGTGTGTGTGTGTGTGTGCGCGCGCGCGCGTTGTGTGTGTGCGTGTGTGTGTGAATCTCATTAACAGTGGTTGTAGCTATAGCTATGAACACAATGCCCTATAGATAACATCGCTGTGAATGTACATATGTGCATTGCGCGTCTGTAGAACAATGCCTGCATGTATACTACCATCAGACATACATGGCGTCAGGTCACAATCAGTCGCATCCTTACGTGACGGGGGAGGGGCTAGTGATAAGTATATGGGAGATGGTCTGTGGGGACCAGGGCAGGGATGAGGGATGCATGGGCTAGTGATAGTGTACTGGATGCTTTTACTTATACATGTATACAATGTAGTTAGGTCATCATGGTGCATATTCTTGCACTTAATTGTAATAAACATTAAGAGTGTCGAAAGAATATAATTCAAATGTGCTATGTTTCCCAGTGGCGGCGGAAGTGGGGCCCCCCCTCCCCCCCCCCCTCCCCCAATATGGCATTGGAGGGGCTGAGCCCTCCTATAACTACCGCTCTTGAAAATAAATTAATATAACTCACATTAATAAAAATAATTACTATTTCTGCAAGGAATCGAATCTTTGCCACGTGTCTGACGATGTCGGTATGTTTTTAAAATGAGTTGTGTGTAACCATGCAATTGTCGTGCATGCCTGATAAAAAGTGTACGTCATGATAACCCTTTACTGAATCTGTTACAGTTGTCTGATATGAGTTCGCCGTCGAAGTTCATGGATTCGCCGCTTGTGGCGTGGGTGAGTTTTGGTTGTGTCTTATATATATATATGGTTAGGGGATGGGAAGAATCTTTGCCGGTAGTCGTGTTCTACGCTTAAATTCACCCGTCTCTGCTTGCTCATATATAGGCATGCATGCATGCCTATAGCCTGTAGGCCTATAATTGCATAACTCTTCAGGAGTTTTTTTTTTTTTTTTTTTTTTTTCGGTAAAACATGCAGGCATGTTAGCAGCTTGGTCACTTGCCTAACCTTATAAACAATTATCGTTACGTATACGACACGACTTGCGTGCTAACCATCCTCTCCAGACCCAAATGACGTAACGCTTATCGTCGCGGCCCCACTCGGCCGTTCGGCCAATGCCCGGGCCGTTATCAAGATTCATTGCAACTTACTGTTACATGTATTGGAAAGCGTCTAGGATTATCGGCTGGGTGGTGTACGTGAATACTAATGAAGGGTGGAGCATGGTTAAATGACTGCAGCGCTCATACAGTACGTGTATTGTGATGTTTCATAATAATATATATAATAACAATTAAGTATTTGACTGGACCTTAGAGGGGGATGCCCGGGCAGTCAGGCACCCTAGCCACCCCGTCCCCCCCCCCTGGATTCGCCTATGCTCACGGTGTCAGGAGAAAACGTTCTAAACTGATCCGCGGCTCGCTGGGGAAGCTTATAGCACTCCCCCAGACCCCCCTAGCTGAATTTTGGTCTTCCGCGCACGCCCCACGTTTAGATTCGCCCTTGGGACGCCGCATCATCGAAGTTGTTCTGAATGTTCTGTCCGGGGCTCTATTAAGTTTGCGTGACGTCACGTTGAAGTAAATCATCAGCAGTGCAGTTGCTTAGAAAAAAATGCATAGGCGGGAATTATGATATTTCCCAATATTTTCTGCCGTAAACCGCGTGTTTAAAAACAGGCTGGAAGAGCCGCTTTCATATCAGAATTTGGTATATGTAAGACGCATAATTAGATAACATTCTTGATATCTCGACGCGGTATCAAAACGGTATCAAAAAGAAAAAGAAACGGTCCGCTAAAAGGCAACGTTATTGGTAGAGTCCTGAATCTGCTCGCTTGGCGAAGAGAGTGTGCGGTATGGGAAGCTAAGGCTAAGCGTACCCTGCAAAACCAAACGAGGCCATCGAAAGAGTACTACAAGTATTACTACCGATAAAGTTATTCAAAGGTATGTAAATGTAGCTAGCTACCTACTCTTACTAAGCTTGGTTTACAATATGACAGTCACATTGGTGGCTGAACATTGGGCTATTCCATTATTTAGTTATACACCCCTACAGATGACAATAAATGGTGTCCAGGGGGGTATAGGGAATATGTCTCGGGGGGGGGGGTCATGTAAATGCCTGTCCCGGGGGGTTAGAACATAGAAGGCATAATAGAAGCTTGTCCAGGTAGGGGAACAATATCGAAGCTTGTCCAGGGGTAGGGGGTGGGTGGTGGGGTGGGGTGGAACAAAGCAGAAGCTTGTCCAGGACGTTGGATTTGAAGGCAATGGTGTCGTATATGGTAAGGAAACACGTACAATAGTACATAATGACATTTAGACCGTTTGTAGTTCATGTGCTAAATATAGGACTATGACATTTTCTGTTACTACTACAGACCCTTGTTTCATTACCATATACACCACCATTGCGTGTATTGTGTTCATGATGCAAGAGCCCGCAATGTGACGCAATGGATTAAAACCCTGCATGGCTTGGCTATCTTTAATGAACGAGTTTCAGGTGTGGTTTAGGTGTGGTTTATTGCTGCGACACCACACTGTGTCACAGTTTATGCATATCTACTACGTACATAGTTCATGTTATAAAGCTTAATGTTAACGGTTAAAGATCATTAAATATTAGTAGACATTGGCAAGCCATTACACATGACTAGCTTTCCTTCTCCAGAGTGCCTATTGCACCCCTGCTAGCAGCCTGGCAATGCTGCCAATGTACTGGGCACCACATGTCATCTCTGTGTATCCTAGTATACCATTGAGAGTGTATTAGATGATTAAAAATGTTCATTCAGATAATTCAGCTATTAATTACGGTAGGAGTGAGATTGGGCTCTTCTGAGTGAGACTCGCGCTGAAGCTGTGAGACTTGAGTAGTATTCTGATGTGTGATATCAACTTTTGTGTTAGAATAAAAACTATGTCTGGAAACATACTACAATGCACCTACCCCAGTGCCATACATGTACTTAGTACAATAAGGTTCATGGGCGCCCCCAGCTTTTCTGGAAGGTGGGGGCCAGTATAGGGCAAGGGGGCGCCATTTGACAGCCGCAAATATGTTGTCTGCTTTCGGCCGATTCAACCATTGAGGGGGGGGGGGGGGGGGGGGGGGGATGAGGTCTCTGTGCTTTCGGCAGATTCAACCAGTGGGCAGTGGGTACTGTTTGCTTTCAGCCAATTCAACCAGTGGGGGTGCGCATGTATGTAAACAAGGGGGGGGGGGGGGGGGGGGGGCCATGGCACCCCCCCCCCCGCCCCCCCCTCCCCCCCCCCCCTGGGGACGCCCATGCGGTTGGACCTATACAGGTGTTACCAGTGGGGCTGTGTAAGCTACCTCTGGAGTGTGGTAGTGCAGTGGGAGTGGTTACTATAGTCATGAAAATGGATTGTGATTGGACACCAGTTGCTGTGTTTCATGGCTGGCCTATAGTGTAAAGTGGTGCTGGTAGACTGAACACACCAGATCATTACGTGACTCAAACTCACTAGTGCGGAATCATCTACATTGTACTAAACATGCTCTCATGTTTAGAAGTCTTTGGTAACTAAGCCACACCTCCAATCTTTGCATACATCCAGGTGAGGACAATGGGCACAGTTGAAGATGTAAAGGAGCTGGCCAATGGTGTCCTGCTCAACAGAATCATCTCCTTGGTGTAAGTATGATGTCATAATGACTTCAGGGTCCACAAGGAATGGGCCTGGGGACTGCTGTGAAAAAAAAAATCAAATTACTTGCTGGTTTGGCCCTAGTTTGTAACTATCTAACTAACTAATTAACTATATATGGCAGATAACTATGTAAGCATAGGTGTGTGTGGGTGGGTGGGTGGGGGTAGGTTTATATGCTCGTACATTAGATAATGTAAGGGTGTATGTGTCATGGTACAGTTGCTTTTCAATCAACACTGGTGGCCATCAGTTGATTTAGCGTGGGCAGATGTACCCACGCCATAGCTTACCACAGACCTGTGCACTTGTTTACCTCCATGTCCACCCCTATCATACAACATACACTCTCTCACACACACAAATGCACACACACATTCACACATAACCACAAAACATCCAACTGCAAACACACACACTTGGGCACAAATGCTAACACACATACACACACATGCACATATGCACATATAATCCGGACACACACACATATGCACAAACACATACAGTGATCCTACAATGGAGGGCTCCACGACCGATGATGGGGAGAAAAATCTTGTCCTCCTCCACACCCGGGTGAAGATGTTCTACCTCACCGCCCTTCACCAGCTTGTGGTGTGTGAGCCGCCTAATACTGCCCAAATCATCAGGCAGCCAGAGAGTGGTATGTTTATCCACCTGCTGGTGGTTAGAGTAAGATGCTGTACAGATAGTGATGACATCAGAGTGATGATGACGTGTGTGAGGTGTGCACAGGTGATGATGAGGTGTGTATTTGTAAGGATGAGATGTACGGGTGATGATGAGGTGTGTACATGTGGTTCTTAGAAGCAACACCTGATTTGACATCAATAATCTTGCCTTCCCTTTGCAAGCGGACAGTCTGGTGCAGCTGGAGAGGCTGCTTGTACTCCTCCTGGGGTGTGCTGTTCAGTGCTCAAATAAGTATTTTATTGAGCAGATCATGACCATGGATCAGGCTCAGATACAGTCCTTGACTGAGTATGGATGCAGGGTCACGAATACCACCGGCAGCTATGTGAAATCAATTGACTGGTGTAACATGGAAGAGATCCCTAGACAGTGAGAGTCTATGGAAGGGGGAGAGCCATGACAGGTGCTTATACACTGTATCTGTCCCAAAATATAGGGATCTTGAAGCACTGTGCCAGTCACTCCATCGCCGGCAGCTTGCTGAGGGGCATCACCATTCTGCTGTACGGCTAATGTTTATAAGTGTGCATAACATTTCTACGTATTATTCTGGCCTTTTCCAATGCCTCCCTCCTCCAATGTCATACATATGTACAGACTCCTGACTCCGTACAGAGGGCAAGGGAATGGCTGCATGTCCAGGAGGCACACAGACGTTCTGTGGAGCAGATGCAGCGTGAGGCAGAAGACCAAGTGACGTACCTCACCACACAGCACCACCTCCAGAGTGAGTACACCTGCCCACCACTACTACTGTCCATAATTGCTCCATGTCTGTGTGCAGATGTCGAGAAGGATGAGCAGATCTCCAAGCTGCGGGCTGCTGTCAGGGCACGGTCCAGCCAGTGTGATCACCTGACAGCCCAGCTTGATGAGTACGGACATCATATGGGGGGGGGGGGGGGGGTAAGGGGGCACCAATTATATGGGGGGTAAGGGGGGGGGGGGGAACACCAATTATATGGGGACACATTTCACATGGTCTTGGTTTACCAGTACACAAAAGCTATGGCAGTAATATCAATCAATTATGTTGTTATAGATGGTCCAATTATTAATGTGGAGAGCTTGTTTGAAATTTTGTTTTGTCAAATAAAACAATAATAGTTGAAGTATTGGCAGAGGGTTCAGATGCTATTGTATGTAGGGTGTAGGCATTTTGAAGTGTGCTAATTCTCTCATACATGTAGATACAAGTCTGAGGTCCATCGCCTGCAAAAGGAGGTCGCGCAGAAGGCAGAAAGGGTCCAGGAGCTGCTGTCCCTCAAGGAGGACATCAGAGGCTTGGAAAAGGTATTTCTGTGCACAGGTGTTGCTTGCTGGGAGTGGGTGTGGCTTACATGGAGTGGGTGCATTATGACGTATTGTATACTTTCACAGACTGTTGAAGACCTTCATATTGTGCTTGAAAAGAGAGACCAGGAAGTTCATAATGGACTATACCATGCCAAGAAGGTAAGAATGAGCATCAGTAGTATTGGCCACAGAAATATATTATACATGTCAAGTGTCATATTGTGGCTGACAGAGCTCTGTGAAGTGAAGAGATTTCTCCTTCCCATAAGCTGCAGGAGGAGGTGGACAGCCTAAAGGAGGCAGTGGAGGCAGCGAGGGCCCAGGCAGCTGCCACCCTTGAAGAAAAGGTTAGATTGTGCACACCCCTACATGTACATTGCATTAGTGAGGTGATGGAGTGCTAAAGGGAAGGGGAATATGTCCTGCTTCCATCCACAGGCCCAACACCAAAGGGATATTGTGGCCTTGACAGAAATTGTTGAAGGCTTAAGGGAGGCACAGAGTCATCCACAGGTTTGTGTCCTTAGGATTTAATTGTTTTACATGTGACAAGAATACCTGAGCCACATTTGTGCGGAGGCATCATTCATTAGCCTCCTCCCCAGTCTAAAAAAGGTGGTATGGCTAGCTAGCTACATCATTGTCTTTGTTTTTAAGACGATGTCATGAACCTTGCCTCACTATGCCTGCTTTGAGGTGTGGCCTTTTTCTCTGCAGCCACCTCCATTACCGTCTCCCCCGGTACTACCATTCTCTCCCCTGGTACTACCAGTCTCTCCCTCGGTACTACCAGTCTCTCCCCCGGTACTACCTGTCTCTCCCCTAGTACTACCAGTCTCTCCCTCGGTACCATCACCACCACCACTAGCCATGCCCCAGCAGCAGCCAGCCACAGTGAGTGCCTAAGTATGAGTGAATGTATGAGTGCATGGGTGACGAGGGTGTGGAGGAGGAGATGCAAACATGAGAACAGACCTATCGCACTGATCATAAAACAATATACTGTCATCTCTCAGGAGGATGTGTCCAATCCTCCATTACCCCCCCGAGGTGATGAGGAGGAGGAAGTGGTGCCACCACAGCCGCGTGTGAGTTATGCATGGGAAGGAGGATGGGTGATACCAGAATATGGTGGATGAGGGGTACCTGCACATCTTGCACCAGTACTGTCACAGACCACCTCCTTCAATAGCGATTGAAGTGTTATATACCATAATACCATGAGGCAAAGCCAGTAATGTTATGCAGGGAAACATGAGTACCTAGTCACTTTGTATCTCTAAGTGATTGAGCTAATGCACCTGTCATTAGCCTTCTCCCCAGCCTCAAGAGAAAAGGGTATTGTGTCTGTTTAAGAGGATGTCATGAATTTCGCCTCACTATGACTGCCTGGTTGTGTGGCCTTTTCCCCTGCAGAATCACTTACACCAGCAATGCCCACCTCCACCAGCAGCCATCACAGTGAGTGGGATGGCAAGGGAAGGGGAGGAGGAATTGTCCATTCATGTCTCCTTGACTTGAGCACTGTGTGTTGTTGATGTTATACACTTAGTGTTGAGTGCTGTTTTTCAGCTCATATTTCTTCTGTCTTTGCTGTTGTAATGATGAGCCAGTTGACTCACTATACACCCTACCTCCCCCCAGGAGGGCGGTCCTGCACCCTCCATGGGCACCCATGATCCCACACCTGTAAGTTATTGATGGGAATGGTGTAGGGTTGGATTGACAGTCATACTGCAAAATTGTACTTACAGACAGGGGCGGATTGGGGGGGTGGGGGTGGGGTGTGAGTAGGGTATCCCCCTATGTTATTCACAATTCAGGGGAGGAGGGACATTGCACATAATGCACCACACTGATCATGGAATGTCAAACATCTCTCTCCCATCACTGCAGGTGACACCACCCTCTGATCATGAGAAACGGGTGAGTTATGCATGGAAGGAGAGGAGGAGGGACATTGGTATGATGTGTTACACACTGCACATGATGCACCAGGATAGCCTTGAATCCAAGCGTATTGTAGAAATAGAGCCTTGTGTCCATTGGCAAGGTCCTAGTGCAGGAGCACTAGGACCTTGCCAATCAACTGGTAATCATATACTGTTTTAAATAAATGTGGAAGTCTAAGGATGGAGAGGAAAACTATTATAACAGTGTTGAGAACGACAAGGTTTGTAATAAGTCCTAGGGGGGGGGGGGGGGGGGGGGAGTGGCAAGAAAAACGGTATGTACCTTATCGTCCAATATTGTACAGCTTAACTAGAGGATTACAATCTGATTTCAGAATTAAAAACATACGAGGGAAAAAAAAGGGGGGGCATAGGGGGTAGCACCCTATGCCCATTACATATTCACGTGATTTACATGGGAGTAGCATTGATCTATTCCTCCCAGCTAAAGAACTTCACTGAGATCTCACACATACATAATCGCTAGACACTTGTAAAACCGTCAGTGAGAGATTTTATCCCCCTACTGGTTATTACCTACTGCTAACTAAATTGGGAGATAACAACTAGGTACGGCACTGCCCGTTGTACAAGTGTCTAGCGATTATGTATGTGTGAGATCTCGGTGAAGTTCTTTACCTGGGAGGAATAGATCAATGCTACTCCCGTGTATATCCAAAACCAACCAAAAAAGATACAAAAACATGTGAAAATGTAGTGGGCATAGGGTGGTACCATTACACGCCCCTTATTTGATTCCCCGTATATTTTTTCTTTTACTTCGGAATTTGTAATCCTCTAGTTAAGCTCTACAATATTCGATGATGGGTTCCAATACTGTTTTCTTGCCCCCCCCCAACACAACCCCCTTGATGTTTCATTGCTTGGTAAAATATGGTGTGGCTATCTCATTTAGAGTGGTCTTTCTCCCTGCAGCTTCACACACCGCCAACAGGACCTGTATGCCCACCTCCGCCCCCACAACCACCAGCAACAGCACTTGTGGTTAGTGCCTAGATGCGGGAGGAGGGGAGGTGTGAGGGGAGAGGAAAGGGAGGGGAGGTATGAGGGGAGAGGAAAGGGAGGGGAGGTGTGAGGGGAGAGGAAAGGGCGGGGAGGTGTGAGGAGAGAGGAAAGGGAGGGGAGGTGTGAGGGGAGAGGAAAGGGAGGGGAGGAGATGTGTACACTACGTTATGTTACTTGATGTTCTACACAGTTGTGTGCGGTGTCAGATTGAGTTGTTTATTTGCCCAGGAGGTGGTACCACAAGAGGAGGTGCCACTGACCACTGCATCTGCAAATGTAAGTTATGCAAGGGAAAGGGAATGGTTGCATGGGTGCATGTGGTGTTGACCTGAAAACAGACATATCTTTGATATTATAGGGCAGTAGGTAGGAATGGAATAAAACCACTATGGTTAACACGAATTCCATGCAACGACTTTTGTTGATCTGGTCCCAATTGTCTGGAAAAGCATATAAAGGGATAGTTTAACTATCGCCTAGACATTTGGTGTTGTCTATCTTATGTCTATCGTGGACACTTACCTGTATGCTTTCAAAGCGATGCAGTTTTATGGTTAATGGTCATGAAGCATTGTGGAGGACACATTTCTCTTAAGCAATCAAGAGCCGCTATGGATGAAATTTTAAATGTCATTGGGTTCTACTAGGAGGCCACAATAGATATCGTGTTGGCAGATACATGTAGCTTAGATCTTGTACAAAAATCATTTACAGTTGTTTATCTTGTTCGAGGACTTACGTACATGTAGATCATTGTATTTCATGAGTAACTGGACGGCAACGGGATAAAAGCTCGTGTATTTTAGCTCACGTGCTGCATATTTATGCAACTTATTGTGTATTTAGTGTATATACTAACATAAGTGTGTAACTGAGACCCTTGTGACTGCCAAATGATTAGGTGTTTGGGACTGTGAACGACCAACATTTGGATCTGGAGTAATGTTTTAGTGTCTGTTTCGACGCTAGAATTATTGGTTACTGCCAGAATTGTTTAAAGCACTACCTACCCTATTCAGTTGAGCACTTAGATAAAACTCAGAAACTTTGTCAGAACAAAGTGTCCCGTTTCCGGTAACGATCATTACCCTCTCGAAGAGGAAACAAGCGCAGGTCCTCTGTGGAAGTAGTAGCAAGGCTGGCAGTAACTAAAAACATCGTCCAAGGAGTTGAACTACTTATGCATCGATATTCATGGCAATTGGTATCGTTCTGAGTAATTTTCAAAAAAGTGAGTTCGACAAAATAGGCCAAAAATGTTCTTTTCCTGGCTGAACCGGTACATTGGAAAGACAGCATAATTTAATTGTGATTTGGTGTGCATAACTGGATTCAAATGCATGCGTACACCACGCATCACATCCACAATGAAGATTTAAAATGATTTACTTATGCTGTGTAAAAAAACTTTTTTGTTACGGCCCTTTCTGTTCCAGCCATCACCCTTGGAGGAGGGTTTACCCCAGGATGAGGAGGGGCAAGAAGAACATGTTTTGCCCCTGTCCCCTAATGTCCCCCATGTAAGTTATTACATATTATTATAATGCCATTTGTTTTGGTTGTCTACATGTATGTAACTCAGCTTTGGGCTGTTAGCTACCTGGTGAGAGGAATGGATATGGTCTGTCGTAGATTTAGCCATTCAGCTTCAGATTTCAGTCATCTATGTTGTATAATGGCAGTGTGTAAGTCTATTATACAGACATCCACTTGAGCAAGGTGGGGTACCATGTGTGAACTTCTGCAACACCCGGGTCCCAGCTGCCTTTGAAGAAGTAACACCCTTTATGATTTAGCAAATTCCTTTTGGTATCTCGTCTCTCTTAAGAACATGAGATACATGTATGACCAAACCTTTCATGAAAGTTTTCTTCGGCTTGTTTTTGTATGAATACACAAAGCTGAGCGCTTAGTGTATAACGAGGCTCTGATTGCCATTTTAGTGCTTTAACCTTTACATAAGGCACAGAATACAATAGCACACACCACCAATGAATTATCCTTAGTCTTCGATCTTCGATGATTTTTTTTGGTTTTCCACACGCGACCGTACGGTGACCCGGTAGGTCGTGGCTGTCATTCACAGGAAAAAGTTTTGCATTCCCATCCTTGGATTTTGATCCACATTTCCAGGGTGGAATGGCTTATGTCAACATGGTACCTTAGACGTGGTTAGCAAAGAAAACTGCTAACCTGGGAAAGCCATGGGAACACAGATCAAAATTCAAGGATGGGAACACAAAACTTTCCTGTAATTACATCTGTAAAGAAATTCAATCAATCGGGGCGATTATGGGCGTCTGAGAGGATACAAACGATAGCTACACAGCCAAATTGCAAAAGCTGAACCAAAATGTTAGCATACTGTACCAGTGTATGCAGCAAGTACTATACAGTCTGTACCAATGTATGTTGGCAAGTGGTTTTGACATACATTCTGGTACATAGGGCCTTGTACATAATTGGCACAGAAATGATATGTGCATCATATCTGATACAGCTTGTAACAATTTGGCTGTGTAGCTTGCAGGATTTTTATCACTACTATCACGTGCACAATGAATGAATAATTACGCACTTGTTTTCTACACTGCCACCATTGACTAATCTGAACGATAAAATAATCAAATAGACTGATTCGCCAGAGTGTTTAAATTCATGCTGGCTATTTTTGCTGCTGCCCTTCTGGTACGTTCGTTAGTAGTGCTTAGTAGTGCTTTCTAGCTTGTCGGGAATCACCGGTTTCTCAACATCTGGGTAGGGTAGGCATCTCCTTGAGTCACCGCATTTAGCTTGCAATAGTCCACGCAGAACTATATGCCTCCATCTTTTTTCTCAATCAGAACGATGGGTGAGGCCCAGTCACTCATTGATGGTTCGATCACTCCATCCACCAGCATGGCCTCTATTTCCTTCTTCACCCATTCCCTATGGGCGTATGGAAGTCTGTATGGAGCTTGTTGTACAGGCAGTGAGGATCCCAAAGGAATACTATGCTCTGTTACCATTGTGCATCGTGGTTTACCTTGAAGCAAGTGGAGCACAGTGACTGTAACTCCTGATACTGGTTCTCATTGAGGTTCTTCATTTACCACCAGTTTCCCTCCTGTGCTGAGTCCACTGTCCAGGTTCTCCTCTTCGGCATCACCCTCCTCAAGACATAGCAGTGACTTTGCTTCATTCCACTTTTTCAACATATGAATGTGGAATACTCTGTGTCTTTTTTGGGTTCCGATCATGTCTACTTCATACAAGACATCACTGATGCGTTTGACCACGGGATAAGGACCCTTACACGGGGCTAGAAACTTGCTGGTATCTGTAGGTTGCAGCACCAGTACTTTATCTCCAGTTTCAAAACTCCTGAGTCTGGCATGCTTGTCGTACCACTTCTTCTGTCTCTGTTGCGCTTGGCTTGTGTTGACTTGGGCCAGTTGAGCCATCTTTTCTAGTCTTCCCCTCATCAGCATCAGATGGGACACAACGCTCTCATCCGTTTTCTCTTTTGCCTCCCATGTTTCCTTCAACACATCAAGTGGGCCTCAGACGCTCCGCCCATAGTGGAGCTCAAAGGGAGAAAATCCAGTAGACTCCTGAGGGACCTCTCTATATGCAAAGAGGAGATAGGGTATATGCTTGTCCCAGTCCTTTCCATCCTTGGTTGCCGACTTCCTTAGCATAGCTTCCAAGGTTTGATTAAACCTCTCTACCAAACCGTTGCACTGAGGATGGTAGGGTGTGGTTCGTAAGCGCTGAAATTGAGTAATCTATACACTTCTGCAAGGAGAGTTGACATAAAGTTGGTTCCTTGGTCAGACATTATCTCCTGAGGGATCCCTACCGTGGAGAAGACTTGGACCAACTGTTCTGCTACATGTTCCGCATCAATAGAGCGAAGAGGAATGGCCTCTGGGTACCGGGTAGCATAATCGCAAATAACGAGTACAAAGCGATGCCCAGACCTGCTCCTTGGAAGAGGACCCACAATATCAAGCGCAATTCTGGAGAACAGTTCCGCAATTACAGGTAGAGATATCAGTGGTGCTGGGGCCACTCATTTGGAAGAGGCCTTCTGACAGCTAGGGCAGTTCCTACAATATTCAGCGACATCCTTGCTTACACCAGGCCAGAAGAACCTTTGTAGCATGCACTCTGTGGTTTTCTTTCTGCCCAAGTGTCCTGTCATTGGAATTGCATGTACCCCTCAGATTTTGGTTCTGATAATAGGTACCATCTCGATGGTAAAACTCTACTTCCTTCTCCAAGGCTGAGTCTGCTGCCACACACCGGATATCTTTCAGGATCTCGTCCTCTCTCTATAGTCTTTGTATTTCCTCCGGATGGAACTCCCATTTTTGATATTCTTGCATCCTACTAGGTCCATGCTCAGAGTATTCCTTCTTCCTCTCTCGCTTACGATTCCTTGTCAGAAACTTACAAGGCCTTCCGCCTGTAAATAAATCCTGGTGGAATGCTGCCCCTGGTAAGCTGCCGTCATAGACTTCTGGAACACAGCTGGTATCTGGCTCCTCTTTAGCTGTAGGTTCCTCCACTGAGGTTGGCCTAGCTCCAGACTGTAGGTCTCTGACTTGTTCTCTAGCTTCCACCTGCTGCTGCTTAAAACTTGGAACGTGTGACCACCGCCATACTTGAATCTTCTCGAGATCTCACCCTTGACAAAAGGGTAATTTGTTCTGGAACGTCTGTTCCCAGAAGTACCGAAACTGGCAATGATTTGCACACAGCAGCCTCCACGCAAACTTGTAGACCGTCAATTTCCTTGTAGACCGTCAATTTCCATGTTGACCAATGCGGTTGGATAGCTGACAGCTTCACCATGAGCACACCGAATCAACACCTGCGCACTGGATACTGAACTGGGTAACACTAAGTCTGTACGCACCATTGTTCTGGAGCAATGTCATCAGTTGCCTGCCCCTCCACTGTTCCTGAGCAGATTGGACCATCCTTACTCCTGTGCCAGACTGAATATGCACAGATTTCCAGACAGGCAATGCCTTACTTGGACACATCATTGACATGTGTCCTCTTCCACCACAGTTAAAACATCGCAGCTCTGACCTTCCGTTCTTCTCCTTATCCTCCTTTTCACTCTTTTTCTGCCCTCCAATAGACTTCATTCTGCAATCTCGAGCAGTATGTCCAGCCTTCCCACAAGTGTGACACTGAAGTGGATCCTTGTTATTCCTTTCACCTATAGCTAAGACCTGCTTGGTTTCCTGGGTAGACTTCCTAGCCTGCTCATATTCATCTGCCGTCTGCCCCGCTTCGGTACTAGTCTTGGGTTTCCTGTCGGTGACCCAGACCCGCAGTTCCTGAGGAAGGGTTGTTATAAACTGCTCTGTTACCATCAGATCCACGATCTCCTCCGCACTTATTTTATCTTTAGTCGATTTCCGCGAAAGATCCTGCAGTCTCACAATTAGGTCCCTGTATGACCAATCATCCTGCTTTCTGGTGGTCCGAAAGCGTTGTTGATACGTCTCCGTATTGATGTTGTAGCGTAGTAAAATCGTCTCCTTGACTTGCTCGTAGTCCCTTGCGTCATCGCTGTAACTGTTTATTGCGGCGTATGCCAGTTGAGCCTTGCCCGAAAGGTTGGAGCCAGCTTAAATGCCCATTTATCCTTATCCACTTCGTGGGCCGCCATCATCCTTCGAAGGTAGTCAGGTAAGCCTCTATATCTTCGCTCTCCGTAAGCTTGGTGAGCTTCGCGATCTCCTTTTGTTGTTGACTGGGTGCTTGAGCCTCAAATGTTTTCCAATATGCGCCTTTGCTCCCTTCTTTCTTCTGCAAATACCGCTTCCATACGCTCCCTCTCTGCTACTTCAATCTGGCGATGTTCCTCCTTGTGCTGACGTCTCTCCTGCTCCTCGGCAAGGCGACGTTCCTCCTCATGCTGACGTCTATCATCCTCTGCTCGACGACGTTCGTCCTCTTCTCCGCGGCGGCGTTCCTCCTCTCGTCAGCGTCTCTCCTCAGCCTGCTCTTCCCTTTGCACCAGCAGCCTCAGTAATTCAGCAACTGCCCCAACTGCCAGGTTCTGCTCGACGGTGTTTGCTCCGATAGCCTGATTCTGCTCCGCGATGTTTGCTCCGATAGCCTGATTCTGCTCCGCGATGTTTGTCTTGTTTGCGATTTCGGGTACTTGCAACCAGATCGAGTTGACATCAACAGGGTATCGTTGTACTTCGTCATCGACAATCCCGACGCTGCCACCAAATGTGACGGATACTATCCTATCCTGTCTATACAGCCTATACAACGGCATAGGAAGGAGTTTAAAAGTGGGGGGGCAAAGTTCGATGGTCATCATGGCGGGAGAGCGGTGCCCCTCCCCCAGCCAGCTAGGGGAGTGCTGTAAGCTTCCGCATTGGGGTCTGGGGCTGTGCCCCAGAAGCCAACGCTATTTGCATCTAACGACGTTACAAAACTACACTAGAATCAGTTCAATTCATTACAAATTACGCATTTATCTGTAGTATCGCTGGTGTAAAATGGGGGCGTGGCCCCCACTTTTAATAGTGGAGGGGCAGTTGCCCCCCCCCCTGCCCCCCCATTTTCCTACACCACTGCTATACGTTGAACGCGTAGTACTGCGCCGCAGAGCAACAATCAGCAATTCTCCTACACCGAAAGGATCTCAATTTGCAAGATGTACCCACATTATATACTGACTCATGAGAATGAACAAAGAACACAAAGCAACAATACACACTACAAAAGTCAGGACAGCGGCCCCCGCAAGGTGGCGCAGCCCCGGCTCCCGCCAATAGACCACAATAGAGCCAGTACGGACAAAAACGGGTACCCAGACCCTCACAGTAGTGGAAACAGTCTTGGATGACACGTGAACCACTACTCCTCTGACTTGACCATCACTGTCCTGGATGAACTGCTCCACCATACCCAATCTCCAAAACGTTTTGGTCAGGACAATGACTCCAAGAGCAATCTAGCCATACCTTTTGTCTTTGGTGGAGAATCAAAACAAACACGAAACTGCGTGTTGTTGCCTTCTTGTACGATGACGACAACGAGGTAAGCCATCCGCTCGTCAGGAGTCTTGTTATTCGCGTTTTTTAAATGACATTCATAATCGGGGTCAAATCCTGTAGTAGAGTTACTAACGTAACTCTAAATATGGAGAGGCTTGTAAAGGATCTTGGCAAAGGTTGGTGGGACCTTGCTAATAGACCCAGGGCATTTCATGTTCCCTGTGATTTGCTATGTAATTGGGGGCAGGGACAAGGTTAGTACTAGTACTGCTGCCTCACAGTGGAGACTGCATGCAGTGTTGCTATTGTGTCATATAGCCAGTTATGTTATGGAAGGGAAGGGAAGCCAGCCATATAATATTTGTATGGTGTGTGCTACCATACTTCCTAGGATGAGCCCCAGGAGGAGGAGGAAGAAGAGGAGCTACCTATCCCACCTGCCCTGCGACCTGTGAGTTAAGGGAGGGGGAGAAGGATACTGGGCATGATGAGATGTGGTATCATGGAATACTGTCTCCCATGCACTTTCACAACAGAAACTGAAGTGTCACTATTGCGCACTGGAATATCTTTCCAGACAGGGCAGGCAGAGGCATGAGGCAAAAATACATCGTGGTGTGGTGTTGTACAATTGTGGTGTTTGCCAAAAAGGCTTTCATTTGGTGGAGCTGCTCAAAAGGCACTCCAAAGCCCACAGACACAAATGAATGTAAGAGCAGACACTTAATAGACGTGCATATTTATGTGTTCCCCTTGCAATCTATCAAATAAGGAATATAAATATGGGGCATTTGATCATAGTGCAAGTACAGGGGGATAGTCCCTCTTGCAATTCCACGTGCAGTGCTTTTTTATTTTCTAACAGACACCACATTAATATGTGCATGTATGTATATAATGTGCAGGAACCCTCTTTGTACACTTACATGTATTGCAAACATGAACTAGTGCGGTACTACATTTATAATTTTATCGTTTTGTACCCCCTTTCCTTCATGACTGTAAATTCATAAGCACACATGAGCCATCAATTTTAATGCAGCTCTTAATAACATGCAGACTTGCAAAGCAGCGTGAAAAGCAGCAATGTTAAACCTCACGATGGTAATGTACAGAGTTCTATAGAACACATACACATAGTAAATAATACATTGCGTACGATTAATAAAGCATTTGAATGTTGTAAGAACAATGAAATAATTAATTAACTTGAGAAAATAAATAATAAAGTCACGAAAATGATGCCAATCGAGCCAGAAGTTTGAATGTTTAAAGGTTCAACTTGGCGTATACAATGTGTTTATTGTCGTTTTTGATTGAAGTACGTTTTTATCGGCATGGACCACGTTTACATCACCATCCATTCATGCACAGAGAGAAGTAATAGTACTTTTATACGGCTTACAATTCATCGCGTTGCCGTATATTGGTAATAAGCAGTATTCCGCGATTATCCTCTCTAAATCGCGATAGAATTGCCGATTACGATGGGTATGCACATGTATATATGTATTATTTAAAATCAATGGTGATGCATACGAAATACGTACATGTATAACATATGTCGCGTGACATTTATGTTTTAATTGTTCCGACCCATTATGGCAAATAATTGAGTTCAAATTTTTTTTACAGCCATCCATATGCCTAAAATGGGCAACAATGAGTGAGCTTGGGCCTCACAATACCCCCACCATGAGTGGATAATACGCATATGACATATGCGGGGGACCTATTCTCAAAGGCAAATGGATGATCTGATGTGTAACACAGTTTGTAAGCTTGTTACCTGTCCCCAATCTCTTACTCAAGTTAGGCAAATCATATAAACACATTGCATGTACTGTTAAAAATTCAGTAAGTTACGGCTAACAACATGCATGCATGTACTTGTAGACTAGGGTCTGAAAGGCATCACTGTTACTACTGTTCTCAGTGTGCTAACAGCGCATATTTTATCAAAGTAGTTGATAAGGGCATCAAAGTAATTTTCCTGGCATCTAAAGAGGGTGAATGTATGTGAGTAGATGTGACTATTATTATTATTGCTAACAGGTTTTATGTAGCATGAGTACATGTATGTGAGAGCGGGGAGAGGGAGGAGGAGGAGAGGGAGCATTAGCATATCCAATGTATGTATAGCATCCTGCAGCATACACACACACTAAAAGAGGGAGAGGGCACAGAGAGGGAAAGAATGAAATAGAGAGGAGATGGAGGGAGACAGAAGATGTGACGGATAGAGGGAGGAAGCGATAGAGACAGAGAGCTACACAGTGGCGTGGTGGCTATTTCATGGCTGGGGAGGCCTCAATATGTGATGCCCCCCCCCCCCCCCCCCCCCCCCCCCCTCGCTTCCTTATTTAATAAAATAATGATGTTTTATTGGCGCCCCATAGTATTACGGCGCCCCATCATTTTGGCTCAGCAGGGGGGGGGGGGGGGGGGGGGGGGGCCTGGGTCCCCAGGCCCCCCCTGGCCACCACGCCACTGGAGCTACACAAATTAATACAGAAACAGGCAGACACACAGCATAAGGGATAGGGGTATTTTAATGACGTGCTGTAGGATTTTGATTGATACACTTTGATTGCTGCACTTGTGTCAAAAGTGGGTTCTGACCGAATGCTACATGGCCAAGCAGGAAGAGCGGAAGCCGTTCGGTTTATCGTTAGATCGCCCACTTGGTTTGCTAAGGGCGCTGACTTCAATCTCTGGGTCGAATGGTTACAACTGTACTTATACTTCAGGGAAGCGAAGACTCCGTGTAACAAGTGTAGAGAAGAGTTGGTATAGCGCTGTTGGACGACGACGCCTTTCGGGTAGTGGCCTGGGTTAGTCGGGATTTGTTAGCGGTAATGGGGTGGAGTGTGAGGAGGTGAAGAAATGTCTGCAGGAGCAGTACGCACCAAAAGGAGTCGAACTGGAATGGCAGCATAAGCTGCACTCAGCCCACACCATGGCCGTAGACAACTTTCAAAGTTTGGGGGGCTATAATGACTGGGGGTGGGGCAGTAGAGGGCGTGCCCCCTACTGTTCCCAGATAGGGGGTTTGGGTAAGCTCCCTCAATGGCCCCAGCCGCTTTAATCTTTCATAGTTCAGCAATTTCGGACATCTATAGACGTCAGTACATTGAAAACTCATGTAAAGTATTTGAATTTTTTCTAACATGAACACAGAAGGATTATTAATAATTTTTTATTATTTTTCACTTTCATCTTGCGAGCAGAAGAATCAATTACTTTAGCTAATTACGTAATAATCTTATTTAGAGCCAACAATGATAAATGACATGCCAATGATGGGCGCGCCCTTATAGAGCAAGTTATATGTGCTGGTACGGAGCGTGTCGTTTTCTAAATGCTCGTAAAGTGCCTCTGCGTTGGCCGTTGCAATATCCCTTATATAGAAACTCTCAAATAGAATAAAAAACTTTAGCATAGAATATCGTGAAAACAACGTTTCTTTGAGACATCCAGTGCGCAGATATTGCATACAGCATCACACTACTAGTCGAATCCCCAACACAAATGTTAAGAGCGGAAGCCGTAGAGGAACTACGGCAGTGCAATTATGGAGATACATGACCTTTCTAGGTCTCGTCCTGCGGATGCCCTAGTGAACAACTGGATAAGTGGTCTCTCTGCCGCTTTTGATGTAACTGTGACGTCTCCTCTTACACCTGTGTCACTTCGTGAAGCAAGCGTCACTGCAGGAACAGCTGCTCTACTGGCAGAGCAGAGGAAGCACCAGGCGAATGACCCCAAGTGTGATACCCTTGGATGGAAATGTATCCCTCTTGCTGTGGAAAGCTATGGGAACTGGGGTCTTGAAGCCAGGCAGGCTTTTTCCCATTTGGCCTCGCGCCTGTCCTTTGGCACAGGACACCAGAAGTCAAAGACCTTGGTAGAGATCTATGGGAAGCTAAACTTAACCCTAGTGAGGTGCAATGCCAGAGCTCTCCTAAGCAGAGCATGCAATTTGGCGTAGTTCTCTATGTATGTACATAGTGTAATAGTAGCAATAACAATTTATGTGTACATATATAAATCCTGTAAGTGCATTTATTACTACCATTAATAAATAATATAGATGGTAAAAATTTGTAAGGTGAACTCTAGTATATTTTATGCTTTTAAAGTGTAAGTGGCTTTACTGAAATGAAATTGTAGTCAATTTATAGAAATAGCTGTTCAGCATTGGGTACTAGTCATACAGTATGTAGAATAACACGCTGAGCTATTATCCCTAGAAACCTGCAAATAGAATAAAAAATAGAAAAAACTTTTCTAGGGATATCTTTACACGATTGGTCATGACAAGTACACCACGCGAGGACACACAATAACATTCACACATACGACCAGCTCTTTTTTCAGGGTGTATATTAGGAAGAATCTCTTTTAAGAATGTCTTTAGCTGATGCAGATTTACCGGTTGGGTTGGTCTGTACCTACCCTGGGCAGCAATGTGTGTGTATGTGTGTGTGCAAATGTGTGTGTGTGTGTGTGTGAGTGGGCTCTATTTCCCGGGATGTGTATTAGGGGAAATTTTTATGTAACCAGTTGGGTTGGTCTATGCCCTGGGCAAAAAGGAGTTAGATATCTCTAGACGATAGTCAGTTGTGTCATCTGGTTGTGGTCTGTACCCTGGGCAAGATTGTGCGTATGTGTGTATGTGCACGCGTGTGTGTATGTGTGTGTATGTGTGTATATGTGTGTGTTGTGTGTGTTTCAGTGTATACACACACACATACACATACTCCCAGCTCTTTTTCCTGGGATGCATATTAGGAGAATCTCTATATGTAACCGGTTGAGTTGGTCTGTGCCCCCGGCAAGAAAGAGTTGAATATCTCTTGACACTAGTCAGTTGTGTCATCTAGGTGTTGTTTGTACACTGGCAAGATTGGGCTAGTTGAGTTGCCTGGGTGTGGCCAGTGTGTGTGTGAGTGTGTGTGTTTCAGTGTATACACATAGACACACAGACACACACACATACTCCTAGCTCTTTTACATAGGGTGCATATGTATATTAGGGAGAATGTTTTTAGCAGATGCTGATGTAACCTTATAGATTGATCTGTACCCTGGGCAAGAATGGGTTAAATATCACTAGCTGCTAATGAGTTGTGTCTTGTTGGTGTTCTACCCTGGGAAAGATTGGTTAAATATATCCAGTTGAGTTGCCTGGTTGTGGCCTGTACCCTGGGTAAGAATGGGTTAATATTTAAACCTTCCAAGCTGTTGTTCTGGGCAAGAATGATTCTATCTAGCCACTATTCGTTTTAATGTCTGGGTGTGGCCTGTACCCCAGAAAGGGCCATTGGTCATTTTAATGCCTGGGTGAGGTCTGTACACACAACTCACTCACACACATACTCTCCCAGTTCTTTTTCCTGGGGTGTTTTGTTCATATCCAGTGTACCTTTATCTGATTGTGGATACTTGTTAATTTTTATTGCAGGGATAAATAAAGCCATGGCATCTCACAACTAGCCGAGTGATCAAGAGACGCTTATTGTGACCACCCAAATATCAACGGACTAAAAAGAGCATAGTGAATTTTCAAGGATTGAGAGGTGTTAAGTAACATAGCTGACAAAAAAACTATACCTGTGGGTGCGGTGAACTAAATGGTTAAGGTGTGAGGGGTTTACTAACAAAGCCTACAAACAAGAACCATATGGGTGTAGAGTAATTTACAGAAGAGTGATGGGTTAAGGAACATAGCCGACAATCCACACATACCTCACCACACCAACATGGTTCTGTTGTTAGCTGTGTTCCAATAGTGGATTAGAGGTTCCCACTCATACATTTCTATGGGAGAAAATTAGCTATATTCCCACTAAGGTGTTAATATAGCAACTTAGTTCAGTTGCCTACCTTATATAAGGGTTATACTAGTTCGGTGTCCTATTTCTCTAAATAGTGCCCCCTCATCAGTACGCTCATTGGCTTGGCTATACAAATGCGATTAGATTAGTGGTTCCCGCTCATACATTTCTAAGGGATAAAATAGGCTATCTTCCCACAACGGTGTAAATAAAGCAACCTGGGAAAATTGCCTTTTTTATTAATGAGAGAATGAGTAAGGTGTCCTCTTTTTATAAATAATGCCTACTTTTCAGAACGCTCATTAGTTCGGCTTTTGGATGCAATTAGATTAGTAGTTCCCTCCCTAAGATTTCTATGAGAGAAAATTGGCTATCTTCCCATCACGGTGTTAATTTAGCAACCTAGTGATGTTGCGATCCTTATTCATGTGACATACGAGTAAAGTGTCCTCTTTCTTTAAATGTGGCCTCCTCTTCAATACGATGAATAGTTTGGTTAAACGATGAAACTAAATTAGTGGTTCCTGCACATTAATTTCTATGGGAAAAAATTGGCTATATTCCCAGCATGGAGTTAATTTAGCAACCTAGTGCAGCTATGATCCTAATTGATGGGACATACGAGTAAGGTATCCCTTTCTCAAAATAGTGCCACCTCTGCAATACGACTAATGGTTAGGCAATACTGTGCGAATAGATTAGAGGATTCTTCCCATACATTTCTATGTGAGAAAATTGGCTATATTTCCACTAAGGTGTTAATATAGCAACTTATTTCAGATGCCTACCTTTTTTATGGGAGAAACTTGTTAGGTATCCTATTTCACTAAATAGTGCCTACTCATCAGTACGCTCATTGGCTTGGCTATACAATGCAATTTGATTAGTGGTTTCAGCTCATACATTTCTAAGGGATAAAATTGGCTACGTTCCGACAACCGTGAAATAAAGCAACATGGAGTAATTGCCTTTTTAATTAATGAATAAGGTGTCCTCTTTTTATCAATAGTGCCTACTTTTCAAAACGCTCATTGGTTCGGCTATATGATTCAATTTGATTAGTAGTACTCTCCCTAAGATTTCTATAAGAGAAAATTGGCTATCTTCCCATCACAGTGTTAATTTAGAAACCTTTTTCAGTTGCGATCCTTATTCATAAGACAAAAAATATTGCCTCCTATTCAAAACGATCAATGGTTCGGCTAAACGATGCAATTAGATTATTGGTTCCCGCTCATTAATTTCTATGGGAGAAAATTGACTATCTTCCCATCATGGAGTTAATTTAGCAACATAGTGCAGTTGCGATCCTTATTCATGGGACATATGAGTAAGGTGTCCTCTTTCTCTAACTAGAACAACAAATTAAATAGGATGAATGGTTTGGCTATACGATGCGATTAGATTAGTGGTTTTCTCCAATACATCTCAATGGGAGAAAAATGGCTATTTTCCCACCAAGGTATTAATAAAGCAACCTAGAGCAGTTGTGTTATTTATTCATGGCAGGTACGAGTAAGGTGTCCTCAAATAATTCATCCTCATTAATACAATCAATAGTTTGGCTATACGATGCAATTAGATTAGTGGTGTCCTCCCATACATTTATAAGGGAGAAAATTCACTATCTTTCCATCATGGTGGTAATTTAGCAACCTAAAGCAGATGCGATTATAATTCATGGAACATACGAGTCAGGAGTCCTCCTTCTCTAATTAGTGCCTCCTCTTTAATACAATCAATGGTTTGGCTGAACGATGTGACTAGATTAGTGGGTCGCTCCCATACATTTCTATGTGAGAAATTTGGCTTTCATCCCATTGTGGTAGTAATTTAGCAACCAAGTGCATAATATGTGATCCTTTGTCATGGGATATACAACTAAAGTGTCCTTTTTCTCTAAATAGTGCCTACTCTGTAATACGATTAATGGTTTGGCTATGCGATGTGATTAGATTGGTAGTTCCATCCCATACATTTGTATGGGAGAAAATCGGCTATCTGCCCACCGAGTTGTTAATATAGCAACATAGAGCAGTTGTTATAATTAATCATGGCAGGTACGAGTAAGGTATCCTCTTTCTCTAAATTATTCGTCCTCTTTAATATGATCAATGGTTTAGCTATACGATGTGATTACATTAGTGGTTTCCTCCCATACAATTCTTTGGGAGAAAATTGGCTATCTTCCCATCATAGTGTTAATTTAGCAACCTTGTGGAGTTGCGATCCTTAATCATGGGAAAATCGAGTGAGGTGTCACATTTCTGTAAATAATGCCTCCTCTTCAATGCAATCACTGGTTTGGCTATTCTATGCGATTAGATTAGCGTTTCCCTCCCATACATACATTTCTATGGGAGAAAATAGGCTATCTTCACATTGTGGTGTTAACTTATCAACCTTGAGCAGTTCCGATCGTTATGCATGGGACATACGAGTAAGGTGTCCTCTTTCTCAAATTCCTCGAATGTCCAATGCATAACGATCTGAGCTGCACTAGGTTGATAAATTAACACCATGATGGGAAGATGTCAATTTTTTCACAAAGAAATGTATAGGAGGTAACCATTAATCTAATCGCATAGTATAGCCAAACGATTGATCGTATTGACGAGGTGGCACTATTTTTAGAAAGAGGACACTATACTCGTATGTCCCATGCATAACGAATGGAACTGCAATAGGTTGATAAATTTACACAATGATGGGAAAATAGCCAAATTTCTCGCATAGAAATGTATGGGAGGGAACCACTAATTAAATTGCATAGTATAGCCAAACCATTGATTGTATTGCAGAAGTGGCTCAATTTAGAGAAAGAGGACACCTTACTCGTACCTTCCATACATAACGATCGGAACTGCACTAGGTTGATAAGTTGTCACCATGATGGGATGTTAGCCAATGTTCTCCAATAGAATGTATGGGTGGGAACCATTAATCTAATCTCATAGCATAGCCAACCCATTGATCGTACTGTAGAGGTGGCACTATTTAGAGAAAGGGGACACCTTACTCGTATGGTCCATGCATAACGATCATAACTACACTAGGTTGATAAGTTAACACCATGATAGGAAGATAGCCAATTTTCTCTTATAGAAATGTATGGGAGGGAGCCACTAATCTAATCGCATACGATACCCAAACCATTGACTGTATTGTAGAGGAGGCAGTATTTAGAGAAAGAGGACACCTTACTCGTATGTCCCATGCATAACGATCGGAACTACACTAGGTTGATAAGTCAACATCATTATGGGAAGTGACCCATTTATCTTCCATAGAAATGAATGGGAGGGAACTAATAATCTAATCGCATAGTATAGCCAAACCATAGATCGTATTGCAGATTTGGCACTATTTGGAGAAGGAGAAAGCCTTACTCGTATGCCCCATCAATAGGGATTGGAAATTCACTAGGATGATTAAATTATACCATGATGGGAAGATAGCCAATTTTCTCCTATAGAAATGTATGGTAGGGAACCACTAATCTAATTGCATAGTATACCCAAACGATTGATCGTATTGCAGAGGTGGCACTTTTTAAAGAAAGAGGACATCTTACTCGTATTCTCTTAAAAAGGTATTGGAACGTCTGTAGGATGATAAATTAACACCATGATCGGAAAATAATCAATTTTCTCCCATAGAAATGTATGGGAGGGAACCACTAATCTAATCGCATAGTATAGCCAAACCGCTGATCAAATTGCAAGGGTAGCACTATTTAGTAAAAGAGAACACCTTTCTCAGATGTCCCATGAATACGGATTGGTTCTGCATGTGGATGATAAATTAACACCATGATGGGAAGATAGCCAATTTTCTCTCATAGAAATGTATGGGAGGGAATCACTAATCTAATCGCATAGTATACCCAAACCATTGATCGTATTGAAGAGGTGGAATTATTTAGAGAAAGAGAACACCTTACTCGTATGACCCATCTTTGTAAATGTGAACTTCACTAGGATGATAAATTAAAACCATGATGGGAGAATAGCCAATTTTCTCCTATAGAAATGAATGGGAGGGAACCACTAATCTAATCGCATGGTATAGCCAAACCATTGATCGTATTGCAGAGTTGGCACTATTTCGAGAAAGATGACACCTTACTCGTATGTCCCATACATAACGATCGGAACTACACTAGGTTGATAAGTTAAAACCGTGATGGGAAAATAGCCTATTTTCTCCCATAGAAATGTATGGGAGGGAACCACTAATCTAATCGCATAGTATAGCCAAACCATTGACCGTCTTGCACAGGTAGCACTATTTTAAGAAAGAGGATACCGTACTCGTATGTGCCATGCATAGCGATTGGAACTACACTAGGTTGATAAGTTAACCAAATTTTCTCCCATGGAAATGTATGGGAGGGAACCACTAATCTAATCGCATAGTATAGCCAAACCATTGATCGTATTGCTTAGGTGGCACAATTTAGAGAAAGAGGACAACTTACTCGTATGTCCCATCAAGATGGATTTAAACTTCACTAGGATGATAAATTAACACCATGATGGGAAGATAGCCAATTTTCTCCCATTGAAATGTATGGGAGGGAACCACAAATTTAATCGCATAGTATACCCAACCCATTGGTCGCATTGAAGTCTTGGCACTATTTAGAGAAAGATAACACCTTACTCGTATGTTCCATCAATACGGATTTGAACTTCACTAGGATGATAAGGTAACACCATGATGGGAAGATAGCCCATGCATGACGATCGGAACTGCACTAGGTTGATATGTTAAAAGTATGATGTGAAAATAGCCAATTTTCTAACATAGAAATGCATGGGAGGGAACCACTAATCTAATCGCATAGTATAGCCAAACCATTGATCGTATTGCTTAGGTGGCACAATTTAGAGAAAGAGGACAACTTATAATAATAATAATAATAATAATAATTTATTTGGTAAATTTACACCAAAAAGGCAAGTAATGGCATTAGGAAATGCACTTATAAACTGCCTAAACTATTTATAAGGGAATAGTTTACAAAAGGGGGTAAGGTCAACATGACTCAGATGAGCTTTAAATGCACAGACGGAGGATGCAGACACCACTGAGTTGGGCAAAGAGTTCCAAATTGGTATGACACGTTCTGAAAAAAAGTTTAGACGAAAATTATGATGTGGTAATGATCTGGACTTGAGCTTAAAGTGGTTACCTCTGGTAAAATGAACATGAGAGTTGATAACAAAGAAGTCAGATACATCGACATCAACAAGGTGAAACACTATCTTGTAACACATCACAAGGTCAAAGAATACCCTGCGATATTCAAGAGATTGAAGATTTAAATTTCTTAGCCGAGTGCCATAATCCATATATGAAAGCTTAGCTCTTCTGCAAACAGCTCTAGTAAAGAAGCGTTGGACCTTTTCAATGGAATGAATGTCTTGATGAAGCCATGGATTCCACACCTGAGTGTTTGACTCAAGAAGTGGCCTAACATAGGTAGTGAACAGCTTTAAAAGTATTGAAGCATCATTTGAGTGAAAACCCTTCAAAAGAAGAGCACATCGATGATGTGCTTTAGCAGCAATAGCCGAGCAGTGAATGTGAAACTTTAAATCAGATGAAAGAAAGACACCAAGATCACGAATAGAAGATACTTCTTCTAAGACTACGCTTGATAAAGAATACTTGATAGATGGGACTGCTAGATTTCCAAATGAGATGACATTACATTTTTGAAAAGCAGTGTTTAGCTGCCACTTGGAAGACCAGTTACAAAATTCAGATAGAGAGTTTGAGAACGCAGGATCTTCTGTACTGTAACGAGCAGAGTATAGTTTAGTATCATCAGCAAAGATTTTCACCTTTACAGGTGGTGTGAGACAGTCAGGTAGGTCATTGATGTATATTAGAAAGAGTATTGGACCTAGAACAGAGCCTTGAGGCACACCACTTATGACAGGAAGTAGAGTGGACTGAGATTCATGAATATATACACATTGAAACCGATCAGAGAGAAAAGAGGATAACCAATCCAATAAATGAGAAGTAAATCCATACAATTTGGCTTTTAAAAGAAGCTTAGAATGAGAAACTGAATCAAAAGCCTTAGCGAAGTCAATGTATACAGCATCAACTCTCATTTTATTGTCAGCCAGCAAAGTATAATCATTTAAGGTTGTTAATAATTGGGTGCAAGTAGAGCGCTTAGCCAAAAAGCCATATTGTTCATCAGATAGGAGATGGTTAGCCCTCAGAAAGGCAATCATTGAATCAGATATGATACTTTCCATAACCTTGCCACAAATACTTGTAAGAGAGACAGGTCGATAGTTAGATGGAAGCTTGCGATCACCTTTTTTAAAAATAGGACAGACATAGGCAATTTTCCAATCAGATGGAACTCTACCACACTTCATTGACATATTGAAGAGATAAGACTTACTCGTATGTCCCATCAAGATGGATTTAAACTTCACTAGGATGATAAATTAACACCATGATGGGAAGATAGCCAATTTTCTCCCATTGAAATGTATGGGAGGGAACCACAAATTTAATCGCATAGTATACCCAACCCATTGGTCGCATTGAAGTCTTGGCACTATTTAGAGAAAGATAACACCTTACTCGTATGTTCCATCAATACGGATTTGAACTTCACTAGGATGATAAGGTAACACCATGATGGGAAGATAGCCCATGCATGACGATCGGAACTGCACTAGGTTGATATGTTAAAAGTATGATGTGAAAATAGCCAATTTTCTAACATAGAAATGCATGGGAGGGAACCACTAATCTAATCGAATAGTATAGCCAAACCATTAATCGTATTGCAGAGGAGGCACAATTGAGAGAAAGAGGACACCTTACTCGTATGTCCCACGCATAACGATCGGAACTACATAACGATCGGAACTACACTAGGTTGATAAGTTAACATACCTAAATTTCAAGGAAGTAGATTTGCTAAATAAAGTAGGTGTGTAATATTTATAATAAAATGAATGCCTAATATCCGTAATTCCTTGTTTCCTTACTTTTTGCTCAATGCTGTTTACAAATCCTTCATCACCAATTTTATTTTAATTAAATTTTTATATCTTGTGTCACTATGCATGACTCCAGCAGGGTCAAGTATGTCAGTATGCATGACTCCTGCAGGAGTCAAGTATCTCAATTTATGACTCCTGCAGGAGTCATTTTTCTCATTGTATGACTCCTGCAGGAGTCAAGTATGTCAGTCATGCATGACTCCTGCAGGAGTCAAGTATATCAGTATCTCAATGTATGACTCCTGCAGGAGTCAAGTATCTCAATGAATGACTCCTGCGGGAGTCAAGTATCTCAATGAATGACTCCTGTAGGAGTCATGTATCTCAATGTATCACTCCTGCCGGAGTAGAGTATTCAATATGTATGACTCCTGCAGGAGTCATGAATCTCCATGTATGACTCCCACAGGAGTCATGTATATCACTTTGTATGACTCCTACAGGAGTCAAGTATCTCTTTCCATGACTCCTCCAGAAGTCATGTATGTCATTATATAAAACTCCTGCAGGAGTCAAGTATCTGTATGCATGACTCCTGTAGTAGTCACGTATGTCAACATGTATGAGTCAAGCATTTCAATATGTATGACTCCTACATTAGTCAAGCATGTCAGAACATATGACTCCTGCAGGAGCCAAGTATCTCAATGTATGACTCCAGCAAGAGTCAATTATTTCAATATGTATGACTCCTGCCGGAGTCAAGTATCTCCATGTATGACTCCTTTAGAAATCGAGTATGTCCCTATGTAAAACTCCTGCAGAAGTCAAGTATCTCTTTGCATGACTCCTGCAGGAGTCATTCATTGTGATACGTGACTCCTGACTGGGGCATACATTGAAATACTTGACTCCTGCAGGAATCATGCATAGTGACATACATGACTCCTGTAGGAGTCATACAATGAGATGCATTACTCCTGCCGTAGTCATACATTGAGATGCTAAACTCGTGAAGGAGTCATGCATACTGACATGCTGGACTCCTGCAGGAGTCATACATTGAGATACATGACTACTGCAGGAGTCATGCAGTGAGATACTTGACTCCAGCAGAAGTCATGGATACTGACATACTTGACTCCTGAAGGAGTCATGCATACTGACATGCTTGACTCCTAGAGGAGTCATATGCTCCCTATTGCTGCCACGAGAGCAATTGGCGGAATTCGTCACCACACGAATTGCTCCCAATTGCTGACATGGGAGCAACTGGGGCAATTTTTTCCACACTAATTGCTCCCATTAGCAGCCACGGGAGCAATTGGCGAAATTCTTCAGCACACAAATTGCTCCCAAATGCTGCCACGGGAGCAATTGGCGCAATTCGTCCGAACGAATTGCTCCCAATTGCTGACATGGGAGCAATTGCCGCAATTCGTCACCACTCGAATTGCTCCTGCAGGAGTCATGTATCTCAATGTATGACTCCTGCAGGAGTCAAGTATGTCAGTATGCATGACTACTGCAGGAGTCAAGTATGTCACTATGCATTTCTCCTGCTGGAGTCAAGTATTTGAATGTATTACTCCTGCTGGAGTCAAGTATTTGAATGTATGACTCCTGCAGGAGTCAAGTATGTCAGTATGCATGACTCCTGCAAGAGTCAAATATGTCAGTATACATGACAACTGCAGGTGTCCAGTATGTCAGCATGCGTGACTCCTGCAGGAGTTTAGCATTTCAATGTATGACTCCAGCAGGAGTCATGTATCTCAATGTATGACTCCTGCAGGAGTTATACATTGAGATACATGACTCCTGCAGGAGTCATACATTGAGATACTTGACTCCAGCAAGAGACATGCATACTGACATACTTGACTCCTGCAGGAGTCATGCATAGTCACTTGACTCCTGAGTCATGCATAGTGACACAAGATATAAAAATTTAATAAAAATAAAATTGGTGAGGTAGGATTTGTAGACAGCATTGAGTAAAAAGTAAGGAAACAAGGAATTACGGATATTAGGCATTTATTTAATTATAAATATTACAGACCTACATTATTTTGCAAATCTACCTCCCTGAAATTCTTTGCTAAATTTAGGTTTGTTAACTTATCAATCTTGTGTAGTTCCGATCATTATGTATGGGACATGCGAGTAAGGTGTCCTCTTTCTCTAAATAGTGCGACCTCTCAAATACGATCAATGGTTTGGCTATATTATGCGATTAGATTAGTGATTCACTCCCATACATTTCTATGGGAGAAAATTGGCTTAATTCCCATCATGGTGTTAATTTATCAACCTAGTGTAGTTCCGATCGCTATGCATGGCACATACGAGTACGGTATCCTCTTTCTTAAAATAGTGCTACCTGTGCAAGACAGTCAATGGTTTGGCTATACTATGCGATTGGATTAGTGGTTCCCTCCCATACATTTTTATGGGAGAAAATTGGCTATTTTCCCATCACGGTTTTAACTTATCAACCTAGTGTAGTTCCGATCGTTATGTATGGGACATACGAGTAAGGTGTCATCTTTCTCGAAATAGTGCCAACTCTGCAATACGATCAATGGTTTGGCTATACCATGCGATTAGATTAGTGGTTCCCTCCCATTCATTTCTATAGGAGAAAATTGGCTATTCTTCCATCATGGTTTTAATTTACCATCCTAGTGAAGTTCAAATCCACAACTGTGGGTCATACGAGTAAGGTGTTCTCTTTCTCTAAATAATTCCACCTCTTCAATAAGATCAATGGTTTGGGTATAGTATGCGATTAGATTAGTGGTTCCCTCCCAGGTGCATTACTCCTGCAGGAGTCATGCGTACTGACATACTTGACTCCTGCAACAGTCATACATTGAAATACTTGACTCCAGCAGGAGAAATGAGTAGTGGCATACATGACTCCTGCAGGAGTCATACATTGAGATACTTGATTTCCGCAGGAGTCATGTATATTGACAGACTTTTCTCAAGCAGGAGTCATGCATACTGACGTACTTGATTCCTGCAGGAGTCATACATTGAGATATGCAGGAGTCATACATTGAGATGCTTGACTCCTGCAGGAGTCATACATTGAGATACTTGACTCCTGCAGGAGTCATGCATACTGACATACTTGACTCCTGCAGGATTCATACATTGAGATACTTGACTCCTGCAGGAGACATGCATAGTGACATACTTGACTCCTGCAAAAGTCATGCAACTGACATACTTGACTCCTGCGGGAGTCATGCATACTGACATACTTGACTTATGCTGGAGTCATGCATAGTGACACAAGATATAAAACTTTAATAAAAATAAAATTGATGAGGTAGGATTTGTAGACACATTGAGTAAAAAGTAAGGAAACAAAGAATTACGGATATTAGGCATTTATTTAATTATAAATATTACAGACCTACATTATTTAGCAAATCTACCTCCCTGAAATTCTTTGCTAAATTTAGGTATGTTAACTTATCAACCTTGTTTAGTTCCGATCGTTATGTATGGGACATGCGAGTAAGGTGTGCTTTTTCTCTAAATAGTGCCATCTCTCAAATACGATCAATGGTTTGGCTATATTGTGCAATTAGATTAGTGATTCACTCCCATACATTTCTATGGGAAAAAATTGGCTTAATTCCCATCATGGTGTTAACTTATCAACCTATTATACTTTCGATCGTTATGCATGGGACATACGAGTAAGGTGTCCTCCTTCTCATTATAGTACCACCTCTGCAATACGATCAATGGTTTGGTTCTACTATGCGATTAGATTAGTGGTTCCCTCCCATACATTTCTAAGGGAGAAAATTGGCTATCTTCCCATCATGGTGTTAACTTATCTACCAAGTGTAGCTCGGATCGTTTTGCATGGGACATACGAGTGATGAGTCCTCTTTCTCTCAATAGTGCCACCTCTTCAATACGATCAACAGTTTCATTATACTATGCGATTAGATTAGTAGTTCCCTCCCATACATTTTAATGGGAGAATATTGGCTATCTTCCGATCTTGGTGTTAACTTTTTAACGATGTGCAGCTCCGATCGATATGCATGGGACATACGCATGACCAGTCCTCTTTCTGAAAATAGTGCCACCTCTTCAATATGATCAACATTTTGGCAATACTGTGCGATTAGATTAGTGTTTCCTCCCATACATTTCTATGGGAGAAAATTGGCTATCTTCACAACATGGTGTTAACGTATCAACCTAGTGCAGCTCCGATCGTTATGCATAAGACATACGAGTAATGGGTCCTCTTTCTCTAAATAGTGCCACCTCTTCAATACGATGAATGGTGTGGCTATACTATGTGATTAGATTATTGGTTCCCTCCCATACATTTCTATTGGAGAAAAATGCCAATTTCCCATCATGCTGTTAACTTATCAACCTAGTGCAGCTCAGATCATTGTGCATGGCTCATACGAGTGACGAGTCCTCTTTCTGTAAATAGGTACACCTTTTCAATACGATCAACAGTTTGGCAATACTGTGCGATTAGATTAGTGGTTCCCTCCTATACATTTCTAGGGGAAAATAATGGCTATCTTCCGATCTTGGTGTTAACTTATTAACCTTGTGCAGCTCCAATCGATATGCATGGGACATACGCATGACCAGCCCTCTTTCTGAAAATAGTGCCACGTCTTCTATATGATCAACAGTTTGGCAATACTGTGCGATTAGATTAGTGTTTCCTCCCATACATTTCTATCGGAGAAAAATGGCTATTTTCACAACATGGTGTTAACGTATCAACCTCGTGCAGCTCCGATCGTTATGCATAAGACATACGAGTAACGGGTCCTCTTTCTGTAAATAGTTACACCTTTTCAATACGATCAACAGTTTGGCAATACTGTGCGATTAGATTAGTGGTTCCTTCCCATACATTTCTAGGGGAGAATATTGGCTATCTTCCCATCATGGTGTTAACTTAACAACCTAGTGCAGCTCCGATCGTTAGGCAAAGGACATACGAGTGATGAGTCCTTTTTGTGTAAATAGTGCCACCTCTTCAATACAGTCAACAGTTTGGCTATACTATGCGGTTAGATCAGTGGTTCCCTCCCATACATTTCTATGGGAGAAAATTGACTATATTCCCATCATGGTGTTAACTTAACAACCTAGTGCAGCTCCGATCGTTATGCAAAGGACATACGAGTGATGAGTCCTTTTTGTGTAAATAGTGCGACCTCTTCAATACAGTCAACAGTTTGGCTATACTATGCGGTTAGATCAGTGGTTCCCTCCCATACATTTCTATGGGAGAAAATTGACTACATTCCCATCATGGTGATATCTTATCAACCTAGTGCAGATCCGATCGTTATGCATGGGACATACAAGTGACGAGGCCTCTTTCTGTAAATAGTGCCACGTCTTCAATATGATCAACAGTTTGGCAATATCATGCGATTAGATTAGTGGCTTCCTCCCATACATTTCTAGGGGAGAAAATTGGCTATCTTCCCATCATGGTGTTAACTTATCAGCATTATGCAGCTCAGATCATTATGGATAGGACATCTGAATGACGAGTCCTCTTTCTCTTATTAGTGCCAACTCTTCAATACGATCAATAGTTTGGCTATACTATGCGATTAGATTTGTGGTTTCCTCCCATACATTTCTATGGGTAAAAATTGACTATTTTCCCATCATGTTGTTAACTTATAAACCACAAGCAGCACCAATCGTTATGTATGGGATATACAAATAAAGAGTCCTCTTTTTCTTAGTAGTGCCACCTCTTCAAAATAATCAATGGTTTGGCTATACTATGCGATTGTATGTCAGTCTGCATGACACCTGTATGAGTTTAGCATCTCAATGTATGACTCCTGCAGGAGTTATAATCATGTATTACAATGTATGACTCCTGCAGGAGTCAAGTACGTCAGTATGCATGTCTCCAGCAGGAGTCAAGTATATCAGTATGCATGACTCCTGCAGGAGTCAAGTATCTCACTGCATGACTCCTGCAGTAGTCATGTATCTCAATGTATGACTTGTGCAGGAGTCATGCATACTGGCATACTTGACTCCTGCAGGAGTCATACATTGAGATATATGACTCCTGCAGGAGTCAAACATTGACTCCAGCAGGATTCACGCATACTGACACACTTGACTCCTTCAGGAGTCATACATTGAGATACATGACTACTGCAGGAGTCATGCAGTGAGATACTTGACTACCGCAGGAGTCATGCATACTGACATACTTGACTCCAGCTGGAGCCATGCATACTGACATACTTGACTCCTGCAGGAGTCATACATTGTAATACATGAACATGACTCCTTCAGGAGTCATACATTGAGATACATGACTACTGCAGGAGTCATGCAGTGAGATACTTGACTACCGCAGGAGTCATGCATACGGACATACTTGACTCCAGCTGGAGCAATGCATACTGACATACTTGACTCTTGCAGGAGTCATACATTGTAATACATGAACATGACTCCTGCAGGAGTCATACATTGAGATGCTAAACTCCTACAGGTGTCATGCATACTGACATACTTGATCCCTGCAGAAGTCATGCATACTGACATAATTGACTCCTGCAGGAGTTGTGCATACTGACATACTTGACTCCTGCAGGAGTCATGCTTTGAGATACATGACTCCAACAGGAATCATACATTGAGAAACATGACCCCTGCAGAAGTCATGCATATAGACATCCTTGACTCCTGCAGAAGTCATACATTGTTATATATGACTACTGCAGGAGTCATACCTTTAGAATCACGACTCCTGCATGCAGGAGTCATGCATACTAAAATACATGACTCCTGCAGGAGTCATATATTGAGATACATGACTCCTGCAGGAATCATACATTGAGATGCTAAACTCCTGTAAGAGTCATGAATACTGATATACTTGACACCTGCAGGAGTCATGCATTGAGATACATGACTCCAACAGGAGTCATACATTGAGTAACTTGACCCCGGCAGGAGTCATGCATACAGACATAATTGACTCCTGCAGGAGTCATGCATACTGACATACTTGACTCCTGCAGGAGTCATGCATTGAGATACATGACTCCAACAGGAGGCATACATTGAGTAACTTGACCCTTGCAGGAGTCATGCATACTGACATACTTGACTCCTGCAGGAGTCATACATTGAGATATATGACTCCTGCAGGAGTCAAACATTGACTCCAGCAGGATTCACGCATACTGACACACTTGACTCCTTCAGGAGTCATACATTGAGATACATTACTACTGCAGGAGTCATGCAGTGAGATGCTTGACTACCGCAGGAGTCATGCATACTGACATACTTGATTCCAGCTGGAGCCATGCATACTGACATACTTGACTCCTGCAGGAGTCATACATTGAAATACATGAACATGACTCCTGCAGGAGTCATACATTGAGATGCTAAACTCCTACAGGTGTCATGCATACTGACATACTTGACCCCTGCAGAAGTCATGCATACTGACATAATTGACTCCTGCAGGAGTCGTGCATACTGACATACTTGACTCCGGCAGGAGTCATGCTTTGAGATACATGACTCCAACAGGAATCATACATTGAGAAACATGACCCCTGCAGAAGTCATGCATACAGACATCCTTGACTCCTGCAGGAGTTATACATTGTTATACATGACTACTGCAGGAGTCATACCGTTAGAAACACGACTTCTGCATGCAGGAGTCATGCATACTAAAATACATGACTCCTGCAGGAGTCATATATTGAGATACATGACTCCTGCAGGAATCATACATTGAGATGCTAAACTCCTGTAAGAGTCATGAATACTGATATACTTGACACCTGCAGGAGTCATGCATTGAGATACATGACTCCAACAGGAGTCATACATTGAGTAACTTGACCCCGGCAGGAGTCATGCATACAGACATACTTGACTCCTGCAGGAGTCATGCATACTGTCATACTTGACTCCTGCAGGAGTCATGCATACTGACATACTTGACTCCTGCTAGAGTCATGCATTGAGATACATGACTCCAACAGGAGTCATACATTGAGTAACTTGACCCTTGTACGAGTCATTCATACTTACATACTTGACTCCTGCAGGATTCATACATTGAGATGCATGACTACTTCAGGAGTCATTCATTGACATACTTGACTCCTGCAGTAGTCATGCATACAGACATACTTGACTCCTGCAGGAGTCATACATTATTATACTTGACTCTTGCAGGAGTCATGCATACTGACATACTTGTATCCGGCAGGAGTCAAGCATACTGACATACTTGACTCCTGCAGAAGTCATTCATACTGACATTGTTGACTCCTACAGGAGTCATTCATTGAGATACATGACTCCTGCAGGAGTTATGCATACTGATATACCTGACTCCTGCAGGAGTCATTCATTGAGATACTTGACTCCTGCAGGAGTCATGCATACTGACATACTTGACTCCTGCAGGAGTCATACAATGAAATACATGACTTCTGCCGGAGTCATACGTTCAGATGCATCACTCCTGCAGGAGTCATGCATACTGACATACTTGACTCCTGCAGGAGTCATGCATTGAGATACATGACTCCAACAGGAGGCATACATTGAGTAACTTGACCCTTGCAGGAGTCATGCATACTGACATACTTGACTCCTGCAGGAGTCATACATTGAGATATATGACTCCTGCAGGAGTCAAACATTGACTCCAGCAGGATTCACGCATACTGACACACTTGACTCCTTCAGGAGTCATACATTGAGATACATTACTACTGCAGGAGTCATGCAGTGAGATACTTGACTACCGCAGGAGTCATGCATACTGACATACTTGATTCCAGCTGGAGCCATGCATACTGACATACTTGACTCCTGCAGGAGTCATACATTGAAATACATGAACATGACTCCTGCAGGAGTCATACATTGAGATGCTAAACTCCTACAGGTGTCATGCATACTGACATACTTGACCCCTGCAGAAGTCATGCATACTGACATAATTGACTCCTGCAGGAGTCGTGCATACTGACATACTTGACTCCGGCAGGAGTCATGCTTTGAGATACATGACTCCAACAGGAATCATACATTGAGAAACATGACCCCTGCAGAAGTCATGCATACAGACATCCTTGACTCCTGCAGGAGTTATACATTGTTATACATGACTACTGCAGGAGTCATACCGTTAGAAACACGACTTCTGCATGCAGGAGTCATGCATACTAAAATACATGACTCCTGCAGGAGTCATATATTGAGATACATGACTCCTGCAGGAATCATACATTGAGATGCTAAACTCCTGTAAGAGTCATGAATACTGATATACTTGACACCTGCAGGAGTCATGCATTGAGATACATGACTCCAACAGGAGTCATACATTGAGTAACTTGACCCCGGCAGGAGTCATGCATACAGACATACTTGACTCCTGCAGGAGTCATGCATACTGTCATACTTGACTCCTGCAGGAGTCATGCATACTGACATACTTGACTCCTGCTAGAGTCATGCATTGAGATACATGACTCCAACAGGAGTCATACATTGAGTAACTTGACCCTTGTACGAGTCATTCATACTTACATACTTGACTCCTGCAGGATTCATACATTGAGATGCATGACTACTTCAGGAGTCATTCATTGACATACTTGACTCCTGCAGTAGTCATGCATACAGACATACTTGACTCCTGCAGGAGTCATACATTATTATACTTGACTCTTGCAGGAGTCATGCATACTGACATACTTGTATCCGGCAGGAGTCAAGCATACTGACATACTTGACTCCTGCAGAAGTCATTCATACTGACATTGTTGACTCCTACAGGAGTCATTCATTGAGATACATGACTCCTGCAGGAGTTATGCATACTGATATACCTGACTCCTGCAGGAGTCATTCATTGAGATACTTGACTCCTGCAGGAGTCATGCATACTGACATACTTGACTCCTGCAGGAGTCATACAATGAAATACATGACTTCTGCCGGAGTCATACGTTCAGATGCATCACTCCTGCAGGAGTCATGCATACTGACATACTTGACTCCTGCAGGAGTCATGCATTGAGATACATGACTCCAACAGGAGGCATACATTGAGTAACTTGACCCTTGCAGGAGTCATGCATACTGACATACTTGACTCCTGCAGGAGTCATACATTGAGATATATGACTCCTGCAGGAGTCAAACATTGACTCCAGCAGGATTCACGCATACTGACACACTTGACTCCTTCAGGAGTCATACATTGAGATACATTACTACTGCAGGAGTCATGCAGTGAGATACTTGACTACCGCAGGAGTCATGCATACTGACATACTTGATTCCAGCTGGAGCCATGCATACTGACATACTTGACTCCTGCAGGAGTCATACATTGAAATACATGAACATGACTCCTGCAGGAGTCATACATTGAGATGCTAAACTCCTACAGGTGTCATGCATACTGACATACTTGACCCCTGCAGAAGTCATGCATACTGACATAATTGACTCCTGCAGGAGTCGTGCATACTGACATACTTGACTCCGGCAGGAGTCATGCTTTGAGATACATGACTCCAACAGGAATCATACATTGAGAAACATGACCCCTGCAGAAGTCATGCATACAGACATCCTTGACTCCTGCAGGAGTTATACATTGTTATACATGACTACTGCAGGAGTCATACCGTTAGAAACACGACTTCTGCATGCAGGAGTCATGCATACTAAAATACATGACTCCTGCAGGAGTCATATATTGAGATACATGACTCCTGCAGGAATCATACATTGAGATGCTAAACTCCTGTAAGAGTCATGAATACTGATATACTTGACACCTGCAGGAGTCATGCATTGAGATACATGACTCCAACAGGAGTCATACATTGAGTAACTTGACCCCGGCAGGAGTCATGCATACAGACATACTTGACTCCTGCAGGAGTCATGCATACTGTCATACTTGACTCCTGCAGGAGTCATGCATACTGACATACTTGACTCCTGCTAGAGTCATGCATTGAGATACATGACTCCAACAGGAGTCATACATTGAGTAACTTGACCCTTGTACGAGTCATTCATACTTACATACTTGACTCCTGCAGGATTCATACATTGAGATGCATGACTACTTCAGGAGTCATTCATTGACATACTTGACTCCTGCAGTAGTCATGCATACAGACATACTTGACTCCTGCAGGAGTCATACATTATTATACTTGACTCTTGCAGGAGTCATGCATACTGACATACTTGTATCCGGCAGGAGTCAAGCATACTGACATACTTGACTCCTGCAGAAGTCATTCATACTGACATTGTTGACTCCTACAGGAGTCATTCATTGAGATACATGACTCCTGCAGGAGTTATGCATACTGATATACCTGACTCCTGCAGGAGTCATTCATTGAGATACTTGACTCCTGCAGGAGTCATGCATACTGACATACTTGACTCCTGCAGGAGTCATACAATGAAATACATGACTTCTGCCGGAGTCATACGTTCAGATGCATCACTCCTGCAGGAGTCATGCATACTGACATACTTGAATCGGGCAGGAGTCATGCATACCGATATGCTTGACTCCTGCAGGAGTCATACATTGAGATACTTGTCTCCTTCAGAAGTCATGCATTGCGATAGTGGACTCCTGCAGGAGTCATACATACTGACATACTTGACTCCTGCAGGAGACATGCATACGAACATACTTGACTCCTGCAGGAATCATACATTGTGATACATGAACATGACTCCTTCAGGAGTCATACAATAACATACTTGACGGGTGCAGGATTCATGCATACTGTCACAAGTAAATAAAAACCTTCTCTAACGAGAAAGTTGGTGGGCATATAGGATTGACAATGTTGGTGTAAAAAGCACGGAAACAAGTGTGACAGAAATGTTACTGGAAAATTGAAATAGGCCTATATTTAGCCCAGTCACATTTAGGCAGCGCACGCCTGAGAAAATGGGCTAAATATAGGTCTATTTCAATTTTCCAGTAACATTTCTGTCACACTTGTTTCCGTGCTTTTTACACCAACATTGTCAATCCTATATGCCCACCAACTTTCTCGTTAGAGAAGGTTTTTATTTACTTGTTTCATAAGTTTTTTTTTCTCCGTGTCAACGAAGCTTCATAACTGTAATGTGATGAGGAACGATGTGCAATGGACAAAATGTCTATACCTTACGAACGCTTTGTGCATTGCCCCGACCACAAGTTACCATATAACTTTAATAAATACATATGTAAAATTAATGTTACAATAACAATAAAATTAATAGTGATAAGTGTAGTTGTTTTTGATAAAATAAATAGTTTTGCCGCCTCCTCTTCCTCGGCCTCTTCCTCTTCTTCTTCTCCCCCCCCCGGGGTAAGGCCATGCGGGTGGCGGGGGCAGTAAAAAAGGCGGGGGCAGCATTGGGGGCAGCGCATCAGCGGGGGTAACGCTGCAGGCGGTGGGTCCAGCGCTGCTGCAGGCGGTGGCGGGGCTTCTGCTGGCGGTGGCCGTGGGTCCAGTGCTGCTGCAGGCGGTGGCGGCACTTCTGCTGTAAGGCTCAGCCCCAGCAGTATGAAACCTATGCCCGACTAAAATATCACTCTCTTGCAACTTCTTTGCATTAACCTTACGGATAGTTTTTAGCAGTGACCCTGCCTGTGATCTTCGTACACTTATTGCTTTAGCAAGTAATGCATCTGCACTAATCTTACTTACTGCTGCACGGGCAGATCTTGTAACAACCTTTTGAGCTAGCAATGGATGGCTATTGCAGAAAGCATTGTTTACATCACTCAGAAGCTCACTATCCCTAAGAATTGCTTTTTCAAGACTCACTCCATACTCTGCTAGTGTGCGAGAGTTGGGCTCAAACAGGGAGTAACTATATGGGAGAAGATAGGGTTGCAGTACTTTTATTTTACCATACATTCTTATCATGTATCAAAACATTTTACCAACTGCGCATAACGTGAATTATTTTATTTTCATACAACTCAATTTTCTGTACACACATGTGTAGTGGACCTTTAAAACAACGTGAGAGACACAAATTACCTTTTGTACCCTTTACATGTACATGGGGAACTTTTACTTGTGGGAAGCCTTACTGTACATCTGATAATCGGCTGCATGCAAGGGTTGGATGCGCCTGACAGACTTGTGAAATAAATTTCTGAAAATGCAATTACAGTAGTACACACATGTGTATAGTCCTTTATTGCACATCACATTTACAATGTAACAGACACAGATGCATGTACATGTACAAATAACCTTTTGTACAAACATTGACCTTTACCAGGGAACATCCCGTGTAGGAAGCCATACTGTACATCTGATAATATGTCATGCAGGCATACAAGAGTGTTAATGTGTGCATGACAGGAAGCCATGAGCCACGTGCATAGCAGCCCTTAGGTTTTAAATGGTACATACAGCATGCTATAACATACCTTTGGGTGGTAGTGGTAGTGGTAGTTCTACGACCCTTCCAATACCGACTCATTCTAGCTGCCTTAATGGTAGCTGAATTACCCCTGTATATCCGCCTTTTAGCAGCACGGTTCTCCTCGACGCGCTCTTGATATCGCTGCCTTTTAACAGCACGGTTCTCCTCGAGGTCCTCTCCATATCGCTGCCTTTTAGCAGCACGCTTAGGTTCAATATTTGCGAAGTAGCTCTCGCGTACAGAGGCCTTCTTTATTTCAGGATCGGCCTTGTAGCTCTCGCGTACAGAGGCCTTCTTTTTTTCAGGATCGGCCTTGTAGCTCTCGCGTACAGAGGCCTTCTTTTTTTCAGGATCGGGCTTTCCTGTAGTTTAAGTGGCAATCGAAATTCATAGCCCCAATCGTTGGATCCTAACCCTAACCCTAACCCTAAGCTATTGTACTGGCCCTCCCCAACACTGAACACTAACCCAGCCGCTAAAACGAGGAGTGGACCAGTACCGGCGGAGAATGAAACGTACATTATTGTAAGCATTGGTTGGCTATGAATTTCGATTGCCACTTAAACTACAGGAAAGCCCAGGATCGGCCTTGTAGCTCTCGCGTACAGAGGCCTTCTTGTTTTCAGGATCGGCCTTGTAGCTCTCGCGTACAGAGGCCTTCTTTTTTTCAGGGTCGGCCTTGTAGCGCTCTCGGGCTTTAGCCTTGTTCTCTTCTTGCTTTTGGAGGTATTCCGCTCGTTGCTTCGTTCTCTTCTTTCGATTACGCGAAGGCATTTTTAGAAAAACAACTTCACTAGCCAAAATAAGTAACGACTAAGCTGACACCAAAATAAATTTTGTGCCTGTTGGAGTATTTATACTGCCTAAAATTATCCATACTCCTGTATTTAGAACAAAGTAATATACCCATACCGTATATAGTACTTTTTCGTTGTAGCTTCTTTATTACCTTAAGGGGCACCGCGCCGGTAAATTCTGAAGCGATTGGTACTATCGCCGTTCTTTAAAACCATTCCTAGCGTGAGTTATACTTGACGGAGAAGAAGAAGAAGAAGAAGACGACGACCAACAATTTTTTTGGGCATGGGCACGAGAAACAGGTTCTTAGTTGGTCTAGAAGCGCATAGTTTTATGACATGAAACTAGCACCAAAACGTAGATCTTGGTGTTGTCGTTCGATTGCTGCAAAGAGAAAAGCTATCCGTTTCTTCGTTGTCCCTCGCGACGCAACTGAAAATTTTTAATGACATTCATGACTCCTCAATCAATCCTATATTGAACCTGCTGACGCAGGTTCAGATACTTGACTCCTGCAGGAGTCATACAATGAGATGCTAAACTCCTGCAGGAATAATGCATACTGACATACTTGACTCCTGCAGGAGTCATGCATATTGACATAATTGACTCCTGCAGGAGTCATACAGAGAGATACATGACTCCTACAGGAGTCATGCATACTGACGTACTTGACCCCTGCAGGAGTCATACATTGAGATACATGACTACTGCAGGAGTCATACATTAAGAAACACGACTCCTGCAGGAGTCATGCTTACTGACTTACATGATACCTGCAGGAGTCATGCATGCTGACATACTCGACTCCAGCAGGAATCATACTTAGAGACGCTAATCTCCTGCAGGAATCATGCATACTGACATACTTGACTCCTGCCGGAGTCATGCATACAGACATACTTGACTCCCAGGAGTCATGCATACCGACATACTTGACTCCTTCAGGAGTCATACATTAAGATACTTGACTCTTGCAGGAGTCATGCATAATGACATACTTGAATCCGGCAGGAGTCATGCATACTGATATACTTGACTCCTGCAGGAGTCATACATTGAGATACTTTCTCGTGCAGGAGTCATGCATACTGACACACTTGATTCCTGCAGAAGTCATTCATACTGACATTGTTGACTCCTGCAGGAGTCATTCATTGAGAAACATGACTCCAGCAGGAGTGTCGCATACTGATATACTTGACACCTGCACGAGTCATTCATTGAGATAATTGACTCCTGCAGGAGTCATGCACACTGACATACTTGATTCCTGCAGGTGTCATACATTGAGATACATGACTCCTTCAGGAGTCATGCATTGCGATAGTGGACTCCAGCAGGAGTCATGCATACTGACATACTTGACTCCTGCAGGAGACATGCATACTGACATACTTGACTCCTGCAGGAGTCATACATTGTGATACATGAACATGACTCCTGCAGGAGTCATACAATCACATACTTGACGGGTGCAGGATTCATGCATACTGTCTTACTTGACTCCTGCCGGAGTCATACAATGAGATGCGAAACTCGTGCAGGAGTAATGCATACTGACATACTTGTCTCCTTCAGGAGTCATGCATGTTGACATAATTGACTCCTGCAGGAGTCATACAGAGAGATGCATGACTCGTGCAGGAGTCATGCATGCATACTGAAATACTTGACTCCTGCTGGAGACATGCATAGTGACATACTTAACCCCTACAGGAGTCACACATTGTGATACATGAACATGACTCCTGCAGGAGTAATACTATAACATACTTGACGCCTGCAGGAGTCATACTGACATACTGGACTACTGCAGGAGTCAATCATACAGACACATATATGACTCCTGCAGGAATCTTGCATTGAGATACATGACTCCTGCAGGAGTCATGCATACTGATATACTTGTCACCTGCACGAGTCATGCATACTGACATCCGAGACTCCTGCAAGGGTCATACATATAGATACATGACTACTGCAGGAGTCATACATTATGAAACACGACTCCTGCAGGAGTCATGCTTACTGACTTACGTGACTCCTGCAGGAGTCATGCATGCTGACATACTCGACTCCAGCAGGAATCATACTTTGAGACGCTAAACTCCAGCAGGAGTCATGCTTACTGACATTCTTGACTCCTGCCGGAGTCATGCATACAGACATACTTGACCCCTGCAGGAGTCATGCATGCTGAAAGGCTTGACTCCTGCAGGAGTCATAAATTAAGATACATGACTTCTGCAGAAGTCAATTTATGAGATACTTGACTCCTACAGGAGTCATGCATACTGACATACTTGACTCCTGCAGGAGTCATTCATTGAGATCCATGACTCCTGCAGGAGTCATACATTGAGATCCTTGACTTCTTCAGGAGTAATTACTTGACTCCTGCTGGAGATATGCATACTGAAATACTTGACTCCTGCAGGTGTCATTCATTGTGATTCATGAACATAACTCCTGCAGGAGTAATGCATGAACATACATGACGCCTGCAGGATTCATGCATACTGACATTCTAGACTCCTGCTGGAGTCAAACATTGAGATATATGACTCGTGCAGGAGTCAAACTTTGAGATACTTGACACCTGCAGGAGTCATGCATACTGACATCCTTGACTCCTGCAGGTGTCAAGCATCCTGACTTACATGACTCCTGCAGGAGTCAAACATTGAGATACATGACTACTGCAGGAGTCATACATAAAAAAACACGACTCCTGCAGGAGTCATGCATACTGACATACATGACTCCTGCAGGAGTCATACATTGCGAAACATGAATACTGCAGGATTCATGCAATTAGATTCTTGACTCCTGCAGGAGTCATGCATACTGACATAAATGACTCCATCTGGAGACATGCATACTGACATACTTGCTCCTGCAGGAGTCATGCATTGTAATACTAGAACATGACTCCTGCAGGAGTTTTACAAACTGACATACTTGACTCCTGCAGGAGTCATGCATAAGGACACACTTGACTCCTGCAGGAGTCATACATTGAGACACATGACTCTTTCAGGAGTCATGCATACTGACATACTTGACTCCTGCAGGAGTCATGGATACTGACATGCTTGACTCCAGAAGGAGTCATAAATTTCGATACATGACTCCTGCAGAAGTGAATCAATGAGATACTTGACTCCTGCAGGAGTCATGCGTACTGACATACTTGACTCCTGCAGGAGTCATGCATTGAGATTCATGACTCCTGCAGGAGTCATAGATTGAGATACTTTACTTCTGCAGGAGTCATGCATACTGAATTACTTGACTCCTGCTGGAGACATGCATACTGAAATACTGGACTCCTGCAGGAGTCATACATTGTGATTCATGAACATGACTCCTGCAGGAGTCATACATGAGCACACATGACGCCTGCAGGAATCATGCATACTGACATACTTGACTCCTGCAGGAGTCATTCATTGAGATTTATGATTCCTGCAGGAGTCAGACATTGAGATTATTGAATCCTGCAGGAGTCATACTGACATTGTTTACTCCTGCAGGAGTCATTCATTGAGATACATAACTCCCATGTGGAGAAATTGGCGGTCAAAAGGATTACGCGGTATTCGGTCATTGCGTAATTCGGTGTCCGTAGAAAATGTATTGACGCATTCATAAAACTGCAGCTTACTGCAGAACAAAACAAAATATTGACTAGGTGCTCTCGGATTTGTAATGTGGGGACTATTTGGCATATTTTGAGTAGTTTTTCGCACCTTAGGTACTTATATCCGCACTTCCACATTAATTATGCAAGGTTTCCAATGTCCATTCATTTTATCTCATTTCGTTATTCAGTCATCAATAGTTTCCCAACCAAATGATAATTTCCTTAGGTGCTAACGGATTATATGAGAGCAGTCAGTGTACTTATTTATCATCATTTTTTCAGAGCTTAGGGCCTTCAAATCGCACTTCCGTTGAATGGTTAGTGAGATACACCCCACATACAAGACGATCATCACGTGCCCTTTATCATCAGTCGGCCGTGCCCAGACCTAGCTGTTTTTTGATGTTGTAGTTAAATGACCAATAATTATTGCTATGTACTGACTTAGCATCATGACCACATGTAGGAGTGGCTAGGTGGCACTAATTGGGAAAGACGGAGGTTGCGATTACACAAAGGAGTTTGCCACTCAGAGAATCGACACGGGCATACAACCAGACTTATTACGGAAGGATCTTGTAAGTCTCAGAGAACTAGTTAAGTAGCATGAATACAAAACGTATATTGGATGGTAGTGACTGTTCGTAATATGCTAAATGGTTATATACCGGAGCGTTAGTACATGTAAGAGCTTACACGTAGAGGTAACGTCTGGTACAAACGGCGGGAGCATCAAATATACAAGAGCTGCCATATTTCTATACGACTGACGGTACGCACTTAATTGACCTTTCCCATTGATAATGAATGCATCATAAAAGATTCAATACTTCTAACTTTGCAAAAGCTAGTCCGACTTTAAGTTTAGGTGCATTAGATTTGTGCCAACTGCAGCATTTGAAAACTACCATGTTTTCTCGTACAATGTCCCATGTGTGAACATACATGTACATTTATATGTACATGTATGTAGAGATGTATATATGTATGTGTGTGCGTTTATGACTATGTATGTGTGTGTGTGACAGTGTTTATGGCTATGTGTGTACATGTGTGTTTTATGTGCACGTATGTGTGCATGTGTTTTATTTGTATGTGTGTACGTATATGTATATGTATGTATATGTACATGTATGTGTATATGTGAATTAGTGTTATCTATGGCAACACCTCACCATATTAAAAAGTCTCCCGTGATCCTCCACTTCACTATACCAACTGCCTCATTCCAGGCCAGGTATGTGTAAAAGTCCGTACTTCCCTTCAGTACCTTATCGCTCATGTGTGTGTGTGTGTGTGTGTGTGTGTGTGTGTGTGTGTGTTGTGTGTGTGTGTGCTAGTGTGCTACCCCTTATACCTACTTCACGAGCCTGAAATTGATTGTAGTGTAATTGGGGGAAGGAGGCTAGGGAAACATTTTCCTGTCTAGCCACCCAGCTTTGCCATATCGGGTCTCCAAAATCAAAATGCAGCTTTGTGTATGAAACATACAGTAGGTTTAACCTCACGTGGACTAGGTCTCTTGTAAGAGCAATTATGGCCCGGACTCTCGTAGCTTAAAATTTTTTTACTGTAGGTGTATAATCCATGTTCATGTATCTTAACTGTAGTAAGCCATATTACAGTACCTTAATTATGATTATGAAAGTACAAATTTATTTACATATCTTGTGAAACCACAAGTTCATTAACCACACTGCTGTTGTTCCTCTCTTCTCCTCCACCTCTTTCTCCTTCCCTCCTCCCATCCTCCTCCTCCCTCCCCCTCCTCTCCTCCCACTTCAACTTATACCCATCCTCACACTTCTCCCTCTCCTGCCCCGAAGATGTGTGGTCTGTGAGCTCATCACTGTTGCCATGGCAGCTCTACAGGGGATGAGCCTGTCCTCTGCAGTACGGAGTTTATTAATTACTATCATTTGGAGGTATGTCTCCATTGGCGCTACATGTATGTGTCCATTGGTCCTACACATATCATGGGTGTACACAGGGGCGGGGAATTGGGTTCGAACAACCCCCCCTCCTACCCCCAAAGCGAGATCGCCTTCATCATTGAGTCTAATCAGTTTTATTAAGAACATTTAGAGAAAGAAAACAGGTTACTCGTTCAAACCATGAATACATATCGCAACTCCACTAGTTTTTTAAATTAACACCTTGGTTGGAACATAGCTAGTTTTCTCCCATAGAAATGTATGGGAGGGAACCACTAATCTATTTGCATCGTACAGCCAAACCAATATGCTGAATAAATAGGAGGCATTATTTAGAGAAAGAAAACAGGTTACTAGTTCGTTCCATGAATACATATCGCAACTCCACTAGTTTGTTAAATTAACACCGTGGTTGGAACATAGCCAATTTTCTCCCATAGAAATGTATGGGTGGGAACCACTAATCTATTTGCATCGTACAGCCTAACAAATATGCTGAATAAATAGGAGGCATTATTGTGTAAAAGTAAACAGGTTACTCGTTCGTTCCATGAAGTAGGATCGCCACTCCACTAGTTTGTTAAAGTAACGCCTTGGTGGGAAGATAGCCAATTTTCTCCCATAGAAATGTATGGGAGGGAACCACTAATCTATTCGCATCGTACAGCTAAACCAATGAGCTGAATAAATATGAGGCATTATTCAGAGAAAGAAAACAGGTTACTCGTTCGTTCCATGAATACATATCGCAACTCCACTAGTTTGTTAAATTAACACCGTGGTTGGAACATAGCCAATTTTCTCCCATAGAAATGTATGGGAGGGAACCACTAATCTATTCGCATCGTACAGCCAAACCAATGAGCTGAATATATAGGAGGCATTATTCAGAGAAAGAAAACAGGTTACTCGTTCGTTCCACGAAGTAGGATCGCAACTCCACTAGATTGTTAAATTAACACCTTGGTTGGAACATAGCCAATTTTCTCCCATAGAAATGTGTGGGAGGGAACCACTAATCTATTTGCATCGTACAGCCAAACCAATATGCTGAATAAATAGAAATCATTATTGTGTAAAAGTAAACAGGTTACTCGTTCGTTCCATGAAGTAGGATCGCCACTCCACTAGTTTGTTAAAGTAACACCTTGGTGGGAAGATAGCCAATTTTTTCCCATAAAAATGTATGGGAGGGAACCACTAATCTATTTGCATCGTACAGCCAAGCCAATGAGCTGAATATATAGGAGGCATTATTCAGAGAAAGAAAACAGGTTACTCGTTCGTTCCACGAAGTAGGATCGCAACTCCACTAGTTTGTTAAAGTAACACCTTGGTGGGAAGATAGCTAATTTTCTTCCATAGAAATGTATGGGAGGGAACCACTAATCTATTTGCATCGTACGGACAAACCAATATGCTGAATAAATAGGAGGCATTTATTAGAGAAAGAAAACAGGATACTCGTTCGTTCCATGAATACATATCGCAATTCCACTAGTTTTTTAAATTAACACCTTGGTTGGAACATAGCCAATTTTCTAATATAGAAATGTATGGGAGGGAACCACTAATCTATCAGCATCGTACAGCCAAACCAATGACCTGAATATATAGGAGGCATTATTTAGAGAAAGAAAACAGGTTACTCGTTCGTTCCATGAATACATATCGCAACTCCACTAGTTTGTTAAATTAACACCGTGGTTGGAACATAGCCAATGTTCTCCCTTAGAAATGTATGGGAGTGAACCACTAATCTATTTGAATGGTACAGCCAAACCAATGAGCAGATTATAGAGGAGGCATTATTGTGTAAAAGTAAACAGGTTACACGTTCGTTCCATGAAGTAGGATCGCAACTCCACTAGTTTGTTAAATTAACACCTTGGTGGGAAGATATCCAATTTTCTCCCATAGAAATGTATGGGAGGGAATCACTAATCTATTTGCATCGTACAGCCAAACCAATGAGCTAAATATATAGGAGGCATTATTTAGAGAAAGAAAACAGGTTACTCGTTTGTTCCAAGAGTACATATCGCAACTCCACTAGTTTGTTAAATTAACACCGTGCTTAGAACATAGCCAATTTTCTCCCATAGAAATGTATGGGAGGGAACCACTAATCTATTTGCATCGTACAGCCAAACCAATGAGCTGAATAAATAGGAGGCATTATTCAGAAAAAGAAAACAGGTTACTCGTTCGTTCCACGAAGTAGGATCGCAACTCCACTAGATTGTTAAATTAACACCTTGGTTGGAACATAGCCAATTATCTCCCATAGAAATGTATGGGAGGGAACCACTAATCTATTTGCATCGTACAGCCAAACCAATATGCTGAATAAATATGTGGCATTATTTAGAGAAAGAAAACAGGTTACTAGTTCGTTCCATGAATACATATCGCAACTCCACTAGTTTGTTAAATTAACACCTTGGTTGGAACATAGCCAATTTTCTCCCATAGAAATGTATGGGAGGGAACCACTAATCTATTTGCATCGTACTGCCAAACCAACATGCTGAATAAATAGGAGGCATTATTGTGTAAAAGTAAACAGGTTACACGTTCGTTCCATGAAGTAGGATCGCCACACCACTAGTTTGTTAAAGTAACACCTTGGTGGGAAGGTAGCCAATTTGCTCCAATAGAAATGTATGGGAGGGAACCAGTAATCTATTTGCATCGTACAGCCAAACCAATGAGCTGAATATATAGCAGGCATTATATAGAGAAAGAAAACAGGTTACTCGTTCGTTCCATGCATACATATCGCAACTCCACTAGTTTGTTAAATTAACACCGTGGTTGGAACATAGCAAATTTTCTCCCATAGAAATGTATGGGAGGGAACCACTAATCTATTTGAATGGTACACCCAAACCAACGAGATGATTAGAGAGGAGGCATTATTGTGTAAATGTAAACAGGTTACTCGTTCGTTCCATGAAGTAGGATCGCAACTCCACTAGTTTGTTAAATTAACACCTTGGTGGGAAGATAGCCAATTTTCTCCCATAGAAATGTATGGGAGGGAACCACTAATCTATTTGCATCGTACAGCCAAACCAATGAGCTGAATATATAGGAGGCATTAAATAGAGAAAGAAAACAGGTTACTCGTTCGTTCCATGAATACATTTCGCAACTCCACTAGTTTGTTAAATTAACACCGTGGTTGGAACATAGCCAATTTTCTCCCATAGAAATGTATGGGAGGGAACCACTAATCTATTTGAATGGTACTGCCAAACCAATGAGCTGATTATTGAGGAGGCATTATTTTGTAAAAGAAAACAGGTTACTCGTTCGTTCCACGAAGTAGGATCGCAACTCCACCAGATTGTTAAATTAACACCTTGGTTGGAACATAGCCAATTTTCTCCCATAGAAATGTATGGGAGGGAACCACAATTCTATTTGCATCGTACAGCCAAACCAATATGCTGAATATATAGGAGGCATTATTGTGTAAAAGTAAACAGGTTACTCGTTCGTTTCATGAAGTAGGATCGCCACTCCACTAGTTTGTTAAAGAAACACCTTGGTGGGAAGATAGCCAATTTTCTCCCATAGAAATGTATGGGAGAAAACCACTAATCTATTTGCATCGTACAGCCAAGCCAATGAGCTGAATATATAGGAGGCATTATTCAGAGAAAGAAAACAGGTTACTCGTTCGTTCCACGAAGTAGGATCGCAACTCCACTAGATTGTTAAATTAACACCTTGGTTTGAACATAGCCAATTTTCTCCCATAGAAATGTATGGGAGGGAACCACTAAACTATTTGCATCGTACAGCCAAACCAATACGCTGAATAATTAGGAGGCATTATTGTGTAAAAGTAAACAGGTTACTCGTTCGTTCCATGAAGTAGGATCGCCACTCCACTAGTTTGTTAAAGTAACACCTTGGTGGGAAGATAGCCAATTTTCTCCCATAGAAATGTATGGGAGGGAACCACTAATCTATTTGCATCGTACAGCCAAACCAATGAGCTGAATATATAGGAGGCATTATTCAGAGAAAGAAAACAGGTTACTCGTTCGTTCCATGAATACATATCGCAACTCCATTAGTTTGTTAAATTAAAACCGTGGTTGGAACATAGCCAATTTTCTCCCATAGAAATGTATGGGAGGGAATCAATAATCTATTTGCATCGTACGGACAAACCAATATGCTGAATAAATAGGAGGCATTATTTAGAGAAAGAAAACAGGTTACTCGTTCGTTCCATGAATACATATCGCAATTCCACTTGTTTGTTAAATTAACACCTTGGTTGGAACATAGCCAATTTTCTCCCATAGAAATGAATGGGAGGGAACCACTAATCTATTTAGCATCGAACAGCCAAACCAATGAGCTGAATATATAGCAGGCATTATTTAGAGAAAGAAAACAGGTTACTCGTTCGTTCCATGCATACAAATCGCAACTCCACTACTTTGTTAAATTAACACCGTGGTTGGAACATAGCAAATTTTCTCCCATAGAAATGTATGGGAGGGAACCACTAATCTATTTGAATGGTACAGCCAAACCAACGAGATGATTATAAAGGAGGCATTATTGTGTAAAAGAAAACAGGTTACTCGTTCGTTCCACGAAGTAGGATCGCAACTCCACTAGATTGTTAAATTAACACCTTGGTTGGAACATAGCCAATTTTCTCCCATAGAAATGTATGGGAGGGAACCACAATTCTATTTGCATCGTACAGCCAAACCAATATGCTGAATATATAGGAGGCATTATTTAGAGAAAGAAAACAGGTTACTCGTTCGTTCCATGAATACATATCGCAATTCCACTTGTTTGTTAAATTAACACCTTGGTTGGAACATAGCCAATTTTCTCCCATAGAAATGAATGGGAGGGAACCACTAATCTATTTAGCATCGAACAGCCAAACCAATGAGCTGAATATATAGCAGGCATTATTTAGAGAAAGAAAACAGGTTACTCGTTCGTTCCATGCATACAAATCGCAACTCCACTACTTTGTTAAATTAACACCGTGGTTGGAACATAGCAAATTTTCTCCCATAGAAATGTATGGGAGGGAACCACTAATCTATTTGAATGGTACAGCCAAACCAACGAGATGATTATAAAGGAGGCATTATTGTGTAAAAGAAAACAGGTTACTCGTTCGTTCCACGAAGTAGGATCGCAACTCCACTAGATTGTTAAATTAACACCTTGGTTGGAACATAGCCAATTTTCTCCCATAGAAATGTATGGGAGGGAACCACAATTCTATTTGCATCGTACAGCCAAACCAATATGCTGAATATATAGGAGGCATTATTGTGTAAAAGTAAACAGGTTACTCGTTCGTTTCATGAAGTAGGATCGCCACTCCACTAGTTTGTTAAAGAAACACCTTGGTGGGAAGATAGCCAATTTTCTCCCATAGAAATGTATGGGAGGGAACCACTAATCTATTTGCATCGTACAGCCAAGCCAATGAGCTGAGCATATAGGAGGCATTATTCAAAGAAAGAAAACAGGTTACTCGTTCGTTCCTCGAAGTAGGATCGCAACTCCACTAGATTGTTAAATTAACACCTTGGTTTGAACATAGCCAATTTTCTCCCATAGAAATGTATGGGAGGGAACCACTAAACTATTTGCATCGTACAGCCAAACCAATACGCTGAATAAATAGGAGGCATTATTGTGTAAAAGTAAACAGGTTACTCGTTCGTTCCATGAAGTAGGATCGCCACTCCACTAGTTTGTTAAAGTAACACTTTGGTGGGAAGATAGCCAATTTTCTCCCATAGAAATGTATGGGAGGGAACCACTAATCTATTTGCATCGTACAGCCAAACCAATGAGCTGAATATATAGGAGGCATTAATTAGAGAAAGAAAACAGGTTACTCGTTCGTTCCATGAATACATTTCGCAACTCCACTAGTTTGTTAAATCAACACCGTGGTTGGAACATAGCCAATTTTCTCCCATAGAAATGTATGGGAGGGAACCACTAATCTATTTGAATGGTACAGCCAAACCAATGAGCTGATTATAGCGGAGGCATTATTTTGTAAAAGAAAACAGGTTACTCGTTCGTTCCACGAAGTAGGATCGCAACTCCACTAGATTGTTAAATTAACACCTTGGTTGGAACATAGCCAATTTTCTCCCATAGAAATGTATGGGAGGGAACCACTATTCTATTTGCATCGTACAGCCAAACCAATATGCTGAATAAATAGGAGGCATTATTGTGTAAAAGTAAACAGGTTACTCGTTCGTTTAATGAAGTAGGATCGCCACTCCACTAGTTTGTTAAAGTAACACCTTGGTGGGAAGATAGCCAATTTTCTCCCATAGAAATGTATGGGAGGGAACCACTAATCTATTTGCATCGTACAGCCAAACCAATGAGCTGAATATATAGGAGGCATTATTTAGAGAAAGAAAACAGGTTTCTCGTTCGTTCCACTAGTTTGTTAAATAAACACCGTGCTTAGAACATAGCCAATTTTCTCCCATAGAAATGTATTGGAGGGAGCCACGAATCTATTTGCATCGTACAGCCAAACCAATGTGCTGAATACATAGGATGCATTATTTAGAGAAAGAAAACAGGTTACTCGTTCGTTCCGTGAATACATATCGCAACTCCACTAGTTTTTTAAATTAACACCTTGGTTGGAACATAGCTAGTTTTCTCCCATAGAAATGTATGGGAGGGAACCACTAATCTATTTGCATCGTACAGCCAAACCAATATGCTGAATAAACAGGAGGCATTATTTAGAGAAAGAAAACAGGTTACTAGTTCGTTCCATGAATACATATCGCAACTCCACTAGTTTGTTAAAATAACACCGTGGTTGGAACATAGCCAATTTTCTCCCATAGAAATGTATGGGAGGGAACCACTAATCTATTAGCATCGTACAGCCAAACCAATGAGCTGAATATATAGGAGGCATTATTTAGAGAAACAAAACTGGTTACTCGTTCGTTCCATGAATTCATGTCGCAACTCCACTAGTTTGTTAAATTAACACCGTGGTTGGAACATAGCGAATTTTCTCCCATAGAAATGTATGGGAGGGAACCACTAATCTATTTGAATGGTACAGCCAAACCAATGAGCTGATTATAGAGGAGGCATTATTTTGTAAAAGAAAACAGGTTACTCGTTCGTTCCACGAAGTAGGATCGCAACTCCACTAGATTGTTAAATTAACACCTTGGTTGGAACATAGCCAATTTTCTCCGATAGAAATGTATGGGAGGGAACCACTAATCTATTTGCATCGTACAGCCAAACCAATATGCTGAATAAATAGGAGGCATTATTGTGTAAAAGTAAACAGGTTACTCGTTCGTTCCATGAAGTAGGATCGCCACTCCACTAGTTTGTTAAAGTAACACCTTGGTGGGAAGATAGCCAATTTTTTCCCATAAAAATGTATGGGAGGGAACCACTAATCTATTTGCATCGTACAGCCAAGCCAATGAGCTGAATATATAGGAGGCATTATTCAGAGAAAGAAAACAGGTTACTCGTTCGTTCCACGAAGTAGGATCGCAACTCCACTAGATTGTTAAATTAACACCTTGGTTGGAACATAGCCAATTTTCTCCCATAGAAATGTATGGGAGGGAACCACTAATCTATTTGCATCGTACAGCCAAACAAATATGCTGAATAAATAGGAGGCATTATTGTGTAAAAGTAAACAGGTTACTCGTTCGTTCCATGAAGTAGGATCGCCACTCCACTAGTTTGTAAAAGTAACGCCTTGGTGGGAAGATAGCCAATTTTCTCCCATAGAAATGTATGGGAGGGAACCACTAATCTATTTGCATCGTACAGCTAAACCAATGAGCTGAATAAATAGGAGGCATTATTCAGAGAAAGAAAACAGGTTACTCGTTCGTTCCATGAATACATATCGCAACTCCACTAGTTTGTTAAATTAACACCGTGGTTGGAACATAGCCAATTTTCTCCCATAGAAATGTATGGGAGGGAACCACTAATCTATTCGCATCGTACAGCCAAACCAATGAGCTGAATATATAGGAGGCATTATTCAGAGAAAGAAAACAGGTTACTCGTTCGTTCCACGAAGTAGGATCGCAACTCCACTAGATTGTTAAATTAACACCTTGGTTGGAATATAGCCAATTTTTTCCCATAGAAATGTATGGGAGGGAACAATTAATCTATTTGCATCGTACAGCCAAACCATTATGCTGAATAAATAGGAGGCATTATTGTGTAAAAGTAAACAGGTTACTCGTTCGTTCCATGAAGTAGGATCGCCACTCCACTAGTTTGTTAAAGTAACACCTTGGTGGGAAAATAGCCAATTTTTTCCCATAAAAATGTATGGGAGGGAACCACTAATCTAATTGCATCGTACAGCCAAGCCAATGAGCTGAATATATAGGAGGCATTATTCAGAGAAAGAAAACAGGTTACTCATTCGTTCCACAAAGTAGGATCGCAACTCCACTAGATTGTTAAATTAACACCTTGGTTGGAACATAGCCAATTTTCTCCCATAGAAATGTATGGGAGGGAACCACTAATCTATTAGCATCGTACAGCCAAACAAATATGCTGAATAAATAGGAGGCATTATTGTGTAAAAGTAAACAGGTTACTCGTTCGTTCCATGAAGTAGGATCGCCACTCCACTAGTTTGTTAAAGTAACGCCTTGGTGGGAAGATAGCCAATTTTCTCCCATAGAAATGTATGGGAGGGAACCACTAATCTATTTGCATCGTACAGCCAAGCCAATGAGCTGAATATATAGGAGGCATTATTCAGAGAAAGAAAACAGGTTACTCGTTCGTTCCACGAAGTAGGATCGCAACTCCACTAGATTGTTAAATTAACACCTTGGTTGGAACATAGCCAATTTTCTCCCATAGAAATGTATGGGAGGGAACCATTAATCTATTAGCATCGTACAACCAAACCAATGAGCTGAATATATAGGAGGCATTATTTAGAGAAAGAAAACAGGTTACTCGTTCGTTCCAGAATACATATCGCAATTCCACTAGTTTGTTAAATTAACACCTTGGTCGGAACATAGCCAATTTTCTGCCATAGAAATGTATGGGAGGGAACCACTAATCTATTAGCATCGTACCGCCAAACCAATGAGCTGAATATATAGGAGGCATTTAATAGAGAAAGAAACAGGTTACTTGTTCGTTCCATGAATACATATTGCATCTCCACTAGATTGTTAAATTAACACCGTGGTTGGAACATTGCGAATTTTCTCCCATAGAAATGTATGGGAGGGAACCACTAATCTACTTGAATGGTACAGCCAAACCAATGAGCTGATTATAGAGGAGGCATTATTTTGTAAAAGTAAACAGGTTACTCGTTCGATCCACGAAGTAGGATCGCAACTCCACTAGTCTGTTAAATTCACACCTTGGTCGGAACATAGCCAATTTTCTCCCATAGAAATGTATGGGAGGGAACCACTAATCTATTAGCATCGTACAGCCGTACCAATGAGCTGAATATATAGGAGGCATTTATAAGAGAAAGAAAACAGGTTTCTCGTTCGTTCCTGGAATACATATCGCAACTCCACTAGTTTGTGAAATTAACACCGTGGTTGGAACATAGCCAATTTTCTCCCATCGAAATGTATGGGAGGGAACCACTAATCTATTTGCATCGTACAGCCAAACCGATATGCTGAACAAATAGGAGGCATTTATTAGAGAAAGAAAACAGGTTACTCGTTCGTTCCATGAATACATATCGCAATTCCACTAGTTTGTTAAATTAACACCTTGGTTGGAACATAGCCAATTTTCTAATATAGAAATGTATGGGAGGGAACCACTAATCTATTAGCATCGTACAGCCAAACCAATGACCTGAATATATAGGAGGCATTATTTAGAGAAAGAAAACAGGTTACTCGTTCGTTCCATGAATACATATCGCAACTCCACTAGTTTGTTAAATTAACACCGTGGTTGGAACATAGCCAATGTTCTCCCTTAGAAATGTATGGGAGTAAACCACTAATCTATTTGAATGGTACAGCCAAACCAATGAGCAGATTATAGAGGAGGCATTATTGTGTAAAAGTAAACAGGTTACTCGTTCGTTCCATGAAGTAGGATCGCAACTCCACTAGTTTGTTAAACTAACACCTTGGTGGGAAGATATCCAATTTTCTCCCATAGAAATGTATGGGAGGGAACCACTAATCTATTTGCATCGTACAGCCAAACCAATGAGCTGAATATATAGGAGGCATTATTTAGAGAAAGAAAACAGGGTACTCGTTCGTTCCAAGAGTACATATCGCAACTCCACTAGTTTGTTAAATTAACACCGTGCTTAGAACATAGCCAATTTTCTCCCATAGAAATGTATGGGAGGGAACCACTAATCTATTTGCATCGTACAGCCAAACCAATGAGCTGAATAGATAGGAGGCATTATTCAGAGAAAGAAAACAGGTTACTCGTTCGTTCCACGAAGTAGGATCGCAACTCCACTAGTTTGTTAAATTAACACCGTGCTTAGAACATAGCCAATTTTCTCCCATAGAAATGTATTGGAGGGAGCCACGAATCTATTTGCATCGTACAACCAAACCAATGTGCTGAATACATAGGATGCATTATTTAGAGAAAGAAAACAGGTTACTCGTTCGTTCCGTGAATACATATCGCAACTCCACTAGTTTTTTTAATTAACAACTTGGTTGGAACATAGCTAGTTTTCTCCCATAGAAATGTATGGGAGGGAACCACTAATCTATTTGCATCGTACAGCCAAACCAATATGCTGAATAAACAGGAGGCATTATTTAGAGAAAGAAAACAGGTTACTAGTTCGTTCCATGAATACATATCGCAACTCCACTAGTTTGTTAAAATAACACCGTGGTTGGAACATAGCCAATTTTCTCCCATAGAAATGTATGGGAGGGAACCACTAATCTATTAGCATCGTACAGCCAAACCAATGAGCTGAATATATAGGAGGCATTATTTAGAGAAACAAAACTGGTTACTCGTTCGTTCCATGAATTCATGTCGCAACTCCACTACTTTGTTAAATTAACACCGTGGTTGGAACATAGCAAATTTTCTCCCATAGAAATGTATGGGAGGGAACCACTAATCTATTTGAATGGTACAGCCAAACCAATGAGCTGATTATAGCGGAGGCATTATTTTGTAAAAGAAAACAGGTTACTCGTTCGTTCCACGAAGTAGGATCGCAACTCCACTAGATTGTTAAATTAACACCTTGGTTGGAACATAGCCAATTTTCTCCCATAGAAATGTAAGGGAGGGAACCACTATTCTATTTGCATCGTACAGCCAAACCAATATGCTGAATAAATAGGAGGCACTATTGTGTAAAAGTAAACAGGTTACTCGTTCGTTTAATGAAGTAGGATCGCCACTCCACTAGTTTGTTAAAGTAACACCTTGGTGGGAAGATAGCCAATTTTCTCCCATAGAAATGTATGGGAGGGAACCACTAATCTATTTGCATCGTACAGCCAAACCAATGAGCTGAATATATAGGAGGCATAATTTAGAGAAAGAAAACAGGTTACTCGTTTGTTCCATGAGTACATATCGCAACTCCACTAGTTTGTTAAATAAACACCGTGCTTAGAACATAGCCAATTTTCTCCCATAGAAATGTATTGGAGGGAGCCACGAATCTATTTGCATCGTACAACCAAACCAATGTGCTGAATACATATGATGCATTATTTAGAGAAAGAAAACAGGTTACTCGTTCGTTCCGTGAATACATATCGCAACTCCACTAGTTTTTTTAATTAACACCTTGGTTGGAACATAGCTAGTTTTCTCCCATAGAAATGTATGGGAGGGAACCACTAATCTATTTGCATCGTACAGCCAAACCAATATGCTGAATAAACAGGAGGCATTATTTAGAGAAAGAAAACAGGTTACTAGTTCGTTCCATGAATACATATCGCAACTCCACTAGTTTGTTAAAATAACACCGTGGTTGGAACATAGCCAATTTTCTCCCATAGAAATGTATGGGAGGGAACCACTAATCTATTAGCATCGTACAGCCAAACCAATGAGCTGAATATATAGGAGGCATTATTTAGAGAAACAAAACTGGTTACTCGTTCGTTCCATGAATTCATGTCGCAACTCCACTACTTTGTTAAATTAACACCGTGGTTGGAACATAGCAAATTTTCTCCCATAGAAATGTATGGGAGGGAACCTCTAATCTATTTGAATGGTACAGCCAAACCAACAAGATGATTATAAAGGAGGCATTATTGTGTAAAAGAAAACAGGTTACTCGTTCGTTCCACGAAGTAGGATCGCAACTCCACTAGATTGTTAAATTAACACCTTGGTTGGAACATAGCCAATTTTCTCCCATAGAAATGTATGGGAGGGAACCACAATTCTATTTGCATCGTACAGCCAAACCAATATGCTGAATATATAGGAGGCATTATTGTGTAAAAGTAAACAGGTTACTCGTTCGTTTCATGAAGTAGGATCGCCACTCCACTAGTTTGTTAAAGAAACACCTTGGTGGGAAGATAGCCAATTTTCTCCCATAGAAATGTATGGGAGGGAACCACTAATCTATTTGCATCGTACAGCCAAGCCAATGAGCTGAATATATAGGAGGCATTATTCAAAGAAAGAAAACAGGTTACTCGTTCGTTCCACGAAGTAGGATCGCAACTCCACTAGATTGTTAAATTAACACCTTGGTTTGAACATAGCCAATTTTCTCCCATAGAAATGTATGGGAGGGAACCACTAAACTATTTGCATCGTACAGCCAAACCAATACGCTGAATAAATAGGAGGCATTATTGTGTAAAAGTAAACAGGTTACTCGTTCGTTCCATGAAGTAGGATCGCCACTCCACTAGTTTGTTAAAGTAACACCTTGGTGGGAAGATAGCCAATTTTCTCCCATAGAAATGTATGGGAGGGAACCACTAATCTATTTGCATCATACAGCCAAACCAATGAGCTGAATATATAGGAGGCATTATTCAGAGAAAGAAAACAGGTTACTCGTTCGTTCCATGAATACATATCGCAACTCCACTAGTTTGTTAAATTAAAACCGTGGTTGGAACATAGCCAATTTTCTCCCATAGAAATGTATGGGAGGGAACCACTAATCTATTTGCATCGTACGGACAAACCAATATGCTGAATAAATAGGAGGCATTATTTAGAGAAAGAAAACAGGTTACTCGCTCGTTCCATGAATACATATCGCAATTCCACTTGTTTGTTAAATTAACACCTTGGTTGGAACATAGCCAATTTTCTCCCATAGAAATGTATGGGAGGGAACCACTAATCTATTTGAATGGTACAGCCAAACCAATGAGCTGATTATAGCGGAGGCATTATTTTGTAAAAGAAAACAGGTTACTCGTTCGTTCCACGAAGTAGGATCGCAACTCCACTAGATTGTTAAATTAACACCTTGGTTGGAACATAGCCAATTTTCTCCCATAGAAATGTATGGGAGGGAACCACTATTCTATTTGCATCGTACAGCCAAACCAATATGCTGAATAAATAGGAGGCATTATTGTGTAAAAGTAAACAGGATACTCGTTCGTTTAATGAAGTAGGATCGCCACTCCACTAGTTTGTTAAAGTAACACCTTTGTGGGAAGATAGCCAATTTTCTCCCATAGAAATGTATGGGAGGGAACCACTAATCTATTTGCATCGCACAGCCAAACCAATGAGCTGAATATATAGGAGGCATTATTTAGAGAAAGAAAACAGGTTACTCGTTCGTTCCATGAGTACATATCGCAACTCCACTAGTTTGTTAAATAAACACCGTGCTTAGAACATAGCCAATTTTCTCCCATAGAAATGTATTGGAGGGAGCCACGAATCTATTTGCATCGTACAGCCAAACCAATGTGCTGAATACATAGGATGCATAATTTAGAGAAAGAAAACAGGTTACTCGTTCGTTCCGTGAATACATATCGCAACTCCACTAGTTTTTTAAATTAACACCTTGGTTGGAACATAGCTAGTTTTCTCCCATAGAAATGTATGGGAGGGAACCACTAATCTATTTGCATCGTACAGCCAAACCAATATGCTGTATAAACAGGAGGCATTATTTAGAGAAAGAAAACAGGTTACTCGTTCGTTCCATGAATTCATGTCGCAACTCCACTAGTTTGTTAAATTAACACCGTGGTTGGAACATAGCGAATTTTCTCCCATAGAAATGTATGGGAGGGAACCACTAATCTATTTGAATGGTACAGCCAAACCAATGAGCTGATTATAGAGGAGGCATTATTTTGTAAAAGAAAACAGGTTACTCGTTCGTTCCACGAAGTAGGATCGCAACTCCACTAGATTGTTAAATTAACACCTTGGTTGGAACATAGCCAATTTTCTCCCACAGAAATGTATGGGAGGGAACCACTAATCTATTTGCATCGTACAGCCAAACCAATATTCTGAATAAATAGGAGGCATTATTGTGTAAAAGTAAACAGGTTACTCGTTCGTTCCATGAAGTAGGATCGCCACTCCACTAGTTTGTTAAAGTAACACCTTGGTGGGAACATAGCCAATTTTTTCCCATAAAAATGTATGGGAGGGAACCACTAATCTATTTGCATCGTACAGCCAAGCCAATGAGCTGAATATATAGGAGGCATTATTCAGAGAAAGAAAACAGGTTACTCGTTCGTTCCACGAAGTAGGATCGCAACTCCACTAGATTTTTAAATTAACACCTTGGTTGGAACATAGCCAATTTTCTCCCATAGAAATGTATGGGAGGGAACCACTAATCTATTTGCATCGTACAGCCAAACAAATATGCTGAATAAATAGGAGGCATTATTGTGTAAAAGTAAACAGGTTACTCGTTCGTTCCATGAAGTAGGATTAAATTAACACCATGGTTGGAACATAGCCACTTTAATTCCCATAGAAATGTATGGGAGGGAACCACTAATCTATTTGCATCGTACAGCCAAACCATTGTGCTGAATATATAGGAGGCATTATTTAGAGAAAGAAAACAGGTTACTCGTTCGTTCCATGAATACATATCGCAACTCCACTAGTTTTTTAAATTAACACCGTGGTTGGAACATAGCCAATTTTCTCCCATAGAAATGTATGGGAGGGAACCACTAATCTATTTGCATCATACAGCCAAACCAATGTGCTGAATATATAGGAGGCATTATTTAGAGAAAGAAAACAGGTTACTCGTTCGTTGAATGAATACATATCGCAACTCCACTAGTTTGTTAAATTAACACCCTGGTTGGAACATAGCCAATTTTTCCCCTAGAAATGTATGGGAGGGAACCACTAATCTATTTGAATGGTACAGCCAAACCAATGAGCTGATTATAGAGGAGGCATTATTTTGTAAAAGAAAACAGGTTACTCGTTCGTTCCATGAAGTAGGATAGCAACTCCACTAGTTTGTTAAATTAACACCTTGGTTGGAAGACAGCCAATTTTCTCCCACTGAAATGTATGGGAGGGAACCACTAATCTATTTGCATCGTACAGCCAAACTAATGAGCTGAATATATAGGAGGCATTATTTAGAGAAAGAAAACAGGTTACTCGTTCGTTCCATGAATACATATCGCAACTCCTCTAGTTTGTTAAATTAACACCTAGGTGGGAAGATAGCCAATTTTCTCCCATAGAAATGTATGGGATGGAACCACTAATCTATTTGAATGGTACAGCCAAACCAATGAGCTGATTATAGAGGAGGCATTATTTTGTAAAAGAAAACAGGTTACTCGTTCGTTCCACGAAGTAGGATCGCAACTCCACTAGATTGTTAAATTAACACCTTGGTTGGAACATAGCCAATTTTCTCCCACAGAAATGTATGGGAGGGAACCACTAATCTATTTGCATCGTACAGCAAAACCAATATTCTGAATAAATAGGAGGCATTATTGTGTAAAAGTAAACAGGTTACTCGTTCGTTCCATGAAGTAGGATCGCCACTCCACTAGTTTGTTAAAGTAACACCTTGGTGGGAACATAGCCAATTTTTTCCCATAAAAATGTATGGGAGGGAACCACTAATCTATTTGCATCGTACAGCCAAGCCAATGAGCTGAATATATAGGAGGCATTATTCAGAGAAAGAAAACAGGTTACTCGTTCGTTCCACGAAGTAGGATCGCAACTCCACTAGATTTTTAAATTAACACCTTGGTTGGAACATAGCCAATTTTCTCCCATAGAAATGTATGGGAGGGAACCACTAATCTATTTGCATCGTACAGCCAAACAAATATGCTGAATAATTAGGAGGCATTATTGTGTAAAAGTAAACAGGTTACTCGTTCGTTCCATGAAGTAGGATTAAATTAACACCATGGTTGGAACATAGCCACTTTAATTCCCATAGAAATGTATGGGAGGGAACCACTAATCTATTTGCATCGTACAGCCAAACCATTGTGCTGAATATATAGGAGGCATTATTTAGAGAAAGAAAACAGGTTACTCGTTCGTTCCATGAATACATATCGCAACTCCACTAGTTTTTTAAATTAACACCGTGGTTGGAACATAGCCAATTTTCTCCCATAGAAATGTATGGGAGGGAACCACTAATCTATTTGCATCATACAGCCAAACCAATGTGCTGAATATATAGGAGGCATTATTTAGAGAAAGAAAACAGGTTACTCGTTCGTTGAATGAATACATATCGCAACTCCACTAGTTTGTTAAATTAACACCCTGGTTGGAACATAGCCAATTTTTCCCCTAGAAATGTATGGGAGGGAACCACTAATCTATTTGAATGGTACAGCCAAACCAATGAGCTGATTATAGAGGAGGCATTATTTTGTAAAAGAAAACAGGTTACTCGTTCGTTCCATGAAGTAGGATCGCAACTCCACTAGTTTGTTAAATTAACACCTTGGTTGGAAGACAGCCAATTTTCTCCCACTGAAATGTATGGGAGGGAACCACTAATCTATTTGCATCGTACAGCCAAACTAATGAGCTGAATATATAGGAGGCATTATTTAGAGAAAGAAAACAGGTTACTCGTTCGTTCCATGAATACATATCGCAACTCCTCTAGTTTGTTAAATTAACACCTAGGTGGGAAGATAGCCAATTTTCTCCCATAGAAATGTATGGGATGGAACCACTAATCTATTTGAATCATACAGCCAAACCAATGAGCTGAATATATAGGAGGCATTATTTAGAGAAAGAAAACAGGTTACTCGTTCGTTCCATGAATACATATCGCAACTCCACTAGTTTGTTTACTTAACACCGTGGTTGGAACATAGCCAATTTAATTCCCATAGAAATGTATGGGAGGGAACCACTAATCTATTTGCATCGTACAGCCAAACCATTGTGCTGAATATATAGGAGGCATTATTTAGAGAAAGAAAACAGGTTACTCGTTCGTTCCATGAATACATATCGCAACTCCACTAGTTTGTTAAATTAACACCTTGGTTGGGACATAGCTAATTTAATTCCCATAGAAATGTATGGGGGGGAACCACTAATCTATTTGCATCGTACAGCCAAACCAATGAGCTGAATATAGAGGATGCATTATTTAGAGAAAGAAAACAGGTTACTCGTTCGTTCCATGAAGTAGGATCGCAACTCCACTAGTTTGTTAAATTAACACCTTGGTGGGAAGATAGCCAATTTTCTCCCATGGAAATGTATGGGAGGGAACCACTAATCTATTTGCATCGTACAGCCAAACAATGAGCTGAATATATAGGAGGCATTATTTAGAGAAAGAAAACAGGTTACTCGTTCGATCCATGAATACATATCGCAACTACACTAGTTTGTTAAATTAACACCTTGGTTGGAACATAGCCAATATTCACCCATAGAAATGTATGGGAGGGAACAACTAATCTATTTGCTTCGTACAGCCAAACCATTGTACTGAATATATAGGAGGCATTATTTAGAGAAAGAAAACAGGTTACTCGTTCGTTCCATGAATACATATCGCAACTCCACTAGTTTGTTGAATTAACACCGTGGTTGGAACATAGCCAATTTAATTCCCATAGAAATGTATGGGAGGGAACCACTAATCTATTTGCATCGTACAGCCAAACCATTGTGCTGAATATATAGGAGGCATTATTTAGAGAAAGAAAACAGGTTACTCGTTCGTTCCATGAATACATATCGCAACTCGACTAGTTTGTTAATTTAACACCGTGGTTGGGACATAGCTAATTTAATTCCCATAGAAATGTATGGGAGGGAACCACTAATCTATTTGCATCATACAGCCAAACCAATGTGCTGAATATACAGGAGGCATTATTTAGAGAAAGAAAACAGGTTACTCGTTCGTAGAATGAATACATATCGCAACTCCACTAGTTTGTTAAATTAACACCCTGGTTGGAACATAGCCAATTTTTCCCCTAGAAATGTATAGGAGGGAGCCACTAATCTATTTGAATTGTACAGCCAAATCAATGAGCTGATTACAGAGGAGGCATTATTTTGTAAAAGAAAACAGGTTACTCGTTCGTTCCATGAAGTAGGATCGCAACTCCACTAGTTTGTTAAATTAACACCTTGGTGGGAAGATAGCCAATTTTCTCCCACTGAAATGTATGGGAGGGAACCACTAATCTATTTGCATCGTACAGCCAAACTAATGAGCTGAATATATAGGAGGCATTATTTAGAGAAAGAAAACAGGTTACTCGTTCGTTCCATGAATACATATCGCAACTCCACTAGTTTGTTAAATTAACACCTAGGTGGGAAAATAGCCAATTTTCTCCCATAGAAATGCATGGGAGGGAACCACTAATCTATTTGAATCATACAGCCAAACCAATGAGCTGAATATATAGGAGGCATTATTTAGAGAAAGAAAACAGGTTACTCGTTCGTTCCATGAATACATATCGCAACTCCACTAGTTTGTTAAATTTACACCGTGGTTGGAACATAGCCAATTTTCTCCCATAGAAATGTATGGGAGGGAACAACAAATCTATTTGCATCGTACAGCCATACCATTCTGCTGAATATATAGGAGGCATTATTTAGAGAAAGAAAACAGGTTACTCGTTCGTTCCATTAATACATATCGCAACTCCACTAGATTGTTAAATTAACACCGTGGTTGGAACATAGCCAATTTAATGCCCATAGAAATGTATGGGAGGGAACCACTAATCTATTTGCATCGTACAGCCAAACCATTGTGCTGAATAAATGGGAGGCATTATTTAGAGAAAGAAAACAGGTTACTCGTTCTTTCCATGAATACATATCGCAACTCCACTAGTTTGTTAAATTAACACCGTGGTTGGAACATAGCCAATTTAATTCCCATAGAAATGTATGGGAGGGAACCACTAATCTATTTTATTGGACAGCCAAACCAATGATATGTAGGAGGTATTATTAAGAGAAAGAAAACAGGTTACTCGTTCGTTCCATGAATACATATCGCAACTCCACTAGTTTGTTAAATTAACACCGTTGTTGGAACATAGCAAATTTTCTCCCATAGAAATGTATGGGATGGAACCACTAATCTATTTGCATCATACAGCCAAACCAATGTGCTGAATATATAGGAGGCATTATTTAGAGAAAGAAAACAGGATACTCGTTCGTTGAATGAATACATATCGCAACTCCACTAGTTTGTTAAATTAACACCCTGGTTGGAACATAGCCAATTTTTCCCCTAGAAATGTATGGGAGGGAACCACTAATCTATTTGAATGGTACAGCCAAACCAATGAGCTGATTATAGAGGAGGCATTATTTTGTAAAAGAAAACAGGTTACTCGTTCGTTCCATGAATACATATCGCAACTCCACTAGTTTATTAAATTAACACCTAGGTGGGAAGATAGCCAATTTTCTCCCATAGAAATGTATGGGAGGGAACCACTAATCTATTTGAATCATACAGCCAAACCAATGAGCTGAATATATAGGAGGCATTATTTAGAGAAAGAAAACAGGTTACTCGTTCGTTCCATGAATACATATCGCAACTCCACTAGTTTGTTAAATTTACACCGTGGTTGGAACATAGCCAATTTTCTCCCATAGAAATGTATGGGAGGGAACAACTAATCTATTTGCATCGTACAGCCAAACCATTGTGCTGAATATATAGGAGGCATTATTTAGAGAAAGAAAACAGGTTACTCGTTCGTTCCATGAATACATATCGCAACTCCACTAGTTTGTTAAATTAACAGCGTGGTTGGAACATAGCCAATTTAATTCCCATAGAAATGTATGGGAGGGAACCACTAATCTATTTGCATCATACAGCCAAACCATTGTGCTGAATATATAGGAGGCATTAGTTAGAGAAAGAAAACAGGTTACTCGTTCGATCCATGAAGACATATCGCAAGACCACTAGTTTGTTGAATTAACACCTTGGTTAGAACATAGCCAATTTTTCCCATAGAAATGTATGGGAGGGAACCACTAATCTATTTGAATGGTACAGCCAAACCAATGAGCTGATTATAGAGGAGGCATTATTTTGTAAAAGAAAACAGGTTACTCGTTCGTTCCATGAAGTAGGATCGCAACTCCAGTAGTTTGTTGAATTAGCACCGTGATTAGAACATAGCCAATTTTCACCCATAGAAATGTATGGGAGGGAACTATTTGCATCGTACAGCCAAACCATTGTGATGAATAATAGGAGGCATTATTTAGAGAAAGAAAACAGGTTACTCGTTCGTTCCATGAATACATATCGCAACTCCACTAGTTTGTTAAATTAACACCGTGGTTGGAACATAGCCAATTTAATTCCCATAGAAATGTATGGAAGGGAACCACTAATCTATTTGCATCGTACAACCAAACCAATGAGCTGAATATATAGGAAGCATTATTTAGAGAAAGAAAACAGGTTACTCGTTCGTTCCATGAATACATATCGCAACTCCACTAGTTTGTTAAATTAACACCGTAGTTGGAACATAGCCTTTTTTCTCCCATAGAAATATATGGGAGGGAACCACTAATCTATTTGCATCATACAGCCAAGCCAATGTGCTGAATATATAGGAGGCATTATTTAGAGAAAGAAAACAGGTTACTCGTTCGTTCCATGAATACATATCGCAACTCCACTAGTTTGTGAAATTAACACCTTGGTTGGAACATAGCCAATTTTTCCCATAGAAATGTATGGGAGGGAACCACTAATCTATTTGAATGGTACAGCCAAACCAATGAGCTGATTATAGAGGAGGCATTATTTTGTAAAAGAAAACAGGTTACTCGTTCGTTCCATGAAGTAGGATCGCAACTCCACTAGTTTGTTAAATTAACACCTTGTTGGGAAGATAGCCAATTTTCTCCCACAGAAATGTATGGGAGGGAACCACTAATCTATTTGCATCGTACAGCCAAATTAATGAGCTGAATATATAGGAGGCATTATTTAGAGAAAGAAAACAGGTTACTCGTTCGTTCCATGAATACATATCGCAACTCCACTAGTTTGTTAAATTAACACCTAGGTGGGAAGATAGCCAATTTTCTCCCATAGAAATGTATGGGAGGGAACCACTAATCTATTTGAATGGTACAGCCAAACCAATGAGCTGATTATTTTGTAAAAGAAAACAGGTTACTCGTTCGTTCCATGAAGAAGGATCGCAACTCCACTAGTTTGTTAAATTAACACCTTGGTGGGTAGATAGCCATTTTTCTCCCATAGAAATGTATGGGAGGGAACCACTAATCTATTTGCATCGTACAGCCAAACCAATGAGCTGAATATATAGGAGGCATTATTTAGAGAAAGAAACAGGTTACTCGTTCGTTCCATGAATACATATTGCAACTCCACTAGTTTTTTAAATTTACACCGTGGATGGAACATAGCCAGTTTTCTCCCATAGAAATGTATGGGAGGGAACCACTAATCTATTTGCATCGTACAGCCAAACCAATGAGCTGAATATATAGGAGGCATTATTTAGAGAAAGAAAACAGGTTACTCGTTCGTTCCATGAATACATATCGCAACTCCACTAGATTGTTAAATTAACACCGTGGTTGGAACATAGCCAATTTAATTCCCATAGAAATGTATGGGAGGGAACCACTAATCTATTTGCATCGTACAGCCAAACCATTGTGCTGAATATATGGGAGGCATTATTTAGATAAAGAAAACAGGTTACTCGTTCTTTCCATGAATACAAATCGCAACTCCACTAGTTTGTTAAATTAACACCGTGGTTGGATCATAGCCAATTTAATTCCCATAGAAATGTATGGGAGGGAACCACTAATCTATTTGCATCGTACAGCCAAACCAATGATATATAGGAGGTATTATTAAGAGAAAGAAAACAGGTTACTCGTTCGTTCCATGAATACATATCGCAACTCCACTAGTTTGTTAAATTAACACCGTTGTTGGAACATAGCCAATTTTCTCCCATAGAAATGTATGGGAGGGAACCACTAATCTATTTGCATCATACAGCCAAACCAATGTGCTGAATATATAGGAGGCATTATTTAGAGAAAGAAAACAGGTTACTCGTTCGTTGAATGAATACATATCGCAACTCCACTAGTTTGTTAAATTAACACCCTGGTTGGAACATAGCCAATTTTTCCCCTAGAAATGTATGGGAGGGAACCACTAATCTATTTGAATGGTACAGCCAAACCAATGAGCTGATTATAGAGGAGGCATTATTTTGTAAAAGAAAACAGGTTACTCGTTCGTTCCATGAAGTAGGATCGCAACTCCACTAGTTTGTTAAATTAACACCTTGGTGGGAAGATAGCCAATTTTCTCCCATAGAAATGTATGGGAGGGAACCACTAATCTATTTGCATCGTACAGCCAAACCAATGAGCTGAATATATAGGAGGCATTATTTAGAGAAAGAAAACAGGTTACTCGTTCTTTCCATGAATACATATCGCAACTCCACTAGTTTGTTAAATTAACACCTTGGTTGGAACATAGCCAGTTTTCTCCCATAGAAATGTATGGGAGGGAACCACTAATCTATTTGCATCGTACAGCCAAACCAATGAGCTGAATATAGAGGAGGCATTATTTTGTAAAAGAAAACAGGTTACTCGTTCGTTCCATGAAGTAGGATCGCAACTCAACTAGTTTGTTAAATTAACACCTTGGTTGGAACATAGCCAGTTTTCTCCCATAGAAATGTATGGGAGGGAACCACTAATCTATTTGCATCGTACAGCCAAACCAATGAGCTGAATATATAGGAGGCATTATTTAGAGAAAGAAAACAGGTTGCTCAATCGTTCCATGAATACATATTGCAACTCCACTAGTTTGTTAAATTAACACCTTGGTTGGAACATAGCCTTTTTTCTCCCATAGAAATGTATGGGAGAGAACCACTAATCTATTTGAATGGTACAGCCAAACCAATGAGCTGATTATAGAGTAGGCATTATTTTGTAAAAGAAAACAGGTTACTCGTTCGTTCCATGAAGTAGGATCGCAACTCCACTAGTTTGTTAAATTAACACCTTGGCTGGAACATAGCCAATTTTCTCCCATAGAAATGTATGGGAGGGAACCACTAATCTATTAGCATCGTACAGCCAAACCAATGAGCTGAATATATAGGAGGCATTATTAAGAGAAAGAAAACTGGTTACTTGCTCGTTCCATGAATGCATATCGCAACTCCACTAGTTTGTTAAATTAACACCGTGTTTGGAAAATAGCCAATTTTCTCCCATAGAAACTTATGGGAGAGAACCACTAATCTATTGGAATGGTACAGCCAAACCAATGAGCTGAATATAGAGGAGGCATTATTCTGTAAAAGAAAACAGGTTACCCGTTCGTTCCATGAAGTAGGATCGAGACTCAACTAGTTTGTTAAATTAACACCTTGGTGGGAAGATAGCCAATTTTCTCCCATAGAAATGTATGGGAGGGAACCACTAATCTATTTGAATGGTACAGCCAAACCAATGAGCTGAATATAGAGGAGGCATTATTTTGTAAAAAAAAGAATGCCTCCTAAATATTCAGCTCATTGGTTTGGTTGTACGATGCTAATAGATTAATGGTTCCCTCCCATACATTTCTATGGGAGAAAATTTGCTGTGTTCCAACCAAGGTGTTAATTTAACAAACTAGTGGAATTGCGATATGTATTCATGGAACGAACGAGTAACCTGTTTTCTTTCTCCAATAAATGCCTCCTATTTATTCAGCATATCGGTTTGGCTGTACGATGCAAATAGATTAGTGGTTCCCTCACATACATTTCTATGGGAGAAAATTGGCTATGTTCCAACCACGGTGTTAATTTAACAAACTAGTGGAGTTGCGATATGTATTCATGGAACAAACGAGTAACCTATTTTCTTTCTCTAATAAATACCTCCTATATATTCAGCTCATTGGTTCGGCTGTACGATGCTAATAGATTAGTGGTTCCCTCCCATACATTTCTATGGCAGAAAATTGGCTATGTTCCAACCACGGTGTTAATTTAACAAACTAGTGGAGTTGCGATATGTATTCATGGAACGAACGAGTAACCTGTTTTGTTTCTCTAAATAATGCCTCCTATTTATTCAGCTCATTGGTTTGGCTATACGATGCTAATAGATTAGTTTTTCCCTCCCATACAATTCTATGGGAGAAAATTGGCTATGTTCCAACCACGGTGTTAATTTAACAAACTAGTGGAGATGCGATATGTATTCATGGAACGAACGAGTAACCTGTTTTCTTTCTCTAATAAATGCCTCCTATATATCCAGCTCATTGGTTTGGCTGTACGATGCTAATAGATTAGTGGTTCCCTCCCATACATTTCTATGGCAGAAAATTGGCTATGTTCCAACCACGATGTTAATTTAACAAACTAGTGGAGTTGTGATATGTATTCATGGAACGAACGAGTAATCTGCTTTCTTTCTCTAAATAATGCCTCCTATTTATTCAGCATATTGGTTTGTCTGTACAAGGCAAATAGTTTAGTGGTTCCCTCCCATACATTTCTATGGGAGAAAATTGGCTATATTGCAACCAAGGTGTTAATTTAACAAACTAGTGGAGTTGCGATAAGTATTCATGGAACGAACGAGTAACCTGTTTTCTTTCTCTAAATAATGCCTCCTATATATTCCGCTCATTTGTTTGGCTGTACGATGCTAATAGATTAATGGTTCCGTCCCATACATTTCTATGGGAGAAAATTGGCTATGTTCCGACCAAGGTGTTAATTTAACAAACTAGTGGAATTGCGATATGTATTCATGGAACGAACGATTAACCTGTTTTCTTTCTCCAAATATTGCCTCCTATATATTCAGCTCATTTGTTTGGCTGTACGATGCTAATAGATTAATGGTTCCCTCCCATACATTTCTATGGGAGAAAATTGGCTATGTTCCGACCAAGGTGTTAAATTAACAAACTAGTGGAATTGCGATATGTATTCATGGAACGAACGAGTAACCTGTTTTCTTTCTCTAAATAATGCCTCCTATTTATTCAGCATATTGGTTTGTCCGTACGATGCAAATAGATTATTGATTCCCTCCCATACATTTCTATGGGAGAAAATTGGCTATCTTCCCACCAAGGTGTTACTTTAACAAACTAGTGGAGTGGCGATCCTACTTCATGGAACGAACGAGTAACCTGTTTACATTTACACAATAATGCCTCCTATTTATTCAGCATATTGGTTTGGCTGTACGATGCTAATAGATTAGTGGTTCCCTCCCATACATTTCTATGGGAGAAAATTGGCTATGTTCCAACCAAGGTGTTCATTTAACAATCTAGTGGAGTTGCGATCCTACTTCGTGGAACGAACGATTAACCTGTTTTCTTTTACAAAATAATGCCTCCTCTATAATCAGCTCATTGGTTTGGCTGTACCATTCAAATAGATTAGTGGTTCCCTCCCATACATTTCTGTGGGAGAAAATTCGCTATGTTCCAACCACGGTGTTAATTTAACAAACTAGTGGAGTTGCGACATGTATTCATTGAACGAACGAGTAACCTGTTTTGTTTCTCTAAATAATGCCTCCTATGTATTCAGCTCATTGGTTTGGCTGTACGATGCTAATAGATTAGTGGTTCCCTCCCATACAATTCTACAGGAGAAAATTGGCTATGTTCCAACCACGGTGTTAATTTAACAAACTAGTGGAGATGCAATATGTATTCATGGAACGAACGAGTAACCTGTTTCTTTCTCTAATAAATGCCTCCTATATATTCAGCTCATTGGTTTGGTGGTACGATGCTAATAGATTAGTGGTTCCCTCCCATACAATTCTATGGGAGAAAATTGGCTATGTTCCAACCACGGTGCTAATTTAACAAACTAGTGGAGATGCGATATGTATTCATGGAACGAACGAGTAACCTGTTTTCTTTCTCTAATAAATGCCTCCTATATATCCAGCTCATTTGTTTGGCTGTACGATGCTAATAGATTAATGGTTCCCTCCCATACATTTCTATGGGAGAAAATTGGCTATGTTCCGACCAAGGTGTTAAATTAACAAACTAGTGGAATTGCGATATGTATTCATGGAACGAACAAGTAACCTGTTTTCTTTCTCTAATAAATGCCTCCTATATATTCAGCTCATTGGTTCGGCTGTACGATGCTAATAGATTAGTGGTTCCCTCCCATACATTTCTATAGGAGAAAATTGGCTATGTTCCGACCAAGGTGTTAATTTAACAAACTAGTGGAGTTGCGATCCTACTTCGTGGAACGAACGAGTAACCTGTTTTCTTTTACAAAATAATGCCTCCTCTATAATCAGCTCATTGGTTTGGCTGTACCATTCAAATAGATTAGTGGTTCCCTCCCATACATTTCTATGGGAGAAAATTCGCTATGTTCCAACCACGGTGTTAATTTAACAAACTAGTGGAGTTGCGACATGTATTCATGGAACGAACGAGTAACCTGTTTTGTTTCTCTAAATAATGCCTCCTATATATTCAGCTCATTGGTTTGGCTGTACGATGCTAATAGATTAGTGGTTCCCTCCGATACAATTCTATGGGAGAAAATTGGCTATGTTCCAACCACGGTGTTAATTTAACAAACTAGTGGAGTTGCAATATGTATTCATGGAACGAACGAGTAACCTGTTTCTTTCTCTAATAAATGCCTCCTATATATTCAGCTCATTGGTTTGGTTGTACGATGCTAATAGATTAATGGTTCCCTCCCATACATTTCTATGGGAGAAAATTGGCTATGTTCCGACAAAGGTGTTAATTTAACAAACTAGTGGAGTTGCGATCCTACTTCGTGGAACGAACGAGCAACCTGTTTTCTTTTACAAAATAATGCCTCCTCTATAATCAGCTCATTGGTTTGGCTGTACGATTCAAATAGATTAGTGGTTCCCTCCCATAGATTTCTATGGGAGAAAATTGGCTATCTTCCCACCAAGGTGTTACTTTAACAAACTAGTGGAGTGGCGATCCTACTTCATGGAACGAACGAGTAACCTGTTTACATTTACACAATAATGCCTCCTATTTATTCAGCATATTGGTTTGGCTGTACGATGCTAATAGATTAGTGGTTCCCTCCCATACATTTCTATGGGAGAAAATTGGCTATGTTCCAACCAAGGTGTTCATTTAACAATCTAGTGGAGTTGCGATCCTACTTCGTGGAACGAACGATTAACCTGTTTTCTTTTACAAAATAATGCCTCCTCTATAATCAGCTCATTGGTTTGGCTGTACCATTCAAATAGATTAGTGGTTCCCTCCCATACATTTCTGTGGGAGAAAATTCGCTATGTTCCAACCACGGTGTTAATTTAACAAACTAGTGGAGTTGCGACATGTATTCATTGAACGAACGAGTAACCTGTTTTGTTTCTCTAAATAATGCCTCCTATGTATTCAGCTCATTGGTTTGGCTGTACGATGCTAATAGATTAGTGGTTCCCTCCCATACAATTCTACAGGAGAAAATTGGCTATGTTCCAACCACGGTGTTAATTTAACAAACTAGTGGAGATGCAATATGTATTCATGGAACGAACGAGTAACCTGTTTCTTTCTCTAATAAATGCCTCCTATATATTCAGCTCATTGGTTTGGTGGTACGATGCTAATAGATTAGTGGTTCCCTCCCATACAATTCTATGGGAGAAAATTGGCTATGTTCCAACCACGGTGCTAATTTAACAAACTAGTGGAGATGCGATATGTATTCATGGAACGAACGAGTAACCTGTTTTCTTTCTCTAATAAATGCCTCCTATATATCCAGCTCATTTGTTTGGCTGTACGATGCTAATAGATTAATGGTTCCCTCCCATACATTTCTATGGGAGAAAATTGGCTATGTTCCGACCAAGGTGTTAAATTAACAAACTAGTGGAATTGCGATATGTATTCATGGAACGAACAAGTAACCTGTTTTCTTTCTCTAATAAATGCCTCCTATATATTCAGCTCATTGGTTCGGCTGTACGATGCTAATAGATTAGTGGTTCCCTCCCATACATTTCTATAGGAGAAAATTGGCTATGTTCCGACCAAGGTGTTAATTTAACAAACTAGTGGAGTTGCGATCCTACTTCGTGGAACGAACGAGTAACCTGTTTTCTTTTACAAAATAATGCCTCCTCTATAATCAGCTCATTGGTTTGGCTGTACCATTCAAATAGATTAGTGGTTCCCTCCCATACATTTCTATGGGAGAAAATTCGCTATGTTCCAACCACGGTGTTAATTTAACAAACTAGTGGAGTTGCGACATGTATTCATGGAACGAACGAGTAACCTGTTTTGTTTCTCTAAATAATGCCTCCTATATATTCAGCTCATTGGTTTGGCTGTACGATGCTAATAGATTAGTGGTTCCCTCCGATACAATTCTATGGGAGAAAATTGGCTATGTTCCAACCACGGTGTTAATTTAACAAACTAGTGGAGTTGCAATATGTATTCATGGAACGAACGAGTAACCTGTTTCTTTCTCTAATAAATGCCTCCTATATATTCAGCTCATTGGTTTGGTTGTACGATGCTAATAGATTAATGGTTCCCTCCCATACATTTCTATGGGAGAAAATTGGCTATGTTCCGACAAAGGTGTTAATTTAACAAACTAGTGGAGTTGCGATCCTACTTCGTGGAACGAACGAGCAACCTGTTTTCTTTTACAAAATAATGCCTCCTCTATAATCAGCTCATTGGTTTGGCTGTACGATTCAAATAGATTAGTGGTTCCCTCCCATAGATTTCTATGGGAGAAAATTGGCTATCTTCCCACCAAGGTGTTACTTTAACAAACTAGTGGAGTGGCGATCCTACTTCATGGAACGAACGAGTAACCTGTTTACATTTACACAATAATGCCTCCTATTTATTCAGCATATTGGTTTGGCTGTACGATGCTAATAGATTAGTGGTTCCCTCCCATACATTTCTATGGGAGAAAATTGGCTATGTTCCAACCAAGGTGTTCATTTAACAATCTAGTGGAGTTGCGATCCTACTTCGTGGAACGAACGATTAACCTGTTTTCTTTTACAAAATAATGCCTCCTCTATAATCAGCTCATTGGTTTGGCTGTACCATTCAAATAGATTAGTGGTTCCCTCCCATACATTTCTGTGGGAGAAAATTCGCTATGTTCCAACCACGGTGTTAATTTAACAAACTAGTGGAGTTGCGACATGTATTCATTGAACGAACGAGTAACCTGTTTTGTTTCTCTAAATAATGCCTCCTATGTATTCAGCTCATTGGTTTGGCTGTACGATGCTAATAGATTAGTGGTTCCCTCCCATACAATTCTACAGGAGAAAATTGGCTATGTTCCAACCACGGTGTTAATTTAACAAACTAGTGGAGATGCAATATGTATTCATGGAACGAACGAGTAACCTGTTTCTTTCTCTAATAAATGCCTCCTATATATTCAGCTCATTGGTTTGGTGGTACGATGCTAATAGATTAGTGGTTCCCTCCCATACAATTCTATGGGAGAAAATTGGCTATGTTCCAACCACGGTGCTAATTTAACAAACTAGTGGAGATGCGATATGTATTCATGGAACGAACGAGTAACCTGTTTTCTTTCTCTAATAAATGCCTCCTATATATCCAGCTCATTTGTTTGGCTGTACGATGCTAATAGATTAATGGTTCCCTCCCATACATTTCTATGGGAGAAAATTGGCTATGTTCCGACCAAGGTGTTAAATTAACAAACTAGTGGAATTGCGATATGTATTCATGGAACGAACAAGTAACCTGTTTTCTTTCTCTAATAAATGCCTCCTATATATTCAGCTCATTGGTTCGGCTGTACGATGCTAATAGATTAGTGGTTCCCTCCCATACATTTCTATAGGAGAAAATTGGCTATGTTCCGACCAAGGTGTTAATTTAACAAACTAGTGGAGTTGCGATCCTACTTCGTGGAACGAACGAGTAACCTGTTTTCTTTTACAAAATAATGCCTCCTCTATAATCAGCTCATTGGTTTGGCTGTACCATTCAAATAGATTAGTGGTTCCCTCCCATACATTTCTATGGGAGAAAATTCGCTATGTTCCAACCACGGTGTTAATTTAACAAACTAGTGGAGTTGCGACATGTATTCATGGAACGAACGAGTAACCTGTTTTGTTTCTCTAAATAATGCCTCCTATATATTCAGCTCATTGGTTTGGCTGTACGATGCTAATAGATTAGTGGTTCCCTCCGATACAATTCTATGGGAGAAAATTGGCTATGTTCCAACCACGGTGTTAATTTAACAAACTAGTGGAGTTGCAATATGTATTCATGGAACGAACGAGTAACCTGTTTCTTTCTCTAATAAATGCCTCCTATATATTCAGCTCATTGGTTTGGTTGTACGATGCTAATAGATTAATGGTTCCCTCCCATACATTTCTATGGGAGAAAATTGGCTATGTTCCGACAAAGGTGTTAATTTAACAAACTAGTGGAGTTGCGATCCTACTTCGTGGAACGAACGAGCAACCTGTTTTCTTTTACAAAATAATGCCTCCTCTATAATCAGCTCATTGGTTTGGCTGTACGATTCAAATAGATTAGTGGTTCCCTCCCATAGATTTCTATGGGAGAAAATTGGCTATCTTCCCACCAAGGTGTTACTTTAACAAACTAGTGGAGTGGCGATCCTACTTCATGGAACGAACGAGTAACCTGTTTACATTTACACAATAATGCCTCCTATTTATTCAGCATATTGGTTTGGCTGTACGATGCTAATAGATTAGTGGTTCCCTCCCATACATTTCTATGGGAGAAAATTGGCTATGTTCCAACCAAGGTGTTCATTTCACAATCTAGTGGAGTTGCGATCCTACTTCGTGGAACGAACGATTAACCTGTTTTCTTTTACAAAATAATGCCTCCTCTATAATCAGCTCATTGGTTTGGCTGTACCATTCAAATAGATTAGTGGTTCCCTCCCATACATTTCTGTGGGAGAAAATTCGCTATGTTCCAACCACGGTGTTAATTTAACAAACTAGTGGAGTTGCGACATGTATTCATTGAACGAACGAGTAACCTGTTTTGTTTCTCTAAATAATGCCTCCTATGTATTCAGCTCATTGGTTTGGCTGTACGATGCTAATAGATTAGTGGTTCCCTCCCATACAATTCTACAGGAGAAAATTGGCTATGTTCCAACCACGGTGTTAATTTAACAAACTAGTGGAGATGCAATATGTATTCATGGAACGAACGAGTAACCTGTTTCTTTCTCTAATAAATGCCTCCTATATATTCAGCTCATTGGTTTGGTGGTACGATGCTAATAGATTAGTGGTTCCCTCCCATACAATTCTATGGGAGAAAATTGGCTATGTTCCAACCACGGTGCTAATTTAACAAACTAGTGGAGATGCGATATGTATTCATGGAACGAACGAGTAACCTGTTTTCTTTCTCTAATAAATGCCTCCTATATATCCAGCTCATTTGTTTGGCTGTACGATGCTAATAGATTAATGGTTCCCTCCCATACATTTCTATGGGAGAAAATTGGCTATGTTCCGACCAAGGTGTTAAATTAACAAACTAGTGGAATTGCGATATGTATTCATGGAACGAACAAGTAACCTGTTTTCTTTCTCTAATAAATGCCTCCTATATATTCAGCTCATTGGTTCGGCTGTACGATGCTAATAGATTAGTGGTTCCCTCCCATACATTTCTATAGGAGAAAATTGGCTATGTTCCGACCAAGGTGTTAATTTAACAAACTAGTGGAGTTGCGATCCTACTTCGTGGAACGAACGAGTAACCTGTTTTCTTTTACAAAATAATGCCTCCTCTATAATCAGCTCATTGGTTTGGCTGTACCATTCAAATAGATTAGTGGTTCCCTCCCATACATTTCTATGGGAGAAAATTCGCTATGTTCCAACCACGGTGTTAATTTAACAAACTAGTGGAGTTGCGACATGTATTCATGGAACGAACGAGTAACCTGTTTTGTTTCTCTAAATAATGCCTCCTATATATTCAGCTCATTGGTTTGGCTGTACGATGCTAATAGATTAGTGGTTCCCTCCGATACAATTCTATGGGAGAAAATTGGCTATGTTCCAACCACGGTGTTAATTTAACAAACTAGTGGAGTTGCAATATGTATTCATGGAACGAACGAGTAACCTGTTTCTTTCTCTAATAAATGCCTCCTATATATTCAGCTCATTGGTTTGGTTGTACGATGCTAATAGATTAATGGTTCCCTCCCATACATTTCTATGGGAGAAAATTGGCTATGTTCCGACAAAGGTGTTAATTTAACAAACTAGTGGAGTTGCGATCCTACTTCGTGGAACGAACGAGCAACCTGTTTTCTTTTACAAAATAATGCCTCCTCTATAATCAGCTCATTGGTTTGGCTGTACGATTCAAATAGATTAGTGGTTCCCTCCCATAGATTTCTATGGGAGAAAATTGGCTATCTTCCCACCAAGGTGTTACTTTAACAAACTAGTGGAGTGGCGATCCTACTTCATGGAACGAACGAGTAACCTGTTTACATTTACACAATAATGCCTCCTATTTATTCAGCATATTGGTTTGGCTGTACGATGCTAATAGATTAGTGGTTCCCTCCCATACATTTCTATGGGAGAAAATTGGCTATGTTCCAACCAAGGTGTTCATTTAACAATCTAGTGGAGTTGCGATCCTACTTCGTGGAACGAACGATTAACCTGTTTTCTTTTACAAAATAATGCCTCCTCTATAATCAGCTCATTGGTTTGGCTGTACCATTCAAATAGATTAGTGGTTCCCTCCCATACATTTCTATGGGAGAAAATTCGCTATGTTCCAACCACGGTGTTAATTTAACAAACTAGTGGAGTTGCGACATGTATTCATTGAACGAACGAGTAACCTGTTTTGTTTCTCTAAATAATGCCTCCTATGTATTCAGCTCATTGGTTTGGCTGTACGATGCTAATAGATTAGTGGTTCCCTCCCATACAATTCTACAGGAGAAAATTGGCTATGTTCCAACCACGGTGTTAATTTAACAAACTAGTGGAGATGCAATATGTATTCATGGAACGAACGAGTAACCTGTTTCTTTCTCTAATAAATGCCTCCTATATATTCAGCTCATTGGTTTGGTGGTACGATGCTAATAGATTAGTGGTTCCCTCCCATACAATTCTATGGGAGAAAATTGGCTATGTTCCAACCACGGTGCTAATTTAACAAACTAGTGGAGATGCGATATGTATTCATGGAACGAACGAGTAACCTGTTTTCTTTCTCTAATAAATGCCTCCTATATATCCAGCTCATTGGTTTGGCTGTACAATGCGGATAGATTAGTGGTTCCCTCCCATACATTTCTATGGTAGAAAATTGGCTATGTTCCAACCACGTTGTTAATTTAACAAACTAGTGGAGTTGTGATATATATTCATGGAACGAACGAGTAACCTGTTTTCTTTCTCTTAATAATGCCTCCTATTTATTCAGCATATTGGTTTGTCTGTACAAAGCAAATAGTTTAGTGGTTCCCTCCCATACATTTCTATGGGAGAAAGTTGGCTATGTTCCGACCAAGGTGTTAATTTAACAAACTAGTGGAGTTGCGATATGTATTCATGGAACGAACGAGTAACCTGTTTTCTTTCTCTAAATAATGCCTCCTATATATTCAGCTCATTTGTTTGGCTGTACGATGCTAATAGATTAATGGTTCCCTCCCATACATTACTATGGGAGAAAATTGGCTATCTTCCCACCAAGGTGTTAATTTAACAATCTTGTGGAGTTGCGATCCTACTTCGTGGAACGAACGAGTAACCTGTTTTCTTTCTCTGAATAATGCCTCCTATATATTCAGCTCATTGGTTTGGCTGTACGATGCAAATAGATTAGTGGTTCCCTCCCATACATTTCTATGGGAGAAAATTGGCTATGTTCCAACCAAGGTGTTAATTTAACAATCTAGTGGAGTTGCGATCCTACTTCGTGGAACGAACGAGTAACCTGTTTTCTTTTACAAATTAATGCCTCCTCTATAATCAGCTCATTGGTTTGGCTGTACCATTCAAATAGATTAGTGGTTCCCTCCCATACATTTCTATGGGAGAAAATTCGCTATGTTCCAAGCACGGTGTTAATTTAACAAACTAGTGGAGTTGCGACATGAATGCATGGAACGACCGAGTAACCTGTTTTGTTTCTCTGAATTATGCCTCCGATATATTCAGCTCATTGGTTTGGCTGTACGATGCTAATAGATTAGTGGTTCCCTCCCATACATTTCTATGGGAGAAAATTGGCTATGTTCCAACCACTGTGTTATTTTAACAAACTAGTGGAGTTGCGTTATGTATTCATGGAAGGAACGAGTAAACTGTTTTCTTTCTCTAAATAATGCCTTCTATTTATTTAGCATATTGGTTTGGCTGTACGATGCTAATATATTAGTGGTTCACTCCCATACATTTCTATGGGAGAAAGTTGGCTATGTTCCAACCAAGGTGTTAATTTAACACACTAGTGGAGTTGCGATATGTATTCATGGAATGAACGAGTAACCTGTTTTCTTTCTCTGAATAATGCCTCCTATATATTCAGCTCATTGGTTTGGCTGTACGATGCTAATAGATTAGTGGTTCCCTCCCATACATTTCTATGGGAGAAAATTGGCTATGTTCCAACAAGGGTGTTAATTTAACAAACTAGTGGAGTTGCGATATGTATTCATGGAACGAACTAGTAACCTGTTTTCTTTCTCTAAATAATGCCACATATTTATTCAGCATATTGGTTTGGCTGTACGATGCAATTAGATTAGTGGTTCCCTCCCATACATTTCTATGGGAGAAAATTGGCTATGTTCCAACCAAGGTGTTAATTTAACAATCTAGTGGAGTTGCGATCCTACTTCGTGGAACGAACGAGTAACCTGTTTTCTTTCTCTAAATAATGCCTCCTATATATTCAGCTCATTGGTATGGCTGTACGATGCAAATGCATTAGTGCTTCCCTCCCATACATTTCTATGGGAGAAAATTGGCTATGTTCTAAGCACGGTGTTAATTTAACAAACTAGTGGAGTTGCGATATGTACTCTTGGAACGAACGAGTAACCTGTTTTCTTTCTCTAAATAATGCCTCCTATATATTCAGCTCATTGGTTTGGCTGTACGATGCAAATAGATTAGTAGTTCCCTCCCATACATTTCTATGGGAGAAAATTGGATATCTTCCCACCAAGGTGTTAATTTAACAAACTAGTGGAGTTGCGATCCTACTTCATGGAACGAATGAGTAACCTGTTTACTTTTACACAATAATGCATCCTCTATAATCTGCTCATTGGTTTGGCTGTACCATTCAAATAGATTAGTGGTTCACTCCCATACATTTCTAAGGGAGAAAATTGGCTATGTTCCAACCACTGTGTTAATTTAACAAACTAGTGGAGTTGCGATATGTATTCATGGAACGAACGAGTAACCTGTTTTCTTTCTCTAAATAATGCCTCCTATATATTTAGGTCATTGGTTTGGCTGTACGATGCTAATAGATTAGTGGTTCCCTCCCATACATTTCTATATTAGAAAATTGGCTATGTTCCAACCAAGGTGTTAATTTAAAAAACTAGTGGAATTGCGATATGTATTCATGGAACGAACGAGTATCCTGTTTTCTTTCTCTAATAAATGCCTCCTATTTACTCAGCATATTGGTTTGTGTGTACGATGCAAATAGATTAGTGGTTCCCTCCCATACATTTCTATGGGAGAAAATTGGCTATCTTCCCACCAAGGTGTTACTTTAACAAACTAGTGGAGTGGCGATCCTACTTCATGGAACGAACGAGTAACCTGTTTACTTTTACACAATAATGCCTCCTATTTATTCAGCATATTGGTTTGGCTGTACGATGCAAATAGATTAGTGGTTCCCTCCCATACATTTCTATGGGAGAGAATTGGCTATGTTCCAACCAAGGTGTTAATTTAACAATCTAGTGGAGTTGCGATCCTACTTCGTGGAATGAACGATTAACCTGTTTTCTTTTACAAAATAATGCCTCCTCTATAATCAGCTCATTGGTTTGGCTGTACGATTCAAATAGATTAGTGGTTCCCTCCCATAGATTTCTATGGGAGAAAATTGGCTATCTTCCCACCAAGGTGTTACTTTAACAAACTAGTGGAGTGGCGATCGTACTTCATGGAACGAACGAGTAACCTGTTTACAGTTACACAATAATGCCTCCTATTTATTCAGCATATTGGTTTGGCTGTACGATGCTAATAGATTAGTGGTTCCCTCCCATACATTTCTATGGGAGAAAATTGGCTATGTTCCAACCAAGGTGTTCATTTAACAATCTAGTGGAGTTGCGATCCTACTTCGTGGAACGAACGATTAACCTGTTTTCTTTTACAAAATAATGCCTCCTCTATAATCAGCTCATTGGTTTGGCTGTACCATTCAAATAGATTAGTGGTTCCCTCCCATACATTTCTATGGGAGAAAATTCGCTATGTTCCAACCACGGTGTTAATTTAGCAAACTAGTGGAGTTGCGACATGTATTCATTGAACGAACGAGTAACCTGTTTTGTTTCTCTAAATAATGCCTCCTATGTATTCAGCTCATTGGTTTGGCTGTACGATGCTAATAGATTAGTGGTTCCCTCCCATACAATTCTACAGGAGAAAATTGGCTATGTTCCAACCACGGTGTTAATTTAACAAACTAGTGGAGATGCAATATGTATTCATGGAACGAACGAGTAACCTGTTTCTTTCTCTAATAAATGCCTCCTATATATTCAGCTCATTGGTTTGGTGGTACGATGCTAATAGATTAGTGGTTCCCTCCCATACAATTCTATGGGAGAAAATTGGCTATGTTCCAACCACGGTGCTAATTTAACAAACTAGTGGAGATGCGATATGTATTCATGGAACGAACGAGTAATCTGTTTTCTTTCTCTAATAAATGCCTCCTATATATCCAGCTCATTGGTTTGGCTGTACAATGCGGATAGATTAGTGGTTCCCTCCCATACATTTCTATGGTAGAAAATTGGCTATGTTCCAACCACGTTGTTAATTTAACAAACTAGTGGAGTTGTGATATGTATTCATGGAACGAACGAGTAACCTGTTTTCTTTCTCTTAATAATGCCTCCTATTTATTCAGCATATTGGTTTGTCTGTACAAAGCAAATAGTTTAGTGGTTCCCTCCCATACATTTCTATGGGAGAAAGTTGGCTATGTTCCGACCAAGGTGTTAATTTAACAAACTAGTGGAGTTGCGATATGTATTCATGGAACGAACGAGTAACCTGTTTTCTTTCTCTAATTAATGCCTCCTATGTATTCAGCTCATTGGTTTGGCTGTACGATGCAAATAGATTAGTGGTTCCCTCCCATACATTTTTATGGGAAAAAATTGGCTATCTTCCCACCAAGGTGTTACTTTAACAAACTAGTGGAGTGGCGATCCTACTTCATGGAACGAACGAGTAACCTGTTTACTTTTACACAATAATGCCTCCTATTTATTCAGCTTATTGGTTTGGCTGTACGATGCAAATAGATTAATTGTTCCCTCCCATACATTTCTATGGGAGAAAATTGGCTATATTCCAACCAAGGTGTTAATTTAACAATCTAGTGGAGTTGCGATCCTACTTCGTGGAACGAACGAGTAACCTGTTTTCTTTCTCTGAATAATGCCTCCTATATATTCAGCTCATTGGCTTGGCTGTACGATGCAAATAGATTAGTGGTTCCCTCCCATACATTTTTATGGGAAAAAATTGGCTATCTTCCCACCAAGGTGTTACTTTAACAATCTAGTGGAGTGGCGATCCTACTTCATGGAACGAACGAGTAACCTGTTTACTTTTACACAATAATGCCTCCTATTTATTCAGCATATTGGTTTGGCTGTACGATGCAAATAGATTAGTGGTTCCCTCCCATACATTTTTATGGGAAAAAATTGGCTATCTTCACACCAAGGTGTTACTTTAACAAACTAGTGGAGTGGCGATCCTACTTCATGGAACGAACGAGTAACCTGTTTACTTTTACACAATAATGCCTCCTATTTATTCAGCATATTGGTTTGGCTGTACGATGCAAATAGATTAGTGGTTCCCTCCCATACATTTCTATGGGAGAAAATTGGCTATGTTCCAACCACGGTGTTAATTTAACAAACTAGTGGATTTGCGATATGTATTCATGGAACGAACGAGTAACCTGTTTTCTTTCTCTGAATAATGCCTCCTATTTATTCAGCTCATTGGTTTAGCTGTACGATGCAAATAGATTAGTGGTTCCCTCCCATACATTTCTATGGGAGAAAATTGGCTATCTTCCCACCAAGGCGTTACTTTAACAAACTAGTGGAGTGGCGATCCTACTTCATGGAACGAATGAGTAACCTGTTTACTTTTACACAATAATGCCTCCTATTTATTCAGCATATTTGTTTGGCTGTACGATGCAAATAGATTAGTGGTTCCCTCCCATACATTTCTATGGGAGAAAATTGGCTATGTTCCAACCAAGGTGTTAATTTAACAATCTAGTGGAGTTGCGTTCCTACTTCGTGGAACGAACGAGTAACCTGTTTTCTTTCTCTGAATAATGCCTCCTATATATTCAGCTCATTGGCTTGGCTGTACGATGCAAATAGATTAGTGGTTCCCTCCCATACATTTTTATGGGAAAAAATTGGCTATCTTCCCACCAAGGTGTTACTTTAACAAACTAGTGGAGTGGCGATCCTACTTCATGGAACGAACGAGTAACCTGTTTTCTTTTACAAAATAATGCCTCCTCTATAATCAGCTCATTGGTTTGGCTATACCATTCAAATAGATTAGTGGTTCCCTCCCATACATTTCTATGGGAGAAAATTCGCTATGTTCCAACCACGGTGTTAATTTAACAAACTAGTGGAGTTGCGACATGAATTCATGGAACGAACGAGTAACCAGTTTTGTTTCTCTAAATAATGCCTCCTATATATTCAGCTCATTGGTTTGGCTGTACGATGCTAATAGATTAGTGGTTCCCTCCCATACATTTCTATGGGAGAAAATTGGCTATGTTCCAACCACGGTGTTATTTTAACAAACTAGTGGAGTTGCGATATGTATTCATGGAACGAACTAGTAACCTATTTTCTTTCTCTAAATAATGCCTCCTGTTTATTCAGCATATTGGTTTGGCTGTACGATGCAAATAGATTAGTGGTTCCCTCCCATACATTTCTATGGGAGAAAACTAGCTATGTTCCAACCAAGGTGTTAATTTAAAAAACTAGTGGAGTTGCGATATGTATTCACGGAACGAACGAGTAACCTGCTTTCTTTCTCTAAATAATGCATCCTATGTATTCAGCACATTGGTTTGGCTGTACGATGCAAATAGATTCGTGGCTCCCTCCAATACATTTCTATGGGAGAAAATTGGCTATGTTCTAAGCACGGTGTTTATTTAACAAACTAGTGGAGTTGCGATATGTACTCATGGAACGAACGAGTAACCTGTTTTCTTTCTCTAAATAATGCCTCCTATATATTCAGCTCATTGGTTTGGCTGTACGATGCAAATAGATTAGTGGTTCCCTCCCATACATTTCTATGGGAGAAAATTGGCTATCTTCCCACCAAGGTGTTACTTTAACAAACTAGTGGAGTGGCGATCCTACTTCATTAAACGAACGAGTAACCTGTTTACTTTTACACAATAATGCCTCCTATTTATTCAGCATATTGGTTTGGCTGTACGATGCAAATAGAATAGTGGTTCCCTCCCATACATTTCTATGGGAGAAAATTGGCTATGTTCCAACCAAGGTGTTAATTTAACAATCTAGTGGAGTTGCGATCCTACTTCGTGGAACGAACGAGTAACCTGTTTTCTTTTACAAAATAATGCCTCCGCTATAATCAGCTCATTGGTTTGGCTGTACCATTCAAATAGATTAGTGGTTCCCTCCCATACATTTCTATGGGAGAAAATTGGCTATGTTCCAACCACGGTGTTAATTTAACAAACTAGTGGAGTTGCGAAATGTATTCATGGAACGAACGAGTAACCTGTTTTCTTTCTCTAATTAATGCCTCCTATGTATTCAGCTCATTGGTTTGGCTGTACGATGCAAATAGATTAGTGGTTCCCTCCCATACATTTCTATGGGAGAAAATTGGCTATATTCCCACCAAGGTGTTAATTTAACAAACTAGTAGAGTTGCGATCCTACTTCATGGAACGAATGAGTAACCTGTTTACTTTTACACAATAATGCCTCCTTTATAATCATCTCGTTGGTTTGGCTGTACCATTCAAATAGATTAGTGGTTCCCTCCCATACATTTCTATGGGAGAAAATTTGCTATGTTCCAACCACGGTGTTAATTTAACAAAGTAGTGGAGTTGCGATTTGTATGCACGGAACGAACGAGTAACCTGTTTTCTTTCTCTAAATAATGCCTGCTATATATTCAGCTCATTGGTTTGGCTGTTCGATGCTAAATAGATTAGTGGTTCCCTCCCATACATTTCTATGGGAGAAAATTGGCTATGTTCCAACCAAGGTGTTAATTTAACAAACAAGTGGAATTGCGATATGTATTCATGGAACGAACGAGTAACCTGTTTTCTTTCTCTAAATAATGCCTCCCATTTATTCAGCATATTGGTTTGTCCGTACGATGCAAATAGATTAGTGGTTCCCTCCCATACATTTCTATGGGAGAAAATTGGCTATGTTCCAACCACGGTTTTAATTTAACATACTAGTGGAGTTGCGATATGTATTCATGGAACGAACGAGTAACCTGTTTTCTGTCTCTGAATAATGCCTCCTATATATTCAGCTCATTGGTTTGGCTGTACGATGCAAATAGATTAGTGGTTCCCTCCCATACATTTCTATGGGAGAAAATTGGCTATCTTCCCACCAAGGCGTAACTTTAACAAACTAGTGGAGTGGCGATCCTACTTCATGGAACGAACGAGTAACCTGTTTACTTTTACACAATAATGCCTCCTTTTTATTCAGCATATTTGTTTGGCTGTACGATGCAAATAGATTAGTGGTTCCCTCCCATACATTTCTATGGGAGAAAATTGGCTATGTTCCAACCAAGGTGTTAATTTAACAATCTAGTGGAGTTGCGATCCTACTTCGTGGAACGAACGAGTAACCTGTTTTCTTTCTCTGAATAATGCCTCCTATATATTCAGCTCATTGACTTGGCTGTACGATGCAAATAGATTAGTGGTTCCCTCCCATACATTTTTATGGGAAAAAATTGGCTATCTTCCCACCAAGGTGTTACTTTAACAAACTAGTGGAGTGGCGATCCTACTTCATGGAACGAACGAGTAACCTGTTTACTTTTACACAATAATGCCTCCTATTTATTCAGCTTATTGGTTTGGCTGTACGATGCAAATAGATTAATTGTTCCCTCCCATACATTTCTATGGGAGAAAATTGGCTATATTCCAACCAAGGTGTTAATTTAACAATCTAGTGGAGTTGCGATCCTACTTCGTGGAACGAACGAGTAACCTGTTTTCTTTCTCTGAATAATGCCTCCTATATATTCAGCTCATTGGTTTGGCTGTACGATGCGAAAAGATTAGTGGTTCCCTCCAATACATTTCTATGGGAGAAAATTGGCTATGTTCCAACCACGGTGTTAATTCAACAAACTAGTGGAGTTGCGATATGTATTCATGGAACGAACGAGTAACCTGTTTTCTTTCTCTGAATAATGCCTCCTATTTATTCAGCTCATTGGTTTAGCTGTACGATGCAAATAGATTAATGGTTCCCTCCCATACATTTCTATGGGAGAAAATTGGCTATCTTCCCACCAAGGCATTACTTTAACAAACTAGTGGAGTGGCGATCCTACTTCATGGAACGAACGAGTAACCTGTTTACTTTTACACAATAATGCCTCCTATTTATTCAGCATATTTGTTTGGCTGTACGATGCAAATAGATTAGTGGTTCCCTCCCATACATTTCTATGGGAGAAAATTGGCTATGTTCCAACCAAGGTGTTAATTTAACAATCTAGTGGAGTTGCGATCCTACTTCGTGGAACGAACGAGTAACCTGTTTTCTTTCTCTGAATAATGCCTCCTAAATATTCAGCTCATTGGCTTGGCTGTACGATGCAAATAGATTAGTGGTTCCCTCCCAGACATTTTTATGGGAAAAAATTGGCTATGTTCCCACCAAGGTGTTACTTTAACAAACTAGTTGAGTGGCGATCCTACTTCATGGAACGAACGAGTAACCTGTTTACTTTTACACAATAATGCCTCCTATTTACTCAGCATATTGGTTTGGCTGTACGATGCAAATAGATTAGTGGTTCCCTCCCATACATTTCTATGGGAGAAAATTGGCTATGTTCCAACCAAGGTGTTAATTTAACAATCTAGTGGAGTTGCGATCCTACTTCGTGGAACGAACGAGTAACCTGTTTTCTTTTACAAAATAATGCCTCCTCTATAATCAGCTCATTGGTTTGGCTGTACCATTCAAATAGATTAGTGGTTCCCTCCCATACATTTCTATGGGAGAAAATTGGCTATGTTCCAACCACGGTTTTAATTTAACAAACTAGTGCAGTTGCGATATGTATTCATGGAACGAACGAGTAACCTGTTTTCTTTCTCTGAATAATGCCTCCTATATATTCAGCTCATTGGTTTGGCTGTACGATGCAAATAGATTAGTGGTTCCCTCCCATACATTTCTATGGGAGAAAATTGGCTATCTTCCCACCAAGGCGTTACTTTAACAAACTAGTGGAGTGGCGATCCTACTTCATGGAACGAACGAGTAACCTGTTTACTTTTACACAATAATGCCTCCTATTTATTCAGCATATTTGTTTGGCTGTACGATGCAAATAGATTAGTGGTTCCCTCCCATACATTTCTATGGGAGAAAATTGGCTATGTTCCAACCAAGGTGTTAATTTAACAATCTAGTGGAGTTGCGATCCTACTTCGTGGAACGAACGAGTAACCTGTTTTCGTTCTCTGAATAATGCCTCCTATATATTCAGCTCATTGGCTTCGCTGTACGATGCAAATAGATTAGTGGTTTCCTCCCATACATTTTTATGGGAAAAAATTGGCTATCTTCCCACCAAGGTGTTACTTTAACAAACTAGTGGAGTGGCGATCCTACTTCATGGAACGAACGAGTAACCTGTTTACTTTTACACAATAATGCCTCCTATTTATTCAGCATATTGGTTTGGCTGTACGATGCAAATAGATTAATTGTTCCCTCCCATACATTTCTATGGGAGAAAATTGGCTATATTCCAACCAAGGTGTTAATTTAACAATCTAGTGGAGTTGCGATCCTACTTCGTGGAACGAACGAGTAACCTGTTTTCTCTCTCTGAATAATGCCTCCTATATATTCAGCTCATTGGTTTGGCTGTACGATGCGAATAGATTAGTGGTTCCCTCCCATACATTTCTATGTGAGAAAATTGGCTATGTTCCAACCACGGTGTTAATTGAACAAACTAGTGGAGTTGCGATATGTATTCATGGAACGAACGAGTAACCTGTTTTCTTTCTCTGAATAATGCCTCCTATTTATTCAGCTCATTGGTTTAGCTGTACGATGCAAATAGATTAGTGGTTCCCTCCCATACATTTCTATGGGAGAAAATTGGCTATCTTCCCAACAAGGCGTTACTTTAACAAACTAGTGGAGTGGCGATCCTACTTCATGGAACGAACGAGTAACCTGTTTACTTTTACACAATAATGCCTCCTATTTATTCAGCATATTTGTTTGGCTGTACGATGCAAATAGATTAGTGGTTCCCTCCCATACATTTCTATGGGAGAAAATTGGCTATGTTCCAACCAAGGTGTTAATTTAACAATCTAGTGGAGTTGCGATCCTACTTCGTGGAACGAACGAGTAACCTGTTTTCTTTCTCTGAATAATGCCTCCTATATATTCAGCTCATTGGCTTGGCTGTACGATGCAAATAGATTAGTGGTTCCCTCCCATACATTTTTATGGGAAAAAATTGGCTATGTTCCCACCAAGGTGTTACTTTAACAAACTAGTGGAGTGGCGATCCTACTTCATGGAACGAACGAGTAACCTGTTTACTTTTACACAATAATGCCTCCTATTTATTCAGAATATTGGTTTGGCTGTACGATGCAAATAGATTAGTGGTTCCCTCCCATACATTTCTGTGGGAGAAAATTGGCTATGTTCCAACCAAGGTGTTAATTTAACAATCTAGTGGAGTTGCGATCCTACTTCGTGGAACGAACGAGTAACCTGTTTTCTTTTACAAAATAATGCCTCCTCTATAATCAGCTCATTGGTTTGGCTGTACCATTCAAATAGATTAGTGGTTCCCTCCCATACATTTCTATGGGAGAAAATTCGCTATGTTCCAACCACGGTGTTAATTTAACAAACTAGTGGAGTTGCGACATGAATTCATGGAACGAACGAGTAACCAGTTTTGTTTCTCTAAATAATGCCTCCTGTTTATTCAGCATATTGGTTTGGCTGTACGATGCAAATAGATTCGTGGCTCCCTCCCATACATTTCTATGGGAGAAAACTAGCTATGTTCCAACCAAGGTGTTAATTTAAAAAACTAGTGGAGTTGCGATATGTATTCACGGAACGAACGAGTAACCTGTTTTCTTTCTCTAAATTATGCATCCTATGTATTCAGCACATTGGTTTGGCTGTACGATGCAAATAGATTCGTGGCTCCCTCCAATACATTTCTATGGGAGAAAATTGGCTATGTTCTAAGCACGGTGTTTATTTAACAAACTAGTGGAGTTGCGATATGTTCTCATGGAACGAACGAGTAACCTGTTTTCTTTCTCTAAATAATGCCTCCTATATATTCAGCTCATTGGTTTGGCTGTGCGATGCAAATAGATTAGTGGTTCCCTCCCATACATTTCTATGGGAGAAAATTGGCTATCTTCCCACCAAGGTGTTACTTTAACAAACTAGTGGAGTGGCGATCCTACTTCATTAAACGAACGAGTAACCTGTTTACTTTTACACAATAATGCCTCCTATTTATTCAGCATATTTGTTTGGCTGTACGATGCAAATAGATTAGTGGTTCCCTCCCATACATTTCTATGGGAGAAAATTGGCTATGTTCCAACCAAGGTGTTAATTTAACAATCTAGTGGAGTTGCGATCCTACTTCGTGGAACGAACGAGTAACCTGTTTTCTTTCTCTGAATAATGCCTCCTATATATTCAGCTCATTGGCTTGGCTGTACGATGCAAATAGATTAGTGGTTTCCTCCCATACATTTTTATGGGAAAAAATTGGCTATCTTCCCACCAAGGTGTTACTTTAACAAACTAGTGGAGTGGCGATCCTACTTCATGGAACGAACGAGTAACCTGTTTACTTTTACACAATAATGCCTCCTATTTATTCAGCATATTGGTTTGGCTGTACGATGCAAATAGATTAATTGTTCCCTCCCATACATTTCTATGGGAGAAAATTGGCTATATTCCAACCAAGGTGTTAATTTAACAATCTAGTGGAGTTGCGATCCTACTTCGTGGAACGAACGAGTAACCTGTTTTCTTTCTCTGAATAATGCCTCCTATATATTCAGCTCATTGGTTTGGCTGTACGATGCGAATAGATTAGTGGTTCCCTCCCATACATTTCTATGGGAGAAAATTGGCTATGTTCCAACCACGGTGTTAATTTAACAAACTAGTGGAGTTGCGATATGTATTCATGGAACGAACGAGTAACCTGTTTTCTTTCTCTGAATAATGCCTCCTATTTATTCAGCTCATTGGTTTAGCTGTACGATGCAAATAGATTAGTGGTTCCCTCCCATACATTTCTATGGGAGAAAATTGGCTATCTTCCCACCAAGGCGTTACTTTAACAAACTAGTGGAGTGGCGAATTTAACAATCTAGTTGAGTTGCGATATGTATTCATGGAACGAACGAGTAACCTGTTTTCTTTCTCTAAATAATGCCTCCTATATATTCAGTACAATGGTTTGGCTGTACGAAGCAAATAGATTAGTTGTTCCCTCCCATACATTTCTATGGGTGAATATTGGCTATGTTCCAACCAAGGTGTTAATTTAACAAACTAGTGTAGTTGCGATATGTATTCATGGATCGAACGAGTAACCTGTTTTCTTTCTCTAAATAATGCCTCCTATATATTCAGCTCATTGTTTGGCTGTACGATGCAAATAGATTAGTGGTTCCCTCCCATACATTTCCATGGGAGAAAATTGGCTATCTTCCCACCAAGGTGTTAATTTAACAAACTAGTGGAGTTGCGATCCTACTTCATGGAACGATCGAGTAACCTGTTTTCTTTCTCTAAGTAATGCATCCTCTATATTCAGCTCATTGGTTTGGCTGTACGATGCAAATAGATTAGTGGTTCCCTCCCATACATTTCTATGGGAGAACATTGGCTATCTTCCCACCAAGGTGTTAATTTAACAAACTAGTGGAGTTGCGATATGTATTCATGGAATGAACGAGTAACCAGTTTTCTTTCTCTAAATAATGCCTCCTATATATTCAGCATATTGGTTTGGCTGTACGATGCAAATAGATTAGTGGTTCCCTCCCATACATTTCTATAGGAGAACATTGGCTATGTTCTAACCACGGTGTTAATTTAACAAACTAGTGGAGTTGCGATCCTACTTCATGGAACGAACGAGTAACCTGTTTTCTTTTACAAAATAATGCCTCCTCTATAATCAGCTCATTGGTTAGGCTGTACCATTCAAATAGATTAGTGGTTCCCTCCCATACATTTCTATGGGAGAAAACTGGCTATGTTCCAACAAAGGTGTTAATTTAACAAACTAGTGGAGTTGCGATATGTATTCATGGAAAGAACGAGTAACCTGTTTTCTTTCTCTGAATAATGCCTCCCATATATTCAGCACAATGGTTTGGCTGTACGATGCAAATAGATAAGTGGTACCCTCCCATACATTTCTATGGGAATTAAATTGGCTATGTTCCAACCACGGTGTTAATTTAACAATCTAGTGGAGTTGCGATATGTATTCATGGAACGAACGAGTAACCTGTTTTCTTTCTCTAAATAATGCCTCCTATATATTCAGCACAATGGTTTGGCTGTACGATGCAAATAGATTAGTTGTTCCCTCCCATACATTTCTATGGGTGAATATTGGCTATGTTCTAACCACGGTGTTAATTTAACAAACTAGTGGAGTTGCGATCCTACTTCATGGAACGAACGAGTAACCTGTTTTCTTTTACAAAATAATGCCTCCTCTATAATCAGCTCATTGGTATGGCTGTACGATGCAAATAGATTAGTTGTTCCCTCCCATACATTTCTATGGGAGAAAATTAGCTATGTTCCAACCACGGTGTTAAGTAAACAAACTAGTGGAGTTGCGATATGTATTCATGGAACGAACGAGTAACCTGTTTTCTTTCTCTAAATAATGCCTCCTATATATTCAGCACAATGGTTTGGCTGTACGATGCAAATAGATTAGTTGTTCCCTCCCATACATTTCTATGGGAGAAAATTAGCTATGTTCCAACCACGGTGTAAATTTAACAAACTAGTGGAGTTGCGATATGTATTCATGGAACGAACGAGTAACCTGTTTTCTTTCTCTAAATAATGCCTCCTATATATTCAGCTCATTGGTTTGGCTGTATGATTCAAATAGATTAGTGGTTCCCTCCCATACATTTCTATGGGAGAAAATTGGCTATCTTCCCACCAAGGTGTTAATTTAACAAACTAGTGGAATTGCGATCCTACTTTATGGAAAGATTGAGTAACCTGTTTTCTTTTAGATAATAATGCCTCCTCTATAATCAGCTCATTTGTTTGGCTGTACCATTCAAATAGATTAGTGGTTCCCTCCCATACATTTCTATGGGAGAAAATTGGCTATGTTCCAACCACGGTGTTGATTTAACAAACTAGTGGAGTTGCGATATGTATTCATGGATCGAACGAGTGACCTGTTTTCTTTCTATAAATAATGCCTCCTATATATTCAGCTCATTGGTTTGGCTGTACGATGCAAATAGATTAGTGGTTCCCTCACATACATTTCTATGGGAGAAAATTGGCTATGTTCTAACCACGGTGTTAATTTAACAAACTAGTGGAGTTGCGATATGTATTCATGGAACGAACGCGTAACCTGTTTTCTTTTCTTTAAATAATGGCTACTATATATTCAGCTCATTTCTTTGGCTGTACCAATAAAATAGATTAGTGGTTCCCTCCCATACATTTCTATGGGAGAAAATTGGCTATGTTCTAACCACGGTGTTAATTTAACAAACTAGTGGAGTTGAGATATGTATTCATGGAACGAACGAGTAACCTGTTTTCTTTCCCTAAATAATGCCTCCAATATATTCAGCTCATTGGTTTGGCTGTACGATGCAAATAGATTAGTGGTTCCCTCCTATACATTTCTATGGGAATTAAATTGGCTATGTTCCAACCACGGTGTTAATTTAACAAACTAGTGGAGTTGCAATATGTATTCATGGAACGAACGAGTAACCTGTTTTCTTTCTCTAAAGAATGCCTCCTATATATTCAGCACAATGGTTTGGCTGTCCAATAAAATAGATTAGTGGTTCCCTCCCATACATTTCTATGGGAGAAAATTGGCTATCTTCCCACCAAGGTGTTAATTTAACAAACTAGTGGAATTGCGATCCTACTTCATGGAAAGAACGAGTAACCTGTTTTCTTTTAGATAATAATGCCTCCTCTATAATCAGCTCATTTGTTTGGCTGTACCATTCAAATAGATTAGTGGTTCCCTCCCATACATTTCTATGGGAGAAAATTGGCTATGTTCCAACCAAGGTGATAATTTAACAAACTAGTGGAGTTGCGATATGTATTCATGGAACGAACGAGTAACCAGTTTTCTTTCTCTAAATAATGCCTCCTATATATTCAGCTCATTGGTTTGGCTGTACGATGCAAATATATTAGTGGTTCCCTCCCATACATTTCTATGGGAGAAAATTGGCTATTTTCCCACCAAGGTGTTAATTTAACAAACTAGTGGAGTTGCGATCCTACTTCATGGAACGAACGAGTAACCTGTTTTCTTTTAGAAAATAATGCCTCCTCTATAATCAGCTCATTGGTTTGGCTGTACGATGCAAAAAGATTAGTGGTTCCCTCCCATAAATTTCTATGGGAGAACATTGGCTATCTTCCCACCAAGGTGTTAATTTAACAAACTAGTGGAGTTGCGATCCTACTTTATGGAACCAACGAGTAACCAGTTTTCTTTCCCTAAATAATGCCTCCAATATATTCAGCTCATTGGTTTGGCTGTACGATGCAAATAGATTAGTGGTTCCCTCCTATACATTTCTATGGGAATTAAATTGGCTATGTTCCAACCACGGTGTTAATTTAACAAACTAGTGGAGTTGCAATATGTATTCATGGAACGAACGAGTAACCTGTTTTCTTTCTCTAAAGAATGCCTCCTATATATTCAGCACAATGGTTTGGCTGTCCAATAAATTAGATTAGTGGTTCCCTCCCATACATTTCTATGGGAGAAAATTGGCTATCTTCCCACCAAGGTGTTAATTTAACAAACTAGTGGATTTGCGATCCTACTTCATGGAAAGAACGAGTAACCTGTTTTCTTTTAGATAATAATGCCTCCTCTATAATCAGCTCATTTGTTTGGCTGTACCATTCAAATAGATTAGTGGTTCCCTCCCATACATTTCTATGGGAGAAAATTGGCTATGTTCCAACCAAGGTGATAATTTAACAAACTAGTGGAGTTGCGATATGTATTCATGGAACGAACGCGTAACCAGTTTTCTTTCTCTAAATAATGCCTCCTATATATTCAGCTCATTGGTTTGGCTGTACGATGCAAATATATTAGTGGTTCCCTCCCATACATTTCTATGGGAGAAAATTGGCTATCTTCCCACCAAGGTGTTAATTTAACAAACTAGTGGAGTTGCGATCCTACTTCATGGAACGAACGAGTAAACTGTTTTCTTTTAGAAAATAATGCCTCCTCTATAATCAGCTCATTGGTTTGGCTGTACGATGCATATAGATTAGTGGTTCCCTCCCATAAATTTCTATGGGAGAACATTGGCTATCTTCCCACCAAGGTGTTAATTTAACAAACTAGTGGAGTTGCGATCCTACTTTATGGAACGAATGAGTAACCTGTTTTCTTTCTCTAAATAATGCCTCCTATACATTCAGCTCATTGGTTTGGCTGTACGATGCAAACAGATTAGTGGTTCCCTCCCATACATTTCTATGGGAGAAAATTGGCTATCTTCCCACCAAGGTGTTAAATTAACAAACTAGTGGAGTTGCGATCCTACTTCATGGAACGAACGAGTAACCAGTTTTCTTTCTCTAAATAATGCCTCCTATATATTCAGCATATTGGTTTGGCTGTACGATGCAAATAGATTAGTGGTTCCCTCCCATACATTTCTATGGGAGAAAATTGGCTATGTTCTAACCTCGGTGTAAAATTAACAAACTAGTGGAGTTGCGATATGTATTCATGGAACGAACGAGTAACCTGTTTTCTTTCTCTAAATAATGCCTCCTATATATTCAGCTTATTGGTTTGGCTGTACCAATAAAATAGATTAGTGGTTCCCTCCCATACTTTTCTATGGGAGAAAATTGGGTATGTTCTAACCACGGTGTTAATTTGACAAACTAGTGGAGTTGCGATATGTATTCATGGAACGAACGAGTAACCTGTTTCTTTTCTCTAAATAATGCCTCCTATATATTCAGCTCATTAGTTTGGCTGTACGATGCAAATAGATTAGTGGTTCCCTCCCATACATTTCTATGGGAGAAAACTGGCTATGTTCCAACCAAGATGTTAATTTAACAAACTAGTGGAATTGCGATATGTATTCAAGGAACGAACGAGTAACCTGTTTTCTTTCTCTAACTAATGCCTCCTATATATTCAGCTCATTAGTTTGGCTGTACGATGCATATAGATGAGTGGTTCCCTCCCATCCATTTCTATGGGAGATAACTGGCTATGTTCCAACCAAGGTGTTAATTTAACAAACTAGTGGAATTGCGATATGTATTCAAGGAACGAACGAGTAACCTGTTTTCTGTCTCTTACTAATGCCTCCTATATATTCAGCACATTGGTTTGGCTGTACGATGCACATAGATTAGTGGTTCCCTCCCATACATTTCTATGGGAGAAAACTGGCTATGTTCCATCCACGGTGTTAATTTAACAAACTCGTGGATTTGCGATATGTATTCATGGAACGAACTAGTAACCTGTTTTCTTTCTCTAAATAATGCCTCCTATATATTCAGCTCATTGGTTTGGCTGTACGATGCTTGGTTCCCTCCCATACATTTCTATGGGAGAATATTGGCTATGTTCCAACAAAGGTGTTAATTCAACAAACTAGTGGAGTTGCGATATGTAATCATGGAACGAACGAGTATCCGGTTTTCTTTCTCTAAATAATGCCTCCTATATATTCAGCTCATTGGTGTGGCTGAACGATGCTAATAGATTAGTGGTTACCTCCCATACATTTCTATGTGAGAAAACTGGCTATGTTCCAACCAAGGTGTTAATTTAACAAACTAGTGGAATTGCGATATGTATTCAAGGAACGAACGAGTAACCTGTTTTCTTTCTGTAACTAATGCCTCCTATATATTCAGCACATTGGTTTGGCTGTACGATGCAAATAGAGTAGTGGTTTCCTCCCATACATTTCTATGGGAGAAAACTGGCTATGTTCCAACCACGGTGTTAATTTAACAAACTAGTGGATTTGCGATATGTATTCATGGAACGAACTTGTAACCTGTTTTCTTTCTCTAAATAATGCCTCCTATATATTCAGCTCATTTGTTTGGCTGTACGATGCTAATAGATGAGTGGTTCCCTCCTATACATTTCTATGGGAGAATATTGGCTATGTTCCAACAAAGGTGTTAATTTAACAAACTAGTGGAGTTGCGATATGTAATCATGGAACGAACGAGTATCCGGTTTTCTTTCTCTAAATAATGCCTCCTATATATTCAGCTCATTGGTGTGGCTGTACGATGCTAATAGATTAGTGGTTACCTCCCATACATTTCTATGTGAGAAAACTGGCTATGTTCCAACCAAGGTGTTAATTTACCAAACTAGTGGAATTGCGATATGTATTCAAGGAACGAACGAGTAACCTGTTTTCTTTCTCTAACTAATGCCTCCTAAATATTCAGCACATTGGTTTGGCTGTACGATGCAAATAGATTAGTGGATTCCTCCCATACATTTGTATGGGAGAAAACTGGCTATGTTCCAACCACGGTGTTAATTTAACAAACTAGTGGATTTGCGATATGTATTCATGGAACGAACTAGTAACCTGTTTTTTCTCTAAATAATGCCTCCTATATATTCAGCTCATTGGTTTGGCTGTACGATGCTAATAGATGAGTGGTTCCCTCCCATACATTTCTATGGGAGAATAGTGGCTGTGTTCCAACAAAGGTGTTAATTTAACAAACTAGTGGAGTTGCGATATGTATTCATGGAACGAACGAGTAACCTGTTTTCTTTCTCTAAATAATGCCTCCTTTATATTCAGCTCATTGGTTTTGCTGTACGATGCAAATAGATTAGTGGTTCCCTCCTATACATTTCTATAGGAGAAAATTTGCTATCTTCCCACCAAGGTGTTAATTTAACAAACTAGTATAGTTGCGATATTACTTCATGGAACAAACGAGTAACCTGTTTTCTTTTACGTAATAATGCCTCCTCTATAATCAGCTCATTGGTTTGGCGTACCATTCAAATAGATTAGTGGTTCCCTCCCATACATTTCTATGGGAGATAATTGGCTATGTTCCAACCACGGTGTTATTTTAACAAACTAGTGGAGTTGCGATGTGTATTCATGGAACGAACGAGTAACCTGTTTTCTCTCTCAGTAATGCCTCCAGTGGTAGTGGTAGTGGGATTGGTAGTGGTAGTGGTAGTGGGATTGGTAGTGGGATACGTAGTGGTAGTGGTAGTGGGATTGGTAGTGGGATTGGTAGTGGTAATTGAAGTGGGATTGCGGGATCAATCTGTAACAATTCAGCGCAATTCGGCGCGCTGCGACGGATGGGTGCACTATTGCGGGATCAATCTGCAACAATTCGGCGCAAATCGGCGTGCTGAGACGGATTGCTGCACTTTCGCAGGATCAATCTGCAATATGTTATTCGGCACAATTCGGCGCGCCATGCGACCGATTGCTGCTCTTTCTTTGGTTCAATGTGCAAAAATTCAGCACAATTCGGCACGCTGCGATGAATTGCAGCACTTTCGCGGGATCAGGCAATTCGGCGTGCCGTGACCAATTGCTTAGTGGTAGTGGGATTGGTAGTGGTAGTGGTAGTGGGATTGGTAGTGAGATTGGTAGTAGTAGTGGTAGTGGTAGTGGGATTGGTAGTGGCATTGGTAGTGGGATTGGTAGTGGTAGTGGGATGATTGGTAGTGGGATTGGTAGTGGGATTGGTAGTGGGATTGGTAGTGGGATTTGTAGTGGGATTGGTAGTGGGATTGGTAGTGGTAGTGGTAGTGGTAGTGGGATTGTTAGGGGAATTGGTAGTGGTAGTGGTAGTGGGATTGGTAGTGGTAGTGGTAGTGGGATTGGTAGTGGGATTGGTAGTGGTAGTGGTAGTGGTAGTGGGATTGGTAGTGGGATTGGTAGTGGAATTGGTTGTGGTAGTGGGATTGGTAGTGGGATTGGTAGTGGGATTGGTAGTGGGATTGGTAGTGGTAGTGGTAGTGGGATTGGTAGTGGGATTGGTAGTGGGATTGGTAGTGGTAGTGGGATTGGTAGTGGGATTGGTAGTGGGATTGGTAGTGGGATTGGTAGGGGTAGTGGTAGTTGGATTGGTAGTGGTAGTGGTAGAGGTAGTAGGATTGGTAGTGGGATTGGTAGTGGTAGTGGTAGTGGTAGAGGGACTGGTAGTGGGATTGGTAGTGGGATTGGTAGTGGGATTGTTAGTGGGATTGGTAGTGGTAATTGTAGTGGTAGTGGGATCGGTAGTGGGATTTGTAGTGGTAGTGGTAGTGGGAATTGTAGTGGTAGTGGTAGTGGGATTGGTAGTGGTAGTGGTAGTGGTAGTGGGATTGTAAGTGGGATTGGTAGTGGGATTGGTAGTGGGATTGGTAGTGGAAATTGTAGTGGTAGTGGGATTGGTAGGGGAATTGTTAATGGTAGTGGTAGTGGGATTGGTAGAGGGATTGGTAGTGGTAGTGGTAGTGGGATTGGTTTAGGGATTGGTAGTGGTAATTATAGTGGTAGTGGGATTAGTAGTGGGATTGGTAGTGGTAGTGGTAGTGGTATTGGAAGTGGTAGTGGTAGTGGAATTGGCCGCGGTATTGGTAGTGGGATTGGTAGTGGGATTAGTAGTGGTAGTGGTATTGGTAGTGGGATTTGTAGTGGTAATCGAAGTGGGATTGCTTGATCAATCTGTAACATTTCAGCGCGATTCGGCGCGCTGCGACGGATTGGTGCACTTTTGCGGGATCAATCTGTAACAATTTGGCGCAATTCGGCGCGCTGCGACGGATTGCAGCACTTTCGCGGAACCAATCGGTAACAATTCGGCGAGCTACTACGGATTACTGCACTATCGCCGGATCAATCTGCAACAATTCGCGGCAATTCGGCCCGCTGAGACAGATTGCTTCACTACGGCGGGATCAATCTACAACAATTCGGCACAATTCGGCGCGCTGAGACGGATTGCTGCACTTTCGCAGGATCAATCTGCAATATGTTATTCTGTACAATTCGGCGCGCTGCGACCGATTGCTGCACTTTCTTTGGTTCAATCTGCAAAAATTCAGCACAATTCGGCGCGCTGCGACGGATTCCTGCACTTTCGCAGGATCAATCTGTAACAATTCAGGGTAATTCGGCACGCCGAGACCGATTGCTTAGTGGTAGTGGGATGGGTAGTGGGATTGGTAGTGGTAGTGGTAGTGGTAGTGGTATTGGTAGTGGGATTGGTAGTGGGATTGGTAGTGGGATTGGTAGTGGTAGTGGTAGTGGTAGTGGGATTGGTAGTGGGATTGGTGGTGGTACTGGTAGTGGGATTGGTAGTGGAAATAGAAGTGTTAGTGGGATTGGTAGGGGAATTGGTAGTGGTAGTGGTAGTGGGATTGTAGTGGTAGTGGTAGTGGGATTGGTAGTGGGATTGGTAGTGGTAGTTGTAGTGGGATTGGTAGTGGGATTGGTAATGGGATTGGTAGTAGTAGTGGGATTGGTAGTGGGATTGGTAGTGGGATTGGTAGTGGGATTGGTAGTGGTAGTGGTAGTGGGATTGGTAGTGGTAGTGGTAGAGGTAGTGGGATTGGTAGTGGGATTGGTAGTGGTAGTGGTAGTGGTAGTGGGATTGGTAGTGGATTGGTAGTGGGATTGGTAGTGGGATTGGTAGTGGTAGTGGTATTGGCAGTGGGATTGGTAGTGGGATTTGTAGTGGTAATTGAAGTGGGATTGCGGGATCAATCTGTAACAATTCAGCGCAATTCGGCGCGCTGCGACGGATTGGTGCACTTTTGTGGGATCAATCTGTAACAATTTGGCGCAATTCGGCGCGCTCCGACGGATTGCAGCACTTTCGCGGAACCAATCGGTAACAACTCGGTGAGCTACTACGGATTGCTGCACTATCGCCGGATCAATCTGCAACAATTTGCGGCATTTCGGCGCGCTGAGACAGATTGCTTTACTATGGCGGGATCAATCTGCAACATTTCGGCGCAATTCGGTGCGCTGAGACGGATTGCTGCACTTTCGCAGGATCAATCTGCAAAAATTCAGCACAATTCGGCGCACTGCGACGGATTCCTGCACTTTCGCAGGATCAATCTGTAGCAATTCGGAGTAATTCGGCACGCCGAGACCGACTGCTTAGTGGTAGTGGGATTGGTAGTGGTAGTGGGATTGTTAGTGGTAGTGGTAGTGGTAGTGGGATTGGTAGTGGTATTGGTAGTGGGATTGGTATTGGGATTGGTAGTGGGATTGGTAGTGGTAGTGGTAGTGGTAGTGGGATTGGTAGTGGTAGTGGTAGTGGGATTGGTAGTGGGATTGGTAGTGGTAGTGGTAGTGGTAGTGGGATTGGTAGTGGGATTGGTAGTGGGATTGGTAGTTGTAGTGGGATTGGTAGTGGGATTGGTAGTGGGATTGGTAGTGGGATTGGTAGTGGTAGTGGTAGTGGTAGTGGAATTGGTAGTGGGATTGGTAGTGGGATTGGTAGTGGGATTGGTAGTGGAAATTGTAGTGTTAGTGGGATTGGTAGGGGAATTGGTAGTGGTAGTGGTAGTGGGATTGGTAGTGGTAGTGGGATTGGTAGTGGGATTGGTAGTGGTAGTGGTAGTGGTAGTGGGATTGGTAGTGGGATTGGTAGTGGGATTGGTAGTTGTAGTGGGATTGGTAGTGGGATTGGTAGTGGGATTGGTAGTAGAATTGGTAGTGGGATTGGTAGTGGGATTGGTAGTGGAAGTGGTAGTGGTAGTGGTAGTGGGATTGGTAGTGGGATTGGGATTGGTAGTGGGATTGTTAGTGGGATTGATAGTGGGATTGGTAGTGGGATTGGTAGTGGGATTAGTAGTGGGATTGGTAGTGGGATTGGTAGTGGTTGTGGTAGTGGTAGTGGGATTGGTAGTGGGATTGGAAGTGGGATTGGTATTGGGATTGGTAGTGGGATTGGTAGTGGGATTGGTAGTGGGATTGGTAGTGGGATTGGTAGTGGGATTGGTAGTGGGATTGGTAGTTGGATTGGTAGTGGGATTGGTAGTGGGATTGGTAGTGGGATTGGTAGTGGGATTGGTACTGGGATTGGTAGTGGGATTGGTAGTGGGATTGGTTGTGGGATTGGTAGTGGGATTGGTACTGGGATTGGTACTGGGATTGGTAGTGGGATTGGTAGTGGGATTGGTAGTGGGATTGGTAGTGGGATTGGTAGTGGGATTGGTATTGGGATTGGTAGTGGGATTGGTAGTGGGATTGATAGTGGGATTGGTAGTGGAATTGGTAGTGGGATTGGTAGTGGGATGGTAGTGGGATTGGTAGTGGGATTTGTAGTGGTAGTGGTAGTGGTAGTGGGATTGGTAGTGGGATTGGGATTGGTAGTGGGATTGGTAGTGGGATTGGTAGTGGGATTGGTTTTCGGATTGGTAGTGGGATTGGTAGTGGGATTGGTAGTGGGATTGGTAGTGGGATTGGTAGTGGGATTGGTAGTGGGATTGGTAGTGGGAATGGTAGTGGGATTGGTAGTGGGATTGGTAGTGGGATTGGTAGTGGTAGTGGTAGTGGGATTGGTAGTGGGATTGGTAGTGGGATTGGTAGTGGGATTGGTAGTGGGATTGGTAGTGGGATAGGTAGTGGGATTGGTAGTAGTAGTGGTAGTGTGATTGGTAGTGGGATTGGTAGTGGGATTGGTAGTGGGATTGGTAGTGGGATTGGTAGTGGGATTGGTAGTGGTAGTGGTAGTGGGATTGGTAGTGGTAGTGGTAGTGGTAGTGGTAGTGGGATTGGTAGTGGGATTGGTAGTGGGATTGGTAGTGGGATTGGTAGTGGGATTGGTAGTGGGATTGGTAGTGGGATTGGTAGTGGGATTGGTGGTGGGATTGGTAGTGGGATTGGTAATGGGATTGGTAATGGTAGTGGTAGTGGTAGTGGGATTGGTAGTGGGATTGGTAGTGGGATTGGTAGTGGGATTGGTAGTGGGAATGGTAGTGGGATTGGTAGTGGGATTGGTAGTGGGATTGGAAGTGGGATTGGTAGTGGGATTGGTAGTGGGATTGGTAGTGGGATTGGTAGTGGGATTGGTAGGGGGATTGGTAGTGGGATTGGTAGTGGGATTGGTAGTGGGATTGGTAGTGGTAGTGGTAGTGGGATTGGTAGTGGGATTGGTAGTGGGATTGGTAGTGGGATTATGTATGGGAGGGAACCACTAATCTATTTGCATGGTACAGCCAAACCAATGAGCTGATTATACAGGAGGCATTATTTAGAGAAAGAAAACAGGTTACTCGTTCGTTCCATGAAGTAGGATCGCAACTACATTAGTTTGTTTTATTAACACCTTGGTGGGAATATAGCCAATTTTCTCCCATTGAAATGTATGGGAGGGAACCACTAATCTATTTGCATGGTACAGCCAAACCAATGAGCTGATTATACAGGAGGCATTATTTAGAGAAAGAAAACAGGTTACTCGTTCGTTCCATGAAGTAGGATCGCAACTACATTTGTTTGTTTTATTAACACCTTGGTGGGAATATAGCCAATTTTCACCCATAGAAATGTATGGGAGGGAACCACTAATCTATTTGCATGGTACAGCCAAACCAATCAGCTGATTATACAGAAGGCATTATTTCGAGAAAGATAACAGGTTACTCGTTCGTTCCAAGAAGTAGGATCGCAACTCCATTAGTTTGTTTTATTAACACCTTGGTGGGAAGATAGCCAATTTTCACCCGTAGAAATGTATGGGAGGGAACCACTAATCTAATTGCATGGTACAGCCAAACCAATGAGCTGATTATACAGGAGGCATTATTTAGAGAAAGAAAACAGGTTACTCGTTCGTTCGATGAAGTAGGATCGCAACTACATTAGTTTGTTTTATTAAAACCTTGGTGGGAATATAGCCAATTTTCACCAATAGAAATGTATGGGAGGGAACCACTAATCTATTTGCATGGTACAGCCAAACCAATCAGCTGATTATACAGAAGGCATTATTTCGAGAAAGAAAACAGGTTACTCGTTCGTTCCATGAAGTAGGATCGCAACTCCATTAGTTTGTTTTATTTACACCTTGGTGGGAAGATAGCCAATTTTCACCCATACAAATGTATGGGAGGGAACCACTAATCTATTTGCATGGTACAGCCAAACCAATGAGCTGATTATACAGGAGGCATTATTTAGAGAAAGAAAACAGGTTACTTGTTCGTTCCATGAAGTAGGATCGCAACTCCATTAGTTTGTTTTATTAACACCTTGGTGGGAATATAGCCAATTTTCACCCATAGAAATGTATGGGAGGGAATTACTAATCTATTTGCATGGTACAGCCAAACCAATGAGCTGATTATAGAGGAGGCAGTATTTATAGAAAGAAAACAGGTTACTCGTTCGTTCCATGAAGTAGGATCGCAACTCAACTGGATTGTTTTATTAACACATTGGTGGGAAGTTAGCCAATTTTCACCCATAGAAATGTATGGGAGGGAACCACTAATCTATTTGCATGGTACAGCCAAACCAATGAGCTGATTATACAGGAGGCATTATTAAGAGATAGAAAACAGGTTACTCGTTCGTTCCATGAAGTAGGATCGCAACTCCATTAGTTTGTTTTATTAACACCTTGGTGGGAATATAGCCAATTTTCACCCATAGAAATGTATGGGAGGGAATTACTAATCTATTTGCATGGTACAGCCAAACCAATGAGCTGATTATAGAAGAGGCAGTATTTATAGAAAGAAAACAGGTTACTCGTTCGTTCGATGAAGTAGGATCGCAACTACATTAGTTTGTTTTATTAACACCTTGGTGGGAATATAGCCAATTTTCACCAATAGAAATGTATGGGAGGGAACCACTAATCTATTTGCATGGTACAGCCAAACCAATCAGCTGATTATACAGAAGGCATTATTTCGAGAAAGAAAACAGGTTACTCGTTCGTTCCATGAAGTAGGATCGCAACTCCATTAGTTTGTTTTATTTACACCTTGGTGGGAAGATAGCCAATTTTCACCCATACAAATGTATGGGAGGGAACCACTAATCTATTTGCATGGTACAGCCAAACCAATGAGCTGATTATACAGGAGGCATTATTTAGAGAAAGAAAACAGGTTACTCGTTCGTTCCATGAAGTAGGATCGCAACTCCATTAGTTTGTTTTATTAACACCTTGGTGGGAATATAGCCAATTTTCACCCATAGAAATGTATGGGAGGGAATTACTAATCTATTTGCATGGTACAGCCAAACCAATGAGCTGATTATAGAGGAGGCAGTATTTATAGAAAGAAAACAGGTTACTCGTTCGTTCCATGAAGTAGGATCGCAACTCAACTGGATTGTTTTATTAACACATTGGTGGGAAGTTAGCCAATTTTCACCCATAGAAATGTATGGGAGGGAACCACTAATCTATTTGCATGGTACAGCCAAACCAATGAGCTGATTATACAGGAGGCATTATTAAGAGAAAGAAAACAGGTTACTCGTTCGTTCCATGAAGTAGGATCGCAACTCCATTAGTTTGTTTTATTGACACCTTGGTGGGAATATAGCCAATTTTAACCCATAGAAATGTATGGGAGGGAATTACTAATCTATTTGCATGGTACAGCCAAACCAATGAGTTGATTATAGAGGAGGCAGTATTTATAGAAAGAAAACAGGTTACTCGTTCGTTCCATGAAGTAGGATCGCAACTCAACTGGATTGTTTTATTAACACATTGGTGGGAAGTTAGCCAATTTTCACCCATAGAAATGTATGGGAGGGAACCACTAATCTATTTACATGGTACAGCCAAACCAATGAGCTGATTATACAGGAGGCATTATTTAGAGAAAGAAAACAGGTTACTCATTCGTTCCATGAAGTAGGATCGCAACTCCATTAGTTTGTTTTATTAACACCTTGGTGGGAATATAGCCAATTTTCACCCATAGAAATGTATGGGAGGGAACCACTAATCTATTTGCATGGTACAGCCAAACCAATGAGCTGATTATAGAGGAGGCAGTATTCATAGAAAGAAAACAGGTTACTCGTTCGTTCCATGAAGTAGGATCGCAACTCAACTGGATTGTTTTATTAACACATTGGTGGGAAGTTAGCCAATTTTCACCCATAAAAATGTATGGGAGGGAACCACTAATCTATTTGCATGGTACAGCCAAACCAATCAGCTGATTATACAGAAGGCATTATTTCGAGAAAGAAAACAGGTTACTTGTTCGTTCCATGAAGTAGGATCGCAACTCATCTGGATTGTTTTATTAATACATTGGTGGGAAGTTAGCCAATTTTCACCTATAGAAATGTATGGGAGGGAACCACTAATCTATTTGCATGGTGCTGCCAAACCAATCAGCTGCTTATACAGAAGGCATTATTTAGAGAAAGAAAACAGGTTACTCGTTCGTTCCATGAAGTAGGATCGCAACTCCATTAGTTTGTTTTATTAACACCTTGGTAGGAAGATAGCCAATTTTCACCCATAGAAATGTATGGGAGGGAACCACTAATCTATTTGCATGGTACAGCCAAACCAATGAGCTGATTATACAGGAGGCATTATTTAGAGAAAGAAAACAGGTTACTCGTTCGTTCCATGAAGTAGGATCGCAACTACATTAGTTTGTTTTATTAACACCTTGGTGGGAAGATAGCCAATTTTCACCCATAGAAATGTATGGGAGGGAACCACTAATCTATTTGCATGGTGCTGCCAAACCAATCAGCTGCTTATACAGAAGGCATTATTTAGAGAAAGAAAACAGGTTACTCGTTCGTTCCATGAAGTAGGATCGCAACTCAACTGGATTGTTTTATTAACACATTGGTGGGAAGTTAGCCAATTTTCACCCATAGAAATGTATGGGAGGGAACCACTAATCTATTGCATGGTACTGCCAAACCAATCAGCTGATTATACAGAAGGCATTATTTAGAGAAAGAAAACAGGTTACTCGTTCGTTCCATGAAGTAGGATCGCAACTCCATTAGTTTGTTTTATTAACACCTTGGTGGGAAGATAGCCAATTTTCACCCATACAAATGAATGGGAGGGAACCACTAATCTTTTTGCATGGTACAGCCAAACCAATGATCTGATTATACAGGAGGCATTATTTAGAGAAAGAAAACAGGTTACTCGTTCGTTCCATGAAGTAGGATCGCAACTCCATTAGTTTGTTTTATTAACATCTTGGTGGGAAGATAGCCAATTTTCTCCCATTGAAATATATGGGAGGGAACCACTAATCTATTTGCATGGTACAGCCAAACCAATGAGCTGATTATAGAGGAGGCATTATTTATAGAAAGAAAACAGGTTACTCGTTCGTTCCATGAAGTAGGATCGCAACTCCATTAGTTTGTTTTATTAACACCTTGGTGGGAAGTTAGCCAATTTTCACCCATAGAAATGTATGGGAGGGAACCACTAATCTATTTGCATGGTACAGCCAAACCAATCAGCTGATTATACAGAAGGCATTATTTGGGGAAAGAAAACAGGTTACTCGTTCGTTCCATGAAGTAGGATCGCATCTCAACTAGTTTGTTTTATTTACACCTTGGTGGGAAGTTAGCCAATTTTCACCCATAGAAATGTATGGGAGGGAACCACTAATCTATTTGCATGGTACAGCCAAACCAATGAGCTGATTATACAGGAGGCATTATTTAGAGAAAGAAAACAGGTTACTCGTTTGTTCCATGAAGTAGGATCGCAACTACATTAGTTTGTTTTATTAACACCTTGGTGGGAAGATAGCCAATTTTCACCCATAGAAATGTATGGGAGGGAACCACTAATCTATTAGCATGGTACAGCCAAACCAAGCAGCTGATTATACAGAAGGCATTATTTCAAGAAAGAAAACAGGTTACTCGTTCGTTCCATGAAGTAGGATCGCAACTCCATTAGTTTGTTTTGTTAACACCTTGGTGGGAAGATAGCCAATTTTCTCCCATTGAAATATATGGGAGGGAACCACTAATCTATTTGCATGGTACAGCCAAACCAATGAGCTGATTATAGAGGAGGCATTATTTATAGAAAGAAAACAGGTTACTCGTTCGTTCCATGAAGTAGGATCGCAACTCCATTAGTTTGTTTTATTAACACCTTGGTGGGAATATAGCAAATTTTCACCCATAGAAATGTATGGGAGGGAACCACTAATCTATTTGCATGGTACAGCCAAACCAATGAGCTGATTATAGAGGAGGCAGTATTTATAGAAAGAAAACAGGTTACTCGTTCGTTCCATGAAGTAGGATCGCAACTCAACTGGATTGTTTTATTAACACATTGGTGGGAAGTTAGCCAATTTTCACCCATAGAAATGTATGGGAGGGAACCACTAATCTATTTGCATGGTACTGCCAAACCAATCAGCTGATTATACAGAAGGCATAATTTAGAGAAAGAAAACAGGTTACTCGTTCGTTCCATGAAGTAGGATCGCAACTCCATTAGTTTGTTTTATTAACACCTTGGTGGGAAGATAGCCAATTTTCACCCATACAAATGAATGGGAGGGAACCACTAATCTTTTTGCATGGTACAGCCAAACCAATGATCTGATTATACAGGAGGCATTATTTAGAGAAAGAAAACAGGTTACTCGTTCGTTCCATGAAGTAGGATCGCAACTCCATTAGTTTGTTTTATTAACATCTTGGTGGGAAGATAGCCAATTTTCTCCCATTGAAATATATGGGAGGGAACCACTAATCTATTTGCATGGTACAGCCAAACCAATGAGCTGATTATAGAGGAGGCATTATTTATAGAAAGAAAACAGGTTACTCGTTCGTTCCATGAAGTAGGATCGCAACTCCATTAGTTTGTTTTATTAACACCTTGGTGGGAAGTTAGCCAATTTTCACCCATAGAAATGTATGGGAGGGAACCACTAATCTATTTGCATGGTACAGCCAAACCAATCAGCTGATTATACAGAAGGCATTATTTGGGGAAAGAAAACAGGTTACTCGTTCGTTCCATGAAGTAGGATCGCATCTCAACTAGTTTGTTTTATTAACACCTTGGTGGGAAGTTAGCCAATTTTCACCCATAGAAATGTATGGGAGGGAACCACTAATCTATTTGCATGGTACAGCCAAACCAATGAGCTGATTATACAGGAGGCATTATTTAGAGAAAGAAAACAGGTTACTCGTTCGTTCCATGAAGTAGGATCGCAACTACATTAGTTTGTTTTATTAACACCTTGGTGGGAAGATAGCCAATTTTCACCCATAGATATGTATGGGAGGGAACCACTAATCTATTAGCATGGTACAGCCAAACCAAGCAGCTGATTATACAGAAGGCATTATTTCAAGAAAGAAAACAGGTTACTCGTTCGTTCCATGAAGTAGGATCGCAACTCCATTAGTTTGTTTTGTTAACACCTTGGTGGGAAGATAGCCAATTTTCTCCCATTGAAATATATGGGAGGGAACCACTAATCTATTTGCATGGTACAGCCAAACCAATGAGCTGATTATAGAGGAGGCATTATTTATAGAAAGAAAACAGGTTACTCATTCGTTCCATGAAGTAGGATCGCAACTCCATTAGTTTGTTTAATTAACACCTTGGTGGGAATATAGCCAATTTTCACCCATAGAAATGTATGGGAGGGAACCACTAATCTATTTGCATGGTACAGCCAAACCAATGAGCTGATTATACAGGAGGCAGTATTTATAGAAAGAAAACAGGTTACTTGTTCGTTCCATGAAGTAGGATCGCAACTCCATTAGTTTGTTTTATTAACACCTTGGTGGGAATATAGCCAATTTTCACCCATAGAAATGTATGGGAGGGAACCACTAATCTATTTGCATGGTACAGCCAAACCAATGAGCTGATTATACAGAAGGCATTATTTAGATAAAGAAAACAGGTTACTCGTTCGTTCCATGAAGTAGGATCGCAACTCCATTAGTTTGTTTTATTAACACCTTGGTGGGAAGATAGCCAATTTTCACCCATACAAATGAATGGGAGGGAACCACTAATCTTTTTGCATGGTACAGCCAAACCAATGATCTGATTATACAGGAGGCATTATTTAGAGAAAGAAAACAGGTTACTCGTTCGTTCCATGAAGTAGGATCGCAACTCCATTAGTTTGTTTTATTAACATCTTGGTGGGAAGATAGCCAATTTTCTCCCATTGAAATATATGGGAGGGAACCACTAATCTATTTGCATGGTACAGCCAAACCAATGAGCTGATTATAGAGGAGGCATTATTTATAGAAAGAAAACAGGTTACTCGTTCGTTCCATGAAGTAGGATCGCAACTCCATTAGTTTGTTTTATAAACACTTTGGTGGGAAGTTAGCCAATTTTCACCCATAGAAATGTATGGGAGGGAACCACTAATCTATTTGCATGGTACTGCCAAACCAATCAGCTGATTATACAGAAGGCATTATTTAGAGAAAGAAAACAGGTTACCCGTTCGTTCCATGAAGTAGGATCGCAACTCCATTAGTTTGTTTTATTAACACCTTGGTGGGAAGATAGCTAATTTTCACCCATAGAAATGTATTGGAGGGAACCACTAATCTATTTGCATGGTACTGAGCTGATTATACAGGAGGCAATATTTAGAGAAAGAAAACAGGTTACTCGTTCGTTCTATGAAGTAGGATCGCAACTACATTAGTTTGTTTTATTAACACCTTGGTGGGAATATAGCCAATTTTCACCCATAGAAATGTATGGGAGGGAACCACTAATCTATTTGCATGGTACAGCCAAACCAATCAGCTGATTATACAGAAGGCATTATTTAGAGAAAGAAAACAGGTTACTCGTTCGTTCCATGAAGTAGGATCGCAACTGCATTAGTTTGTTTTATTAACACCTTGGTGGGAAGATAGCCAATTTTCACCCATAGAAATGTATGGGAGGGAACCACTAATCTATTTGCATGGTACAGCCAAACCAATGAGCTGATTATACAGGAGGCATTATTTAGAGAAAGAAAACAGGTTACTCGTTCGTTCCATGAAGTAGGATCGCAACTCCATTAGTTTGTTTTATTAACTCCTTGGTGGGCAGATAGCCAATTTTCTCCCATTGAAATGTATGGGAGGGAACCACTAATCTATTTGCATGGTACAGCCAAACCAATGAGCTGATTATAGAGGAGGCATTATTTATAGAAAGAAAACAGGTTACTCGTTCGTTCCATGAAGTAGGATCGCAACTCCATTAGTTTGTTTTATTAACACCTTGGTGGGAAGTTAGCCAATTTTCACCCATAGAAATGTATGGGAGGGAACCACTAATCTATTTGCATGGTACAGCCAAACCAATCAGCTGATTATACAGAAGGCATTATTTAGAGAAAGAAAACAGGTTACTCGTTCGTTCCATGAAGTAGGATCGCATCTCAACTAGTTTTTTTTATTAACACCTTGGTGGGAAGTTAGCCAATTTTCACCCTTAGAAATGAATGGGAGGGAACCACTAATCTATTTGCATGGTACAGCCAAACCAATCAGCTGATTATAAAGAAGGCATTATTTATAGAAAGAAAAAAGGTTAATCGTTCGTTCCATGAAGTAGGATCGCAATTCCATTAGTTTGTTTTATTAACACCTTGGTGGGAAGTTAGCCAATTTTCACCCATAGAAATGTATGGGAGGGAACCACTAATCTATTTGCATGGTACAGCCAAACCAATCAGCTGATTATACAGAAGGCATTATTTAGAGAAGGAAAACAGGTTACTCGTTCGTTCCATGAAGTAGGATCGCAACTGCATTAGTTTGTTTTATTAACACCTTGGTGGGAAGATAGCCAATTTTCACCCATAGAAATGTATGGGAGGGAACCACTAATCTATTTGCATGGTACAGCCAAACCAATGAGCTGATTATACAGAAGGCATTATTGATAGAAAGAAAACAGGTTACTCGTTCGTTCCATGAAGTAGGATCGCAACTCCACTAGTTTGTTTTATTAACACCTTTTTGGGAAGATAGCCAATTTTCACCCATAGAAATGTATGGGAGGGAACCACTAATCTAATTGCATGGTACAGCCAAACCAATGAGCTGATTATAGAGGAAGCATTACTTATAGAAAGAAAAAAGGTTACTCGTTCATTCCATGAAGTAGGATCGCAACTCCATTAGTTTGTTTTATTAACACTTTGGTGGGAAGTGAGCCAATTTTCACCCATAGAAATGTATGGGAGGGAACCACTAATCTATTTGCATGGTACTGCCAAACCAATCAGCTGATTATACAGAAGGCATTATTTAGAGAAAGAAAACAGGTTACCCGTTCGTTCCATGAAGTTGGATCGCAACTCCATTAGTTTGTTTTATTAACACCTTGGTGGGAAGATAGCCAATTTTCACCCATACAAATGAATGGGAGGGAACCACTAATCTTTTTGCATGGTACAGCCAAACCAATGATCTGATTATTCAGAAGGCATTATTTAGAGAAAGAAAACAGGTTACTCGTTCGTTCCATGAAGTAGGATCGCAACTCCATTAGTTTGTTTTATTAACACCATGGTGGGAAGATAGCCAATTTTCACCCATGGAAATGTATGGGAGGGAACCACTAATCTATTTGCATGGTACAGCCAAACCAATGAGCTGATTATACAGAAGGCATTATTGATAGAAAGAAAACAGGTTACTCGTTCGTTCCATGAAGTAGGATCGCAACTCCACTAGTTTGTTTTATTAACACCTTTTTGGGAAGATAGCCAATTTTCACCCATAGAAATGTATGGGAGGGAACCACTAATCTATTTGCATGGTACAGCCAAACCAATGAGCTGATTATAGAGGAGGCATTACTTATAGAAAGAAAACAGGTTACTCGTTCATTCCATGAAGTAGGATCGCAACTCCATTAGTTTGTTTTATTAACACTTTGATGGGAAGTTAGCCAATTTTCACCCATAGAAATGTATGGGAGGGAACCACTAATCTATTTGCATGGTACTGCCAAACCAATCAGCTGATTATACAGAAGGCATTATTTAGAGAAAGAAAACAGGTTACCCGTTCGTTCCATGAAGTAGGATCGCAACTCCATTAGTTTGTTTTATTAACACCTTGGTGGGAAGATAGCCAATTTTCACCCATAGAAATGTATGGGAGGGAATCACTAATCTATTTGCATGGTACAGCCAAACCAATGAGCTGATTATACTGGAGGCAATATTTAGAGAAAGAAAACAGGTTACTCGTTCGTTCTATGAAGTAGGATCGCAACTACATTAGTTTGTTTTATTAACACCTTGGTGGGAATATAGCCAATTTTCACCCATAGAAATGTATGGGAGGGAACCACTAATCTATTTGCATGGTACAGCCAAACCAATCAGCTGATTAGATAGAAGGCATTATTTCGAGAAAGAAAACAGGTTATTTGTACGTTCCATGAAGTACGATCGCAACTCCATTAGTTTGTTTTATTAACACCTTGGTGGGAAGATAGCCAATTTTCACCCATACAAATGTATGGGAGGGAACCACTAATCTATTTGCATGGTACAGCCAAACCAATGAGCTGATTATAGAGGAGGCATTATTTATAGAAAGAAAACAGGTCACTCGTTCGTTCCATAAAGTAGGATCGCAACTCCATTAGTTTGTTTTATTAACACCTTGGTGGGAAGTTAGCCAATTTTCACCCATAGAAATGTATGGGAGGGAACCACTAATCTATTTGCATGGTACAGCCAAACCAATGAGCTGATTATACAGAAGGCATTATTTAGAGAAAGAAAACAGGTTACTCGTTCGTTCCATGAAGTAGGATCGCAACTACATTAGTTTGTTTTATTGACACCTTGGTGGGAAGATAGCCAATTTTCACCCATAGAAAGGTATGGGAGGGAACTACTAATTTATTTGCATGGTACAGCCAAACCAATGAGCTGATTATACAGGAGGCATAATTGAGAGAAAGAAAACAGGTTACTCGTTCGTTCCATGAAGTAGGATCGCAACTCCATTAGTTTGTTTTATTAACACCTTGGTGGGAAGATAGCCAATTTTCACCCATTGAAATGTATGGCAGGGAACCACTAATCTATTTGCATGGTACAGCCAAACCAATGAGCTGATTATACAGGAGCAATTATTAAGAGAAAGAAAACAGGTTACTCGTTCGTTCCATGAAGTAGGATCGCATGAAGTAGGATTAGTGGTTCCTTCCCATACATTTCTAAGGGTGAAAATTGGTTAATTTCCCACCAAAGTGTAAATTAAACAAACTAGTTGAGTTGCGATCCTACTTCATGGAACGAACGAGTAACCTGTTTTCTTTCTATAAATACTGCCTCCTGTATAATCAGCTCATTGGTTTGGCTGTACCATGCAAATAGATGAGTGGTTCCCTCCCATACATTTCTATGGGTGAAAATTGGCTATCTTCCCACCAAGGTGTTAATAAAACAAACTAATGGAGTTGCGATCCTACTTCATGGAACGAACGAGTAACCTGTTTTCTTTCTCTAAATAATGCCTCCTGTATAATCAGTTGATTGGTTTAGCTGTACCTTTCAAATAGATTAGTGGTTCCCTCCCATACATTTTTATGGGTGAAAATTGGCTATCTTCCCACCAAGGTGTTAATAAAACAAACTAGTTGAGTTGCGATCCTACTTCTGGAACAAACGAGTAACCTGTTTTCTTTCAAGAAATACTGCCTCCTCTATAATCAGCTCATTGGTTTGGCTGTACCATGCAAATAGATTAGTGGTTCCCTCCCATACATCTCAATCGGTGAAAATTGGCTATCTTCCCACCAAGGTGTTAATAAAACAAACTAGTTGAGTTGCGATCCTACTTCATGGAACGAACGAGTAACCTGTTTACTTTCTCTAAATAATGCCTCCTGTATAATCAGCTCATTGGTTTGGCTGTACCATGCAAATAGATTAGTGGTTCCCTCCCATACATTTCTATGGGTGAAAATTGGCTAACTTCCCACCAAGGTGTTAATAAAACAAACTAATGGAGTTGCGATCCTACTTCATGGAACGAATGAGTAACCTGTTTTCTTTCTCTAAATAATGCCTCCTCTATAATCAGCTCATTGGTTTGGCTGTACCATGCATATAGATTAATGGTTCCCTCCCATACATTTCTATGGGTGAAAATTGGCTATATTCCCACCAAGGTGTTAATAAAACAAACTAATGTAGTTGCGATCCTACTTCATGAAACGAACGAGTAACCTGTTTTCTTTCACTAAATAATGCCTCCTGTATAATCAGCTCATTGGTTTGGCTGTACCATGCAAATATATTAGTGTTTCCCTCCCATACATTTCTATGGGTGAAAATTGGCTATATTCCCACCAAGGTGTTAATAAAACAAACTAATGTAGTTGCGATCCTTCTTCATGAAACGAACGAGTAACCTGTTTGCTTTCACTAAATAATGCCTCCTGTATAATCAGCTCATTGGTTTGGCTGTACCATGCAAATATATTAGTGTTTCCCTCCCATACATTTCTATGGGTGAAAATTGGCTAACTTCCCACCAAAGTGTTAACCGATTAAGGCCTAAATATGGTTTGTTATGTAGAGGTTATTTGATCTTAAATGTGGTCACTAAAAATGTTTTGTGGCAGGAAGGGGTAATCCAGCGATACCCGCTGAAGCCGTGTTCATGAAGGATTTCAAATTGTTGTAATCTTTCTGTGGTTTGTGGTCATGTCCCCCAAAATACCTTGGTAGCTGTAAACAACTATTTGACGCGAATTTGCGGCTACAGGACTTAATCGGTTAATAAAACAAACTAGTTGAGATGCGATCCTACTTCATGGAACGAACGAGTAACCTGTTTTCTTTCTCTAAATAATACCTTCTGTATAATCAGCTGATTGGTTTGGCTGTACCATGCAAATAGATTAGTGGTTCCCTCCCATACATTTCTATGGGTGAAAATTGGCTAACTTCCCACCAAGGTGCTAATAAAACAAACTAATGGACTTGCGATCCTACTTCATGGAACGAACGAGTAACCTGTTTTCTTTCTATAAATAATGCCTCCTGTATAATCAGCTCATTGGTTTGGCTGTACCATGCAAATAGATTAGTGGTTCCCTCCCATACATTTTAATGGGAGAAAATTGGCTATCTTCCCACCAAGGTGTTAATAAAACAAACTAATGGAGTTGCGATCCTACTTCATGGAACGAACGAGTAACCTGTTTTCTTTCTATAAATAATGCCTCCTCTAAAATCAGCTCATTGGTTTGGCTGTACCATGCAAATAGATTAGTGGTTCCCTCCCATACATTTTAATGGGAGAAAATTGGCTATCTTCCCACCAAGGTGTTAATAAAACAAAGTAATGGAGTTGCGATCCTACTTCATGGAACGAACGAGTAACCTGTTTTCTTTCTCTTAATAATGCCTCCTGTATAATCAGCTCATTGGTTTGGCTGCACCATGCAAATAGATTAGTGGTTCCCTCCCATACATTTCTATGGGTGAAAATTGGCTAACTTCCCACCAAGGTGTTAATAAAACAAACTAATGGAGTTGCGATCCTACTTCATGGAACGAACGAGTAACCTGTTTTCTTTCTATAAATAATGCCTCCTCTATAATCAGCTCATTGGTTTGGCTGTACCATGCAAATAGATTAGTGGTTCCCTCCCATACATTTCTAAGGGTGAAAATTGGCTATCTTCCCACCAAGGTGTTAATAAAACAAACTAATGGAGTTGCGATCCTACTTCATGGAACGAACGAGTAACCTGTTTTCTTTCTCTAAATAATGCCTTCTGTATAATCAGCTGATTGGTTTGGCAGTACCATGCAAATAGATTAGTGGTTCCCTCCCATACATTTCTATGGGTGAAAATTGCCTAACTTCCCACCAAGGTGTTAATAAAACAAACTAATGTATTTGCGATCCTACTTCAAGGAACGAACGAGTAACCTGTTTTCTTTCTCTATATAATGCCTCCTGTATAATCAGCTCATTGGTTTGGCTGTACCATGCAAATAGATTAGTGGTTCCCTCCCATACATTTCTATGGGTGAAAATTGGCTAACTTCCCACCAAGGTGTTAATAAAACAAACTAATGGAGTTGCGATCCTACTTCATGGAATGAACGAGCAACCTGTTTACTTTCTATAAATACTGCCTCCTCTATAATCAGCTCATTGGTTTGGCTGTACCATGCAAATAGATTAGTGGTTCCCTCCCATACATTTCTATGGGTGAAAATTGGCTATATTCCCACCCAGGTGTTAATAAAACAAACTAATGTAGTTGCGATCCTACTTCATGGAACGAACGAGTAACCTGTTTTCTTTCTCTTAATAATGCCTCCTGTATAATCAGCTCATTGTTATGGCTGTACCATGCAAATAGATTAGTGGTTCCCTCCAATACATTTCTATGGGTGAAAATTGGCTATCTTCCCACCAAGGTGTTAATATAACAAACTAAAGGAGTTGCGATCCTTCTTCATGGAACGAACGAGTAAGCTGTTTTCTTTCTCTAAATAATGCCTTCTGTATAATAAGCTGATTGGTTTGGCAGTACCATGCAAATAGATTAGTGGTTCCCTCCCATACATTTCTGTGGGTGAAAATTGGCTAACTTCCCACCAAGGTGTTAATAAAACAAACTAATGGAGTTGCGATCCTACTTCATGGAACGAACGAGTAACCTGTTTTCTTTCTATAAATACTGCCTCCTCTATAATCAGCTCATTGGTTTGGCTGTACCATGCAAATAGATTAGTGGTTCCGTCCCATACATTTCTAAGGGTGAAAATTGGCTATCTTCCCACCAAGGTGTTAATAAAACAAACTAATGGAGTTGCGATCCTACTTCATGGAACGAACGAGTAACCTGTTTTCTTTCTATAAATACTGCCTCCTCTATAATCAGCTCATTGGTTTGGCTGTACCATGCAAATAGATTAGTGGTTCCGTCCCATACATTTCTATGGGTGAAAATTGGCTATCTTCCCACCAAGGTGTTAATAAAACAAACTAGTGGAGTTGCGATCCTACTTCATGGAACGAACGAGTAATCTGTTTTCTTTCTCTTAATAATGCCTTCTGTATAATCAGCTGATCGGTTTGGCTGTACCATTCAAATAGATTAGTGGTTCCCTCCCATACATTTCTATGGGAGAAAATTGGCTATGTTCCAACCAAGGTGTTAATTTAACAAACTAGTGGAGTTGCGATATGTATTCATGGATCGAACGAGTAACCTGTTTTCTTTCTCTAAATAATGCCTCCTATATATTCAACTCATTGGTTTGGCTGTACGATGCAAATAGATTATTGGTTCCCTCCCACACATTTCTATGGGAGAAAATTGGCTATGTTCCAACCAAGGTGTTAATTTAACAAACTAGTGGAGTTGCGATATGAATTCATGGATGAAACGAGTAACCTGTTTTCTTTCTCTAAATAATGCCTCCTATATATTCAGCTCATTGGTTTGGCTGTACGATGCAAATAGATTAGTGGTTCCCTCCCATACATTTCTATGGGAGAAAATTGGCTATGTTCCAACCAAGGTGTTAATTTAACAAACTAGTGGAGTTGCGATATGTATTCATGGATCGAACGAGTAACCTGTTTTCTTTCTCTAAATAATGCCTCCTATTAAATCAGCTCATTGGTTTAGCTGTACGATGCAAATAGATTAGTGGTTCCCTCCCATACATTTCTATGAGAGAAAATTGGCTATGTTCTAACCACGGTGTTGATTTAACAAACTAGTGGAGTTGCGATATGTACTCATGGAACGAACGAGTAACCTGTTTTCTTTCTCTTAATAATGCCTCCTATAAATTCAGCTCATTGGTTTGGCTGTACGATGCAAATAGATTAGTGGTTCCCTCCCATACATTTCTATAGGACAAAATTGGCTATCTTCCCAACAAGGTGTTAATTTAACAAACTAGTGGAGTTGCGATCCTACTTCATGGAACGAACGAGTTACCTGTTTTCTTTTACAAAATAATGCCTCCTCTATAATCAGCTCATTGGTTTGGCTGTACCATTCAAATAGATTAGTGGTTCCCTCCCATACATTTCTTTGGGAGAAAATTGGCTATGTTCCAACCAAGGTGTTAATTTAACAAACTAGTGGAGTTGCGATATGTATTCATGGAACGAACGAGTAACCTGTTTTCTTTCTCTAAATAATGCCTCCTATATATTCAGCTCATTGGTTTGGCTGTACGATGCAAATAGATTAGTGGTTCCCTCCCATACATTTCTATGGGAGAAAATTGGCTATCTTCCCACCAAGGTGTTAATTTGACAAACTAGTGGAGTTGCGATATGTATTGATTGAACGAACGAGTAACCTGTTTTCTTTCTCAGAATAATGCCTCCTATATATTCAGCTCATTAGTTTGGCTGTACGATGCAAATAGATTAGTGGTTCCCTCCCATACATTTCGATGTGAGAAAATTGGCTATGTTCCAACCAAGGTGTTAATATAACAAACTAGTAGAGTTGCGATATGTATTCATGGATCAAACGAATAACCTGTTTTCTTTCTCTAAATAATGCCTCCTATATATTCAGCTCATTGGTTTGGCTGTACCATTCAAATAGATTCGTGGTTCCCTCCCATACATTTCTATTGGAGAAAATTGGCTATGTTCCAACCAAGGTGTTAATTTAACAAACTAGTGGAGTTGCGATATGTATTCATGGATCTAACGAGTAACCTGTTTTCTTTCTCTAAATAATGCCTACTATATATTCAGCTCATTGGTTTGGCTGAACGATGCAAATAGATTAGTGGTTCCCTCCCATACATTTCTATGGGAGAAAATTGGCTATCTTCCCACCAAGGTGTTAATTTAACAAACTAGTGCAGTTGCGATCCTACTTCATGGAACGAAAGAGTAACCTGTTTTCTTTTACAAAATAATGCCACCTTTATAATCAGCTCATTGGTTTGGTTGTACGATGCAAATAGATTAGTGGTTCCCTCCCATACATTTCTATGGGAGAACATTGGCTATCTTCCTACCAAGGTGTTAATTTAACAAACTAGTGGAGTTGCGATATGTATTTATGGAACGAACGAGTTACCAGTTTTCTTTCTCTAAATAATGCCTCCTATATATTCAGCTCATTGGTTTGGCTGTACGATCCAAATAGATTAGTGGTTCCCTCCCATACATTTCTATGGGAGAAAATTGGCTATCTTCCCACCAAGGTGTTAATTTAACAAACTAGTGGAGTTGCGATCCTACTTCATGGAACGAACGAGAAACCTGTTTTCTTTTACAAAATAATGCCTCCTCTATAATCAGCTCATTGGTTTGGCTGTACGATGCAAATGGATTAGCGGTTCCCTCCCATACATTTCTATGGGAGAACATTGGCTATCTTCCCACCAAGGTGTTAATTTAACAAACTAGTGGAGTTGCGATATGTATTCATGGAACGAACGAGTAACCTGTTATCTTTCTCTAAATAATGCCTCCTATATATTCAGCATATTGGTTTGGCTGTACGATGCAAATAGATTAGTGGTTCCCTGCCATACATTTCAATGGGAGAACATTGGCTATGTTCTAACCACGGTGTTAATTCAACAAACTAGTGGAGTTGCGATCCTACTTCATGGAACGAACGAGTAACCTGTTTTCTTTTACAAAATAATGCCTCCTCTATAATCAGCTCATTGGTTTGGCTGTACCATTCAAATAGATTAGTGGTTCCCTCCCATACATTTCAATGGGAGAAAATTGGCTATGTTCCAACCAAGGTGATAATATGAAAAACTAGTGGAGTTGCGATATGTATTCATGGAACGAACGAGTAAGCTGTTCTCTTTCTCTAAATAATGCCTCCTATATATTCAGCTCATTGGTTTGGCTGTACGATGCAAATAGATTAGTGGTTCCCTCCCATACATTTCTATGGGAGAAAATTGGCAATCTTCCCACCAAGGTGTTAATGTAACAAACTAGTGGAGTTGCGATATGAATTCATGGATCGAACGAGTACCCTGTTCTCTTTCTCTAAATAATACCTCCTATATATTCAGCTCATTGGTTTGGGTGTACCATTCAAATAGATTAGTGGTTCCCTCCCATACATTTCTATGGGAGAGCATTGGCTATCTTCCCACCAAGGTGTTAATTTAACAAACTAGTGGAGTTGCGATATGTATTCATGGAACGAACGAGTTACCAGTTTTCTTTCTCTAAATAATGCCTCCTATATATTCAGCATATTGGTTTGGCTGTACGATGCAAATAGATTAGTGGTTCCCTCCCATACATTTCTATGGGAGAACATTGGGTATGTTCTAACCACGGTGTTAATTTAACAAACTAGTGGAGTTGCGATCCTACTTCATGGAACGAACGAGTAACCTGTTTTCTTTTACAAAATAATGCCTCCTCTATAATCAGCTCATTGGTTTGGCTGTACCATTCAAATAGATTAGTGGTTCCCTCCCATACATTTCAATGGGAGAAAATTGGCTATGTTCCAACCAAGGTGATAATATGAAAAACTAGTGGAGTTGCGATATGTATTCATGGAACGAACGAGTAAGCTGTTCTCTTTCTCTAAATAATGCCTCCTATATATTCAGCTCATTGGTTTGGCTGTACGATGCAAATAGATTAGTGGTTCCCTCCCATACATTTCTATGGGAGAAAATTGGCAATCTTCCCACCAAGGTGTTAATTTAACAAACTAGTGGAGTTGCGATCCTACTTCATGGAACGAACGAGTAACCGGTGTTCTTTTACAAAATAATGCCTCCTCTATAATTAGCTCATTGGTTTGGCTGTACCATTCAAATAGATTAGTGGTTACCTCCCATACATTTCTATGGGAGAAAATTGGCTATGTTCCAACCAAGGTGTTAAATTAACAAACTAGTGGAGTTGCGATATGTATTCATGGATCGGACGAGTAACCTGTTTTCTTTCTCTAAATAATGCCTCCTATATATTCAGCTCATTGGTTTGGCTGTACGATGCAAATAGATTAGTGGTTCCCTCCCATACATTTCTATGGGAGAAAATTGGCTATGTTCTAACCACGGTGTTAATGTAACAAACTAGTGGAGTTGCGATATGAATTAATGGATCGAACGAGTACCCTGTTTTCTTTCTCTAAATAATACCTCCTATATATTCAGCTCATTGGTTTGGGTGTACCATTCAAATAGATTAGTGGTTCCCTCCCATACATTTCTATGGGAGAGCATTGGCTATCTTCCCACCAAGTCGTTAATTTAACAAACTAGTGGAGTTGCGATATGTATTCATGGAACGAACGAGTTACCAGTTTTCTTTCTCTAAATAATGCCTCCTATATATTCAGCATATTGGTTTAGCTGTACGATGCAAATAGATTAGTGGTTCCCTCCCATACATTTCTATGGGAGAACATTGGGTATGTTCTAACCACGGTGTTAATTCAACAAACTAGTGGAGTTGCGATCCTACTTCATGCAACGAACGAGTAACCTGTTTTCTTTTACAAAATAATGCATCCTCTATAATCAGCTCATTGGTTTGGCTGTACCATTCAAATAGATTAGTGGTTCCCTCCCATACATTTCTATGGGAGAAAATTGGCTATGTTCCAACCAAGGTGTTAATTTAACAAACTAGTGAGTTGCGATATGTATTCATGGATCGAACGAGTAACCTGTTTTCTTTCTCTAAATAATGCCTCCTATATATTCAGCTCATTGGTTTGGCTGTACGATGCAAATAGATTAGTGGTTCCCTCCCATACATTTCTATAGGAGAACATTGGCTATGTTCTAACCACGGTGTTAATTTAACAAACTAGTGGAGTTGCGATCCTACTTCATGGAACGAACGAGTAACCTGTTTTCTTTTACAAAATAATGCCTCCTCTATAATCAGCTCATTGGTTTGGCTGTATGATGCAAATAGATTAGTGGTTCCCTCCCATACATTTCTATGGGAGAACATTGGCTATGTTCCAACCAAGGTGTTAGTTTAACAAACTAGTGGAGTTGCGATATGTATTCATGGATCGAACGAGTAACCTGTTTTCTTTCTCTAAATAATGCCTCCTATATATTCAGCTCATTGGTTTGGCTGTACGATGCAAATAGATTAGTGGTTCCCTCCCATACATTTCTATGGTAGAAAAATGGCTATCTTCCCACCAAGGTGTTAATTTAACAAACTAGTGGAGTTGCGATCCTTCTTCATGGAACGAACGAGTAACCTGTTTTCTTTCTCTAAATAATGCCTCCTCTATAATCAGCTCATTGGTTTGGCTGTACGATGCAAATAGATTAGTGGTTCCCTTTTATACATTTCAATGGGAGAACATTGGCTATCTTCCCACCAAGGTGTTAATTTAACAAACTAGTGGAGTTGCGATATATATTCATGGAATGAACGAGTAACCAGTTTTCTTTCTCTAAATACTGCCTCCTATATATTCAGCATATTGGTTTGGCTGTACGATGCAAATAGATTAGTGGTTCCCTCCCATACATTTCTATGGGAGAACATTGGCTATGTTCTAACCACGGTGTTAATTTAACAAACTAGTGGAGTTGTGATCCTACTTCATGGAACGAACGAGTAACCTGTTTTCTTTTACAAAATAATGCCTCCTCTATAATCAGCTGATTGGTTAGGCTGTACCATTCAAATAGATTAGTGCTTCCCATCCCATACATTTCTATGGGAGAAAATTGGCTATGTTCTAACCAAGGTGTTAATTTAACAAACTAGTGGAGTTGCGATATGTATTCATGGAACGAACGAGTAACTTGTTTTCTTTCTCTTAATAATGCCTCCTATATATTCAGCTCATTGGTTTGGCTGTACCAATAAAATAGATTAGTGGTTCCCTACCATAAATTTCTATGGGAGAAAATTGGCTATCTTCCCACCAAGGTGTTAATTTAACAAACTAGTAGAGTTCCGATCCTACTTCATGGAACGAACGAGTAACCTGTTTTCTTTTACAAAATAATGCCTCCTCTATAATCAGCTCATTGGTTTGGCTGTACCATTCAAATAGATTAGTGGTTCCCTCCCATACATTTCTATGGGAGAAAATTGGCTATGTTCCAACCAAGGTGTTAGTTTAACAAACTAGTGGAGTTGCGATATGTATTCATGGATAGAACGAGTAACTTCTCTAAATAATGCCTCCTATATATTCAGCTCATTGGTTTGGCTGTACGATGCAAATAGATTAGTGGTTCCCTCCCATACATTTCTATGGGAGAAAATTGGCTATGTTCTAACCACGGTGTTAATTTAACAAACTAGTGGAGTTGCGATCCTACTTCATGGAACGAACGAGTAACCTGTATTCTTTTACAAAATAATGCCTCCTCTATAATCAGCTCATTGGTTAGGCTGTACCATTCAAATAGATTAGTGCTTCCCTCCCATACATTTCTATGGGAGAAAATTGGCTATGTTCTAACCAAGGTGTTAATTTAACAAACTTGTGGAGTTGCGATATGTATTCATGGATCGAACGAGTAACCTGTTTTCTTTCTCTTAATAATGCCTCCTATATATTCAGCTCATTGGTTTGGCTGTACGATGCAAATAGATTAGTGGTTCCCTCCCATACATTTCTATGGGAGAAAATTGGCTATGTTCTAACCACTGTGTTAATTTAACAAACTAGTGCAGTTGCGATATGTATTCATGGAACGAACGAGTAACCTGTTTTCTTTCTCTAAATAATGCCTCCTATATATTCAGCTCAATGGTTTGACTGTACCAATAAAATAGATTAGTGGTTCTCTCCCATACATTTCTATGGGAGAAAATTGGCAATCTTCCCACCAAGGTGTTATTTTAACAAACAAGTGGAGTTCCGATCCTACTTCATGGAACGAACGAGTAACCTGTTTTCTTTTACAAAATAATGCCTCCTCTATAATCAGCTCATTGGTTTAGCTGTACCATTCAAATAGATTAGTGGTTCCCTCCCATACATTTCTATGGGAGAAAATTGGCTATGTTCCAACCAAGGTGTTAGTTTAACAAACTAGTGGAGTTGCGATATGTATTCATGGATCGAACGAGTAACCTGTTTTCTTTCTCTAAATAATGCCTCCTATATATTCAGCTGATTAGTTTGGTTGGTCGATGCAAATAGATTAGTGGTTCCCTCCCATACATTTCTACGGGAGAAAATTGGCTATCTTCCCACCAAGGTGTTAATTTAACAAACTAGTGGAGTTCCGATCCTACTTAATGGAACGAACGAGTAACCTGTTTTCTTTTACAAAATAATGCCTCCTCTATAATCAGCTCATTGGTTTGGCTGTACCATTCAAATAGATTAGTGGTTCCCTCCCATACATTTCTATGGGAGAAAATTGGCTATGTTCCAACCAAGGTGTTAGTTTAACAAACTAGTGGAGTTGCGATATGTATTCATGGATCGAACGAGTAACCTGTTATCTTTCTCTAAGTAATGCCTCCTATATATTCAGCTCATTAGTTTGGTTGTTCGATGCAAATAGATTAGTGGTTCCCTCCCATACATTTCTATGGGAGAAAATTGGCTATCTTCCCACCAAGGTGTTAATTTAACAAACTAGTGCAGTTGCGATCCTACTTCATGGAACGAAAGAGTAACCTGTTTTCTTTTACAAAATAATGCCTCCTCCATAATCAGCTCATTGGTTTGGCTGTATGATGCAAATAGATTAGTGGTTCCCTCCCATACATTTCTATGGGAGAACATTGGCTATCTTCCCACCAAGGTGTTAATTTAACAAACTAGTGGAGTTGCGATATGTATTCATGGAACGAACGAGTTAGCAGTGTACGACAATTCACGATCTATCTAATGAGCGCAAACTCGGACTCGCTAGATTCAGCGTGTCACTGCAGGCAAAAACTATAATTTAATAATTCATGTGACGTATTACAATCAGTTACATAACACAATATCGCACACTCCCCATCTTGACTAGTGGAACTAGTCAACAAATTATCAGTTCAATTTGATTTCATCCACTCTGTAATCTTCTGCCTTGCTCTTTGTGCCGATGCCCTCGCTGGCCGCACCTTCCTTTCTTCCTGTACCTCCTTTTCATCCTGACCCTTTTGCTGAGACAGCCTCAATCTGACATCTTCTGCAACACTTACATGATCGATATTCACTTCAAGAGGAAAAAGGTGTTGGACAGGACGCTTTAGAACTGTAAAACCATTTGCACTCCGTACACGAACCTTTGCGCCCCTCACAACTCCATCTGATCCCTTGATCAAACCTTCCACCTTTGCTAACTTCCAAAATATTCGGGGATGGTCCTCATCATATACCAGGACAACGTCTCCAACAGACACAGGTACATGAGGTGTAGTAGGCTTCTGTGCGTAACGATGCATCTCCCTCAGCTCCACTAAATACTCGAGTTTCCAGCGCTTCCAGAAATGGTCCAACATGACTGTGAGGTGTTTCATCCGTCTGGTAAGTACTTCTGGGGTATGGGATGCATGGTATTCAGGATCATCCTCTGAGTCCTGTGGATCAGGTAGACTGATTAATCTACGACCAGTTAGCAGGTGGGATGGAGTTAGTGGCTCTTCAAGGTCTTCTGACGACACATATGTCAGTGGCCGTGAATTCAGGATGGCTTCGACTTCTACCAGAACAGTCTGAAGTTCCTCATAAGAAAGCTTTGTGGTTCCAATGATTTTCTTCAAGCAACGCTTGGTTGATTTCACCAGTCTTTCGAAAAATCCTCCCCACCATGGCGCCTTTTCAAGATTGAAGTTCCACTTAACACGTACACCAGCAAAGAACTCTCCAATATCTGGACGGTTCAGAATCTCAGCAATGACCTTGTCAGCCGACTTGAACGTTTTGCTGTTGTCAGAGATAATCACTCGAGGGATTCCCCTCCTGGCCACAAACCGCTTGAAGCATCGAATGAATGCTTCGGTGGTCATATCCACAACCAGGTCCAAGTGCAGCGCTCGGGTGGCACAACAGGTAAACAAACAGATCCACACTTTGTCTTCTGTACCCTTTAGGTACAAAGGTCCTGCATAATCCAAACCTGTGAATGCAAATGGTGGTGACTGAGTAACCCGAAACTCGGGCAGAGGGGGTGGTAGTGATGATGCATAAGGTTTTCCATCAATCATCCTACAGATCACACATTTGTGAAGTAATTTCTTCACAACACTTCTTCCCTTTACAACCCAAAATCGACTACGAAGTTCAGTGAGGGTCTCCTTTACACCTCCATGTAGTACCTTCTCGTGGCTCTGCCGTATCACCAGCATGGTGAAATGGTGACCAGAAGGTAGAAGGATAGGGTGTTTCGCACATACATCCAGGTCAGCATTTCTCAACATGCCTCCACACCGCCAAATCTCGTTGTCATAGTACAACCCAAACTGAGTCTTCCACACTTGAAACTTCACATCTTGAAGTAGTGCAGCTTGTGATGACTTGATCCAGAATTCTTCAGCATCGGAGACGTCCTTCGATGATAAACCTGCAGATACTGACCCTCTGGCCTTGATAATTGCGATGAACTTAAGCACGTAAGCCGTCACTCTCAACAATCTTCCAAGAGAACTAAATCGTTGACACTGCATAACGGTGCCAATCTCTCCACCAACCAACAACACGTGTTGAGCACTTTTCTTCATCTCCAATATGCACTCATCGGGCATCGACTCTTCGTCACATCTAGAAGCTTGGACTGGACTGGACAGCCAACTTGGTCCACTGAACCATACTGACTTGCTCAACAGCTCCGGTAGACTGATACCTCTGGAAGGCAGATCTGCTGGGTTATCATGTCCCGAACAATGTTTCCAATGCTGAGCTGGTACTAGGGTTCGGATTTCGTTGACTCGGTTCTGAACAAATTGTCTCCATTCCTGACTTTCACCCTTAATCCAATACAGAGCGACCTTTGAGTCGGTGTAGCACATCGACGGCATCAAAGCTATCTCAGACTTCAAAGCTGACTCCAATGAAGATATCAGTCTGGCCAACAACAGTGCAGCCAACAATTCAAGCCTTGGAATGCTGTGTCCCTTGACTGGAGCAACCCTTGTCTTCGAGCCCACAAACCGTGTTGAACGACCATCAGGGGTTTCGATCAAAAGATACACTACAGCAGCATATGCTCGTTGTGAAGCATCACCGAATCCATGTAGGGTGTATGACGACGATGTTCTCATAGAATTCCTGAAGTAGCACCTTGGAAAGCGTAGGGGTTCAACTTGCTGAAATTCACTCAACAGCTTCTTCCACTTTACAAGCAGTTCACCTGACAACTGATCGTCCCAGTTTAGGTGGTTGGTACACAGCTCTTGAAACATCATCTTGAACTGGATTGTGACAGGCGACACAATGCCAATCGGATCATAAATCCTGGACACAATGCCAACAATGCCTCGTTTGGTTGGCTCCAACTCCATAGACCGCTTGCAAAGATTACTCAGGTCAAAGATGAACATATCCTCATCAGGGTTCCACTGGATCCCCAAAACTTTAAGGCCTTTTAGGTGTGACTCATCTACACCAAGTGCAACCTTGGCAAACGACAGCTCTTCTGAGGTGCTCTGATGTGGAGACACAGTCTTCGTACAGTTAACTGGACAGGATTCTTGCAAATCAATCTTCCGCTGCAGCATTGACGAATTTGTGACAAACTTTCTAAGATTGAAGCCACCTTCCTTTAACCATAGCTTGGACTTTGTGAACAACACAAATGCTTCTTCCACACTGTCAGCTCCATACGTTACATCATCAACATACAGTGCCCGTTCAAGCCTATCCACGGTTTCTGGATCAGCTGACCTATACTTCTCCAAGTGATATTTCAGTGTAGCATTAAGTAGGAAGGGACTTGAGGCAACCCCAAAAACCACTCTTGTGAATCGTAGCACTTGAAGGTTGAGTAGATCAGCATGGACATTGTCAACCCAGAGAAATCTCAAGACGTCTATATCCTTCTTGTCAACTGAGATCATCAGGAATGCTTTCTCTATATCAGCAACTAGGGCAACTTGATGCAGTCGGAATCGCACCAGAATGTCGAAGATGAACTGTCCGAAAGGCGGCCCTGCATATAGACAATCATTCAAGGAGGGGCCGTCTTCTTTAGCAGAGGCGTCGTAAACAATCCTCAACTTCGTTGTCTGCTTGTCATCCCGTATGACTCCATGATGAGGTATGTAGTGCAACTTCTCCACAACGGAAGTCCATGGGTCCTGAACCACTTCTACAATGCCTTCTTTGAGCTGCTCCTTAATCACCGTGTCATAGCGCTGTAGTAGACTTGGTTCCTGTCGTAAACGTCTCAGAAGACCACAAAGTCGACGCTGACTTAGTTTGAAGTTATCCGGAAGATGTGGATGTGGGTTTTTCCATGGAAGTTGAACGCAATACCTGCCGTCCTGGAAGGTAATACACTCCATAAACTGACTATATGCTGGCATTTCACCCTCTTTAATGCCTAAGGTCTCCAGATCCCAGAACTTCTTCAGCCTTTGATCCAAATCGCAGTCATGGCAGCAAAGAACAGAAGTTTCCAACTTGAGAGCGTGAGCTGAGACAAGGTTCGTACTAGTTTCTCCACATGTTATTCCTGGTACAGGTTCTGAGAGTACCCATCCCAACACAGTCTCTATTGCAGTAGGCCCAGTCTTGCCACGACAAACTCTCCCTGTAGCCAACTTCCAGTAGTGATCTGCTCCGATCAAGACGCTAATGCCTAAGCTCTCACTCATACCACTATCATCTGCAAGGTTCAATCCAAATAGGTGAGGGTAGGTATCCCTCGCTAGTGTGATAGGTTGTCCAGCAATGGGTTCACAGATGGACGGCACCACCAAAAAGGGTAAGACCAAATTCATTCCAGTTGCAGTCTTGATTGCAAGCTTCACCACATCGCATATCTGAACTTTCTCATGGCAGCCAAATGTCTTCATCACGATCGTCTCCGTTTGTTCCGTGTGCAATGCAAGGTTCTTCCTAACCATATCTGTGACATAGGAGCGCTGACTGCCACTGTCTAGAATAATCCTGACAATTGTTGTGAGCGAAGGTCGGTGTGGCTGGAACACAGCTGCTCTTGCCGTCTGTAGTAGCACTGGAGTCTTCACATCAACATACATGGCTAGTACTGGAGCCGATTGTGTCTGGTGTTGCATCTGTGGTTTAACATTCTGAGTTTGTTCTGTTGAGGTAGGCGATGTATTCTGAGCATTTTTGGACCCAGATCTTTGTGACTTGCATATACTTGAATTATGTTTTCCTCCACAATTGTAGCATCCACGAGCTGACCGACAGTCTCTGCTGAGATGTCCCCTTTTCAGGCAGATGAAGCATCTTCCTGCTTTCAGCAACAGCTGTTTTCTTTTCTCCTGATCAGCCACTACTCTGCAGTGGTTAGAATAGTGTGTCTGGTCGCAAAACACGCACAATGGAGATGTGTCAGACAGAAGTGCAGCAGTGGTGGCGTAGTCCCGAACTGGTTTCCTTGGTTGGGCAGATGTATTCGTTGAAGCCCTCTCCCGTGCCCCAATTTCCTTTTCCAAAACTTTCAGTAGCGAATCCAGATTCCAATTGTCTTCTACAGTTTCACGGCTTACAATAAGACACAATTCAGAGGGAATCTTCTTCATCAAAATGGAAGCGAGTAAATTGCCATACGATGAGGCTGCAATTCCAATGGACTTGAGACTTCGGACATGTGACTCTACTTTATCATACAGTTGACGAAGGTTTCTAAGCTCATAAACTGATGTCACTGCTGGCAGACTGAGTAGAGCCTCCATGTGTTTGTTAATGAGTTGCTGTTTGTTCCCAAACCGCTTCTTCAGCACTGTTATAGCTTCTGCATAGTTTGAGGATGACAGAGTGAGTCCGGCAATGGCTTCCGCTGCTGAATGTTCTACCAAGGACTGCAGGTAGTTGAACTTGTCAATGTCAGATAAGTCTGGATTTTGATGAATAGCTGACTCATAGGAGTCCCAAAATGGGGTCCACGCAGTAGGATCACCACTAAATTTTCTTAGTGTCAACTTCGGGAGTTTCACCTTACCGCCACGAGATTGTGCTAGTGTTGGCTCTGTTCTTGATGGACTTGAAGACGACGGGGTAACTGACCGTGGTGTACCTTCTCGAATATCTCTATTGTTGGGGGTTTCTGGCCGTGCGTCATTCTCTCTTGAAGATTCGTCGTTTCGATCTCGAGTCTGTACTTGTGTTTCTGGCCTTGCGCCATTCTCTCGTGAAGATTCTCGAGTCTGTATTTGCAACGGCGTATCGTTGTGCTGTTCTCCGAGAGCTGTTTCTAGGTCGATTATGGTCATCGCTACATTCTCCTTGAAAATGTCCGCTTGTTCAATTTCACCCGTAATTTCATCTTCGGTTTCCAACCCTACTAGTATCTCTGCATCAAGTTTGTTGAGTATGTCTTGTTTCCCTTGTAGTAACTGAAGGTGTTGCTTCAATTTTGCCGCATTCCAATCACCAGTTTTCAGAGTTTCCTTTACCTGCGCGATAAATCGAGTCACCGACGACTTGTGACCCGCTCGAATCCGCTTCTTTTTTGTTAGTTCTTGCACGCTCATCCTATTTCTCTATCCCAGGCTCGAAAAGGACCATGTACGACAATTCACAATCTATCTAATGAGCGCAAACTCGGACTAGCTAGATTCAGCGTGTCACTGCAGGCAAAAACTATAATTTAATAATTCACGTGACGTATTACAATCAGTTACATAACACAATATCGCACAACCAGTTTTCTTTCTCTAAATAATGCCTCCTATATATTCAGCTCATTGCTTTGGCTGTACGATGCAAATAGATAAGTGGTTCCCTCCCATACATTTCTATGGGAGAAAATTGGCTATGTTCTAACCACGGTGTTAATTTAACAAACTAGTGGAGTTGCGATATGTATTCATGGAACGAACGAGTAACCTGTTTTCTTTCTCTAAATAATGGCTCCTATATATTCAGCTCATTGGTTTGGCTGTACCAATTAAATAGACTAGTGGTTCCCTCCCATACATTTCTATGGGAGAAGATTGGCTATGTTCTAACCACGGTGTTAATTTGACAAACTAGTGGAGTTGCGATCCTACTTCATGGAACGAACGAGAAACCTGTTTTCTTTTACAAAATAATGCCTCCTCTATAATCAGCTCATTGGTTTGGCTGTACGATGCAAATAGATTAGTGGTTCCCTCCCATACATTTCTATGGGAGAACATTGGCTATCTTCCCACCAAGGTGTTAATTTAACAAACTAGTGGAGTTGCGATATGTATTCATGGAACGAACGAGTAACCTGTTTTCTTTCTCTAAATAATGCCTCCTATATATTCAGCATATTGGTTTGGCTGTACGATGCAAATAGATTAGTGGTTCCCTCCCATACATTTCTATGGGAGAACATTGGCTATGTTCTAACCATGGTGTTAATTTAACAAACTAGTGGAGTTGCGATCCTACTTCATGGAACGAACGAGTAACCTGTTTTCTTTTACAAACTAATGCCTCCTCTTTAATCAGCTCATTGGTTTGGCTGTACCATTCAAATAGATTAGTGGTTCCCTCCTATACATTTCAATGGGAGAAAATTGGCTATGTTCCAACCAAGGTGATAATATAACAAACTAGTGGAGTTGCGATATGTATTCATGGAACGAGCGAGTAAGCTGTTCTCTTTCTCTAAATAATGCCTCCTATATATTCAGCTCATTGGTTTGGCTGTACGATGCAAATAGATTAGTGGTTCCCTCCCATACATTTCTATGGGAGAAAATTGGCAATCTTCCCACCAAGGTGTTAATTTAACAAACTAGTGGAGTTGCGATCCTACTTCATGGAACGAACGAGTAACCTGTTTTCTTTTACAAAATAATGCCTCCTCTATAATCAGCTCATTGGTTTGGCTGTACCATTCAAATAGATTAGTGGTTCCCTCCCATACATTTCTATGGGAGAAAATTGGCTATGTTCCAACCAAGGTGTTAATTTAACAAACTAGTGGAGTTGCGATATGTATTCATGGATCGAACGAGTAACCTGTTTTCTTTCTCTAAATAATGCCTCCTATATATTCAGCTCATTGGTTTGGCTGTACGATGCAAATAGATAAGTGGTTCCCTCCCATACATTTCTATAGAAGAAAATTGGCTATGTTCTAACCACGGTGTTAATTTAACAAACTAGTGGAGTTGCGATATGTATTCATGGAACGAACGAGTAACCTGTTTTCTTTCTCCAAATAATGCCTCCTATATATTCAGCTCATTGGTTTGGCTGTACCATTCAAATAGATTAGTGGTTCCCTCCCATACATTTCTATGGGAGAAAATTGGCTATGTTCTAACCACGGTGTTAATTTAACAAACTAGTGGAGTTGCGATATGTATTCATGGAACGAACGAGTAACCTGTTTTCTTTCTCTAAATAATGGCTCCTATATATTCAGCTCATTGGTTTGGCTGTAACAATAAAATAGACTAGTGGTTCCCTCCCATACATTTCTATGGGAGAAGATTGGCTATGTTCTAACCACGGTGTTAATTTGACAAACTAGTGGAGTTGCGATCCTACTTCATGGAACGAACGAGTAACCTGTTTTCTTTTACAAAATAATGCCTCCTCTATTATCAGCTCATTGGTTTGGCTGTACCATTCAAATAGACTAGTGGTTCCCTCCCATACATTTCTATGGGAGAAAATTAGCTATGTTCCAACCAAGGTGTTAATATAACAAAATAGTAGAGTTGCGATATGTATTCATGGATCGAACGAGTAACCTGTTTTCTTTCTCTATATAATGCCTCCTATATATTCAGCTCAATGGTTTGGCTGTACCATTCAAATAGATTAGTGGTTCCTCCCATACATTTCTATGGGAGAAAATTGTCTATGTTCCAACCAAGGTGTTAATTTAACAAACTAGTGGAGTTGCGATATGTATTCATGGATCGAATGAGTAACTTGTTTTCTTTCACTTAATAATGCCTCCTATATATTCAGCTCATTGGTTTGGCTGAACAATGCAAATAGATTAGTGGTTCCCTCCCATACATTTCAAAGGGAGAAAATTGGCTATCTTCCCACCAAGGTGTTAATTTAACAAACTAGTGGAGTTGCGATCCTACTTCATGGAACGAACGAGAAACCTGCTTTCTTTTACAAAATAATGCCTCCTCTATAATCAGCTCATTGGTTTGGCTGTACGATGCAAATAGATTAGTGGTTCCCTACCATACATTTCTATGGGAGAACATTGGCTATCTTCCCACCAAGGTGTTAATTTAACAAACTAGTGAAGTTGCGATATGTATTCATGGAACGAACGAGTAACCTGTTTTCTTTCTCTAAATAATGCCTCCTATATATTCAGCATATTGGTTTGGCTGTACGATGCAAATAGATTAGTGGTTCCCTCCCATACATTTCTATAGGAGAACATTGGCTATGTTCTAACCACGGTGTTAATTTAACAAACTAGTGGAGTTGCGATCCTACTTCATGGAACGAACGAGTAACCTGTTTTCTTTTACAAACTAATGCCTCCTTATTAATCAGCTCATTGGTTTGGCTGTACCATTCAAATAGATTAGTGGTTCCCTCCTATACATTTCAATGGGAGAAAATTGGCTATGTTCTAACCACGGTGTTAATTTAACAAACTAGTGGAGTTGCGATATGTATTCATGGAACGAACGAGTAACCTGTTTTCTTTCTCCAAATAATGCCTCCTATATATTCAGCTCATTGGTTTGGCTGTACCATTCAAATAGATTAGTGGTTCCCTCCCATACATTTCTATGGGAGAAAATTGGCTATGTTCCAACCAAGGTGTTAATTTAACAAACTAGTGGAGTTGCGATCCTACTTCATGGAACGAACGAGTAACCTGTTTTCTTTTACAAACTAATGCCTCCTCTATAATCAGCTCATTGGTTTGGCTGTACCATTCAAATAGATTAGTGGTTCCCTCCCATACATTTCTATGGGAGAAAATTGGCTATGTTCCAACCAAGGTGTTAATTTAACAAACTAGTGGAGTTGCGATATGTATTCATGGATCGAACGAGTAACCTGTTTTCTTTCTCTAAATAATGCCTCCTATATATTCAGCTCATTGGTTTGGCTGTACGATGCAAATAGATAAGTGGTTCCCTCCCATACATTTCTATGGGAGAAAATTGGCTATGTTCTAACCACGGTGTTAATTTAACAAACTAGTGGAGTTGCGATATGTATTCATGGAACGAACGAGTAACCTGTTTTCTTTCTCCAAATAATGCCTCCTATATATTCAGCTCATTGGTTTCGCTGTACCATTCAAATAGATTAGTGGTTCCCTCCCATACATTTCTATGGGAGAAAATTGGCTATGTTCCAACCAAGGTGTTAATTTAACAAACTAGTGAGTTGCGATATGTATGCATGGATCGAACGAGTAACCTGTTTTCTTTCTCTAAATAATGCCTCCTATATATTCAGCTCATTGGTTTGGCTGTACGATGCAAATAGATTAGTGGTTCCCTCCCATACATTTCTATGGGAGACAATTGGCTATGTTCTAACCACGGTGTTAATTTAACAAACTAGTGGAGTTGCGATATGTATTCATGGATCGAACGAGTAACCTGTTTTCGTTCTCTAAATAATGCCTCCTATATATTCAGCTCATTGGTTTGGCTGTACCATTCAAATAGATTAGTGGTTCCCTCCCATACATTTCTATGGGAGAACATTGGCTATGTTCTAACCATGGTGTTAATTTAACAAACTAGTGGAGTTGCGATCCTACTTCATGGAACGAACGAGTAACCTGTTTTCTTTTACAAAATAATGCCTCCTCTATCATCAGCTCATTGGTTTGGCTGTACCATTCAAATAGATTAGTGGTTCCCTCCTATACATTTCAATGGGAGAAAATTGGCTATGTTCCAACCAAGGTGATAATATAACAAACTAGTGGAGTTGCGATATGTATTCATGGAACGAACGAGTAAGCTGTTCTCTTTCTCTAAATAATGCCTCCTATATATTCAGCTCATTGGTTTGGCTGTACGATGCAAATAGATGAGTGGTTCCCTCCCATACATTTCTATGGGAGAAAATTGGCAATTTTCCCACCAAGGTGTTAATTTAACAAACTGGTGGTGTTGCGATCCTACTTCATGGAACGAACGAGCAACCTGTTTTCTTTTACAAAATAATGCCTTCTCTATAATCAGCTCATTGGTTTGGCTGTACCATTCAAATAGATTAGTGGTTCCCTCCCATACATTTCTATGGGAGAAAATTGGCTTTGTTCCAACCAAGGTGTTAATTTAACACACTAGTGGAGTTGCGATATGTATTCATGGATCGAACGAGTAACCTGTTTTCTTTCTCTAAATAATGCCTCCTATATATTCAGCTCATTGGTTTGGCTGTACGATGCAAATCGATAAGTGGTTCCCTCCCATACATTTCTATGGGAGAAAATTGGCTATGTTCTAACCATGGTGTTAATTTAACAAACTAGTGGAGTTGCGATATGTATTCATGGATTGAACGAGTAACCTGTTTTCTTTCTCTAAATAATGCCTCCTATACATTCAGCTCATTGGTTTGGCTGTACCATTCAAATAGATTAGTGGTTCCCTCCCATACATTTATATGGGAGAAAATTGGCTATGTTCCAACCAAGGTGTTAATTTAACAAACTAGTGGAGTTGCGATATGTATTCATGGATCAAACGAGTAACCTGTTTTCTTTCTCTAAAAAATGCCTCCTATATATTCAGCTCATTGGTTTGGCTGAACAATGCAAATAGATTAGTGGTTCCCTCCCATTCATTTCTATGGGAGAAAATTGGCTATCTTCCCACCAAGGTGTTAATTTAACAAACTAGTGGAGTTGCGATCCTACTTCATGGAATGAACGAGTAACCTGTTTTCATTTCAAAATAATGCCTCCTCTATAATCAGCTCATTGGTTTGGCTGTACGATGCAAATAGATTAGTGGTTCCCTCCCATACATTTCTATGGGAGAACATTGGCTATCTTCCCACCAAGGTGTTAATTTAACAAACTAGTGGAGTTGCGATATGTATTCATGGAACGAACGAGTAACCAGTTTTCTTTCTCTAAATAATGCCTCCTATATATTCAGCATATTGGTTTGGCTGTACGATGCAAATAGATTAGTGGTTCCCTCCCATACATTTCTATGGGAGAACATTGGCTATGTTCTAACCACGGTGTTAATTTAACAAACTAGTGGAGTTGCGATCCTACTTCATGGAACGAACGAGTAACCTGTTTTCTTTTACAAAATAATGCCTCCTTTATAATCAGCTCATTGGTTTGGCTGTACCATTCAAATAGATTAGTGGTTCCCTCCCATACATTTCAATTGGAGAAAATTGGCTATGTTCCAACCAAGGTGATAATATAACAAACTAGTGGAGTTGCGATATGTATTCATGGATCAAACGAGTAACCTGTTTTCTTTCTCTAAAAAATGCCTCCTATATATTCAGCTCATTGGTTTGGCTGAACAATGCAAATAGATTAGTGGTTCCCTCCCATTCATTTCTATGGGAGAAAATTGGCTATCTTCCCACCAAGGTGTTAATTTAACAAACTAGTGGAGTTGCGATCCTACTTCATGGAATGAACGAGTAACCTGTTTTCATTTCAAAATAATGCCTCCTCTATAATCAGCTCATTGGTTTGGCTGTACGATGCAAATAGATTAGTGGTTCCCTCCCATACATTTCTATGGGAGAACATTGGCTATCTTCCCACCAAGGTGTTAATTTAACAAACTAGTGGAGTTGCGATATGTATTCATGGAACGAACGAGTAACCAGCTTTCTTTCTCTAAATAATGCCTCCTATATATTCAGCATATTGGTTTGGCTGTACGATGCAAATAGATTAGTGGTTCCCTCCCATACATTTCTATGGGAGAACATTGGCTATGTTCTAACCACGGTGTTAATTTAACAAACTAGTGGAGTTGCGATCCTACTTCATGGAACGAACGAGTAACCTGTTTTCTTTTACAAAATAATGCCTCCTTTATAATCAGCTCATTGGTTTGGCTGTACCATTCAAATAGATTAGTGGTTCCCTCCCATACATTTTAATTGGAGAAAATTGGCTATGTTCCAACCAAGGTGATAATATAACAAACTAGTGGAGTTGCGATATGTATTCATGGAACGAACGAGTAACCTGTTTTCTTTCTCTAAATAATGCCTCCTATATATTCAGCTCATTGGTTTGGCTGTACGATGCAAATAGATTAGTGGTTCCCTCCCATACGTTTCTATGGGAGAAAATTGGCTATCTTCCCACCAAGGTGTTAATTTAACAAACTAGTGGAGTTGCGATCCTACTTCATGGAACGAACGAGTAACCTGTTTTCTTTTACAAAATAATGCCTCCTCTGTAATCAGCTCATTGGTTTGGCTGTTCGATGCAAATAGATTAGTGGTTCCCTCCCATACATTTCTATGGGAGAAAATTGGCTATGTTCTAACCACGGTGTTAATTTAACAAACTAGTGCAGTTGCGATCCTACTTCATGGAACGAACGAGTAACCTCTTTCTTTTACAAAATAATGCCACCTTTATAATCAGCTCATTGGTTTGGCTGTACGATGCAAATAGATTAGTGGTTCCCTCCCATACATTTCTATGGGAGAACATTGGCTATCTTCAAACCAAGGTGTTAATTTAACAAACTAGTGGAGTTGCGATATGTATTCATGGAACGAACGAGTTACCAGTTTTCTTTCTCTAAATAATGCCTACTATATATTCAGCATATTGGTTTGGCTGTACGATGCAAATAGATTAGTGGTTCCCTCCCATACATTTCTTTTGGAGAACATTGGGTATGTTCTAACCACGGTGTTAATTTAACAAACTAGTGGAGTTGCGATATGTATTCATGGAACGAACGTATAACCTGTTCTCTTTCTCTAAATAATGGCTCCTATATATTCAGCTCATTGGTTTGGCTGTAACAATAAAATAGACTAGTGGTTCCCTCCCATACATTTCTATGGGAGAAGATTGGCTATGTTCTAACCACGGTGTTAATTTGACAAACTAGTGGAGTTGCGATCCTACTTCATGGAACGAACGAGTAACCTGTTTTCTTTTACAAAATAATGCCTCCTCTATTATCAGCTCATTGGTTTGGCTGTACCATTCAAATAGACTAGTGGTTCCCTCCCATACATTTCTATGGGAGAAAATTAGCTATGTTCCAACCAAGGTGTTAATATAACAAAATAGTAGAGTTGCGATATGTATTCATGGATCGAACGAGTAACCTGTTTTCTTTCTCTATAAAATGCCTCCTATATATTCAGCTCAATGGTTTGGCTGTACCATTCAAATAGATTAGTGGTTCCTCCCATACATTTCTATGGGAGAAAATTGTCTATGTTCCAACCAAGGTGTTAATTTAACAAACTAGTGGAGTTGCGATATGTATTCATGGATCGAACGAGTAACTTGTTTTCTTTCTCTAAATAATGCCTCCTATATATTCAGCTCATTGGTTTGGCTGTACGATCCAAATAGATTAGTGGTTCCCTCCCATACATTTCTATGGGAGAAAATTGGCTATATTCTAACCACGGTATTAATTTAACAAACTAGTGGAGTTGCGATCCTACTTCATGGAACGAACGAGTAACCTGTTTTCTTTCTCTAAATAATGCCTCCTATACATTCAGCTCATTGGTTTGGCTGTACGATCCAAATAGATTAGTGGTTCCCTCCCATACATTTCTATGGGAGAAAATTGGCTATCTTCCCACCAAGGTGTTAATTTAACAAACTAGTGGAGTTGCGATCCTACTTCATGGAACGAACGAGAAACCTGTTTTCTTTTACAAAATAATGCCTCCTCTATAATCAGCTCATTGGTTTGGCTGTACCATTCATATAGATTAGTGGTTCCCTCCTATACATTTCAATGGGAGAAAATTGGCTATGTTCTAACCACGGTGTTAATTTAACAAACTAGTGGAGTTGCGATATGTATTCATGGAACAAACGAGTAACCTGTTTTCTTTCTCTAAATAATGCCTCCTATATACCCAGCTCATTGGTTTGGCTGTAACAATAAAATAGATTAGTGGTTCCCTCCCATACATTTCTATGGGAGAAAATTGGCAATCTTCCCACCAAGGTGTTAATTTAACAAACTAGTGAAGTTAAGATCCTACTTCATAGAACGAACGAGTAACCTGTTTTCTTTTACAAAATAATGCCTCCTCTATAATCAGCTCATTGGTTTGGCTGTACCATTCAAATAGATTAGTGGTTCCCTCCCATACATTTCTATGGGAGAAAATTGGCTATGTTCCAACCAAGGTGTTAATTTAACAAACTAGTGGAGTTGCGTTATGTATTCATGGATCGAACGAGTAACCTGTTTTCTTTCTCTAAATAATGCCTCCTATATATTCAGCTCATTGGTTTGGCTGTGCGATCCAAATAGATTAGTGGTTCCCTCCCATACATTTCTATGGGAGAAAATTGGCAATCTTCCCACCAAGGTGTTAATTTAACAAACTAGTGGAGTTGCGATCCTACTTCATGGAACGAACGAGTAACCTCTTTCTTTTACAAAATAATGCCACCTTTATAATCAGCTCATTGGTTTGGCTGTACGATGCAAATAGATTAGTGGTTCCCTCCCATACATTTCTATGGGAGAACATTGGCTATCTTCCCACCAAGGTGTTAATTTAACAAACTAGTGGAGTTGCGATATGTATTCATGGAACGAACGAGTTACCAGTTTTCTTTCTCTAAATAATGCCTCCTATATACCCAGCTCATTGGTTTGGCTGTAACAATAAAATAGATTAGTGGTTCCCTCCCATACATTTCTATGGGAGAAAATTGGCAATCTTCCCACCAAGGTGTTAATTTAACAAACTAGTGAAGTTAAGATCCTACTTCATAGAACGAACGAGTAACCTGTTTTCTTTTACAAAATAATGCCTCCTCTATAATCAGCTCATTGGTTTGGCTGTACCATTCAAATAGATTAGTGGTTCCCTCCCATACATTTCTATGGGAGAAAATTGGCTATGTTCCAACCAAGGTGTTAATTTAACAAACTAGTGGAGTTGCGTTATGTATTCATGGATCGAACGAGTAACCTGTTTTCTTTCTCTAAATAATGCCTCCTATATATTCAGCTCATTGGTTTGGCTGTGCGATCCAAATAGATTAGTGGTTCCCTCCCATACATTTCTATGGGAGAAAATTGGCAATCTTCCCACCAAGGTGTTAATTTAACAAACTAGTGGAGTTGCGATCCTACTTCATGGAACGAACGAGTAACCTCTTTCTTTTACAAAATAATGCCACCTTTATAATCAGCTCATTGGTTTGGCTGTACGATGCAAATAGATTAGTGGTTCCCTCCCATACATTTCTATGGGAGAACATTGGCTATCTTCCCACCAAGGTGTTAATTTAACAAACTAGTGGAGTTGCGATCCTACTTCATGGAACGAACGAGTAACCTGTTTTCTTTTACAAAATAATGCCTCCTATATATTCAGCTCATTGGTTTGGCTGTACGATCCAAATAGATTAGTGGTTCCCTCCCATACATTTCTATGGGAGAAAATTGGCTATGTTCCAACCAAGGTGTTAATTTAACAAACTAGTGGAGTTGCGATATGTATTCATGGATCAAACGAGTAACCTGTTTTCTTTCTCTAAAAAATGCCTCCTATATATTCAGCTCATTGGTTTGGCTGAACAATGCAAATAGATTAGTGGTTCCCTCCCATACATTTCTATGGGAGAAAATTGGCTATCTTCCCACCAAGGTGTTAATTTACCAAACTAGTGGAGTTGCGATCCTACTTCATGGAACGAACGAGTAACCTCTTTCTTTTACAAAATAATGCCACCTTTATAATCAGCTCATTGGTTTGGCTGTCCGATGCAAATAGATTAGTGGTTCCCTCCCATACATTTCTATGGGAGAAAATTGGCTATGTTCTAACCACGGTGTTAATTTGACAAACTAGTGGAGTTGCGATATGTATTCATTGAACGAACGAGTAACCTGTTTTCTGTCTCAGAATAATGCCTCCCATATATTCAGCTCATTGGTTTGGGTGTACCATTCAAATAGATTAGTGGTTCCCTCCCATACATTTCTATGGGAGAAAATTGGCTATGTTCCAACCAAGGTGTTAAATTAACAAACTAGTGGAGTTGCGATATGTATTCATGGATCGGACGAGTAACCTGTTTTCTTTCTCTAAATAATGCCTCCTATATATTCAGCTCATTGGTTTGGCTGTACGATGCAAATAGATTAGTGGTTCCCTCCCATACATTTCTATGGGAGAAAAATGGCTATGTTCTAACCACGGTGTTAATGTAACAAACTAGTGGAGTTGTGATATGTATTCATGGATCAAACGAGTAACCTGTTTTCTTTCTCTAAATAATACCTCCTATATATTCAGCTCATTGGTTTGGGTGTACCATTCAAATAGATTAGTGGTTCCCTCCCATACATTTCTATGGGAGAACATTGGCTATCTTCCCACCAAGGTGTTAATTTAACAAACTAGTGGAGTTGCGATATGTATTCATGGAACGAACGAGTTACCAGTTTTCTTTCTCTAAATAATGCCTCCTATATATTCAGCATATTGGTTTAGCTGTACGATGCAAATAGATTAGTGGTTCCCTCCCATACATTTCTATGGGAGAACATTGGGTATGTTCTAACCACGGTGTTAATTCAACAAACTAGTGGAGTTGCGATCCTACTTCATGCAACGAACGAGTAACCTGTTTTCTTTTACAAAATAATGCATCCTCTATAATCAGCTCATTGGTTTGGCTGTACCATTCAAATAGATTAGTGGTTCCCTCCCATACATTTCTATGGGAGAAAATTGGCTATGTTCTAACCACGGTGTTAATTTAACAAACTAGTGGAGTTGCGATATGTATTCATGGAACGAACGAGTAACCTGTTTTCTTTCTCTAAATAATGCCTCCTATATATTCAGCTCATTGGTTTGGCTGTAACAATAAAATAGATTAGTGGTTCCCTCCCATACATTTCTATGGGAGAAAATTGGCAATCTTCCCACCAAGGTGTTAATTTAACAAACTAGTGAAGTTAAGATCCTACTTCATAGAACGAACGAGTAACCTGTTTTCTTTTACAAAATAATGCCTCCTCTATAATCAGCTCATTGGTTTGGCTGCACCATTCAAATAGATTAGTGGTTCCCTCCCATACATTTCTATGGGAGAAAATTGGCTATGTTCCAACCAAGGTGTTAATTTAACAAACTAGTGGAGTTGCGTTATGTATTCATGGATCGAACGAGTAACCTGTTTTCTTTCTCTAAATAATGCCTCCTATATATTCAGCTCATTGGTTTGGCTGAACGATGCAAATGAATTAGTGGTTCCCTCCCATACATTTCTATGGGAGAAAATTGGCTATCTTCCCACCAAGGTGATTAATTTAACAAACTAGTGGAGTTGCGATCCTACTTCATGGAACGAACGAGTAACCTGTTTTCTTTTACAAAACAATCCCTCCTCTATAATCAGCTTATTGGTTTGGCTGTACCATTCAAATAGATTAGTGGTTCCCTCCCATACATTTCAATGGGAGAAAATTGGCTATTTTCCAACCAAGGTGTTGATTTAACAAACTAGTGGAGTTGCGATATGTAATCATGGAACGAACGAGTAACCTGTTTTCTTTCTCTAAATAATGCCTCCTATATACTCAGCTCATTGGTTTGGCTGTACCAATAAAATAGATTAGTGGTTCCCTCCCATACATTTCTATGGGAGAAAATTGGCTATGTTCTAACCAAGGTGTTAATTTGACAAACTAGTGGAGTTGCGATATGTATTCATTGAACTAACGAGTAACCTGTTTTCTTTCTCTGAATAATGCCTCCTATATATTCAGGTCATTAGTTTGGCTGTACGATGCAAATAGATTAGTGGTTCCCTCCCATACATTTCTATGGGAGAACATTGGCTATCTTCCCACCAAGGTGTTAATTTAACAAACTAGTGGAGTTGCGATATGTATTCATGGAACGAACGAGTAACCTGTTATCTTTCTCTAAATAATGCCTCCTATAAATTCAGCATATTGGTTTGGCTGTACGATGCAAATAGATTAGTGGTTCCCTCCCATACATTTCTATGGGAGAACATTGGCTATGTTCTAACCACGGTGTTAATTTAACAAACTAGTGGAGTTGCGATCCTACTTCGTGGAACGAACGAGTAACCTGTTTTTTTTTACAAAATAATGCCTCCTCTATAATCAGCTCATTGGTTTGGCTGTACCATTCAAATAGATTAGTGGTTCCCTCCCATACATTTCAATGGGAGAAAATTGGCTATGTTCCAACCAAGGTGATAATATGAAAAACTAGTGGAGTTGCGATATGTATTCATGGAACGAACGAGTAAGCTGTTCTCTTTCTCTAAATAATGCCTCCTAAATATTCAGCTCATTGGTTTGGCTGTACGATGCAAATAGATTAGTGGTTCCCTCCCATACATTTCTATGGGAGAAAATTGGCAATCTTCCCACCAAGGTGTTAATTTAACAAACTAGTGGAGTTGCGATCCTACTTCATGGAACGAACGAGTAACCTGTTTTCTTTTACAAAATAATGCCTCCTCTATAATCAGCTCATTGGTTTGGCTGTACCATTCATATAGATTAGTGGTTCCCTCCCATACATTTCTATGGGAGAAAATTGGCTATGTTCCAACCAAGGTGTTTAATTAACAAACTAGTGGAGTTGCGATATGTATTCATGGATCGGACGAGTAACCTGTTTTCTTTCTCTAAATAATGCCTCCTATATATTCAGCTCATTGGTTTGGCTGTACGATGCAAATAGATTAGTGGTTCCCTCCCATACATTTCTATGGGAGAAAATTGGCTATGTTCTAACCACGGTGTTAATTAAACAAACTAGTGGAGTTGCGATATGTATTCATGGATCGAACGAGTAACCTGTTTTCTTTCTCTAAATAATGCCTCCTATATATTCAGCTCATTGGTTTGGCTGTACGATGCAAATAGATTAGTGGTTCCCTCCCATACATTTCTATAGGAGAAAATTGGCTATCTTCCCAACAACGTGTTAATTTAACAAACTAGTGGATTTGCGATCCTACTTCATGGAACGATCGAGTAACCTGTTTTCTTTTACAAAATAATGCCTCCTCTATAATCAGCTCATTGGTTTGGCTGTACCATTCAAATAGATTAGTGGTTCCCTCCCATACATTTCTATGGGAGAAAATTGGCTATGTTCCAACCAAGGTGTTAATTTAACAAACTAGTGGAGTTGCGATATTTATTCATGGAACGAACGAGTAACCTGTTTTCTTTCTCTAAATAATGCCTCCTATATATTCAGCTCATTGGTTTGGCTGTACGATGCAAATAGATTAGTGGTTCCCTCCCATACATTTCTGTTGGAGAAAATTGGCTATCTTCCCACCAAGGTGTTAATTTAACAAACTAGTGGAGTTGCGATCCTACTTCATGGAATGAACGAGTAACCTGTTTTCTTTCTCTAAATAATGCCCCTCTATAATCAGCTCATTGGTTTGGCTGTACGATGCAAATAGATTAGTGGTTCCCTCCCATACATTTCTATGGGAGAACATTGGCTATCTTCCCACCAAGGTGTTAATTTAACAAACTGGTGGAGTTGCGATATGTATTCATGGAATGAACGAGTAACCAGTTTTCTTTCTCTAAATAATGCCTCCTATATATTCAGCATATTGGTTTGGCTGTACGATGCAAATAGATTAGTGGTTCCCTCCCATACATTTCTATGGGAGAACATTGGCTATGTTCTAACCACGGTGTTAATTTAACAAACTAGTGGTGTTGCGATCCTACTTCATGGAACGAACGAGTAACCTGTTTTCTTTTACAAAATAATGCCTCCTTTATAATCAGCTCATTGGTTAGGCTGTACCATTCAAATAGATTAGTGCTTCCCTCCCATACATTTCTATGGGAGAAAATTGGCTGTGTTCTAACCAAGGTGTTAATTTAACAAACTCGTGGAGTTGCGATATGTATTCATGGATCGAACGAGTAACCTATTTTCTTTCTCTAAATAATGCCTCCTATATATTCAGCTCATTGGTTTGGCTGTACGATGCAAATAGATTAGTGGTTCCCTCCCATACATTTCTATGGGTGAAAGTTGGCTAACTTCCCACCAAGGTGTTAATAAAACAAACTAATGGAGTTGCGATCCTACTTCATGGAACGAACGAGTAACCTGTTTTGTTTCTCTAAATAATGCCTCCTCTAAAATCTGCTGATTGGTTTTGCTGTACCATGCAAATAGATTAGTGGTTCCCTCCCATACATTTTAATGGGAGAATATTGGCTATCTTCCCACCAAGGTGTTAATAAAACAAAGTAATGGAGTTGCGATCCTACTTCATGGAACGAACGAGTAACCTGTTTTCTTTCTCTTAATAATGCCTCCTGTATAATCAGCTCATTGGTTTGGCTGCACCATGCAAATAGATTAGTGGTTCCCTCCCATACATTTCTATGGGTGAAAATTGGCTAACTTCCCACCAAGGTGTTAATAAAACAAACTAATGGAGTTGCGATCCTACTTCATGGAACGAACGAGTAACCTGTTTTATTTCTATAAATAATGCCTCCTCTATAATCAGCTCATTGGTTTGGCTGTACCATGCAAATAGATTAGTGGTTCCCTCCCATACATTTCTAAGGGTGAAAATTGGCTATCTTCCCACCAAGGTGTTAATAAAACAAACTAATGGAGTTGCGATCCTACTTCATGGAACGAACGAGTAACCTGTTTTCTTTCTATAAATACTGCCTCCTCTATAATCACCTCATTGGTTTGGCTGTACCATGCAAATAGATTAGTGGTTCCGTCCCATACATTTCTATGGGTGAAAATTGGCTATCTTCCCACCAAGGTGTTAATAAAACAAACTAGTGGAGTTGCGATCCTACTTCATGGAACGAGCGAGTAACCTGTTTTCTTTCTATAAATAATGCCTTCTGTATAATCAGCTGATTGGTTTGGCTGTACCATGCAAATAGATTAGTGGTTCCCTCCCATACATTTCTATGGGTGAAAATTGGCTAACTTCCCACCAAGGTGTTAATAAAACAAACTAATGGAGTTGCGATCCTACTTCATGGAACAAACGAGTAACCTGCTTTCTTTTTCTAAATAATGCCTCCTCTAAAATCAGCTCATTGGTTTGGCTGTACCATGCAAATAGATTAGTGGTTCCCTCCCATACATTTTAATGGGAGAATATTGGCTATCTTCCCACCAAGGTGTTAATAAAACAAAGTAATGGAGTTGCGATCCTACTTCATGGAACGAACGAGTAACCTGTTTTCTTTCTCTTAATAATGCCTCCTGTATAATCAGCTCATTGGTTTGGCTGCACCATGCAAATAGATTAGTGGTTCCCTCCCATACATTTCTATGGGTGAAAATTGGCTAACTTCCCACCAAGGTGTTAATAAAACAAACTAATGGAGTTGCGATCCTACTTCATGGAACGAACGAGTAACCTGTTTTCTTTCTATAAATAATGCCTCCTCTATAATCAGCTCAATGGTTTGGCTGTACCATGCAAATAGATTAGTGGTTCCCTCCCATACATTTCTAAGGGTGAAAATTGGCTATCTTCCCACCAAGGTGTTAATAAAACAAACTAATGGAGTTGCGATCCTACTTCATGGAACGAACGAGTAACCTGTTTTCTTTCTCTAAATAATGCCTTCTGTATAATCAGCTGATTGGTTTGGCAGTACCATGCAAATAGATTAGTGGTTCCCTGCCATACATTTCTATGGGTGAAAATTGGCTAACTTCCCACCAAGGTGTTAATAAAACAAACTAGTTGAGTTGCGATCCTACTTCATGGAACAAACGAGTAACCTGTTTTCTTTCTATAAATACTGCCTCCTCTATAATCAGCTCATTGGTTTGGCTGTACCATGCAAATAGATTAGTGGTTCCCTCCCATACATTTCCATGGGTGAAAATTGGCTGTGTTCTAACCAAGGTGTTAATTTAACAAACTCGTGGAGTTGCGATATGTATTCATGGATCGAACGAGTAACCTATTTTCTTTCTCTAAATAATGCCTCCTATATATTCAGCTCATTGGTTTGGCTGTACGATGCAAATAGATTAGTGGTTCCCTCCCATACATTTCTATGGGTGAAAGTTGGCTAACTTCCCACCAAGGTGTTAATAAAACAAACTAATGGAGTTGCGATCCTACTTCATGGAACGAACGAGTAACCTGTTTTGTTTCTCTAAATAATGCCTCCTCTAAAATCTGCTGATTGGTTTTGCTGTACCATGCAAATAGATTAGTGGTTCCCTCCCATACATTTTAATGGGAGAATATTGGCTATCTTCCCACCAAGGTGTTAATAAAACAAAGTAATGGAGTTGCGATCCTACTTCATGGAACGAACGAGTAACCTGTTTTCTTTCTCTTAATAATGCCTCCTGTATAATCAGCTCATTGGTTTGGCTGCACCATGCAAATAGATTAGTGGTTCCCTCCCATACATTTCTATGGGTGAAAATTGGCTAACTTCCCACCAAGGTGTTAATAAAACAAACTAATGGAGTTGCGATCCTACTTCATGGAACGAACGAGTAACCTGTTTTATTTCTATAAATAATGCCTCCTCTATAATCAGCTCATTGGTTTGGCTGTACCATGCAAATAGATTAGTGGTTCCCTCCCATACATTTCTAAGGGTGAAAATTGGCTATCTTCCCACCAAGGTGTTAATAAAACAAACTAATGGAGTTGCGATCCTACTTCATGGAACGAACGAGTAACCTGTTTTCTTTCTATAAATACTGCCTCCTCTATAATCGCCTCATTGGTTTGGCTGTACCATGCAAATAGATTAGTGGTTCCGTCCCATACATTTCTATGGGTTAAAATTGGCTATCTTCCCACCAAGGTGTTAATAAAACAAACTAGTGGAGTTGCGATCCTACTTCATGGAACGAGCGAGTAACCTGTTTTCTTTCTATAAATAATGCCTTCTGTATAATCAGCTGATTGGTTTGGCTGTACCATGCAAATAGATTAGTGGTTCCCTCCCATACATTTTAATGGGAGAATATTGGCTATCTTCCCACCAAGGTGTTAATAAAACAAAGTAATGGAGTTGCGATCCTACTTCATGGAACGAACGAGTAACCTGTTTTCTTTCTCTTAATAATGCCTCCTGTATAATCAGCTCATTGGTTTGGCTGCACCATGCAAATAGATTACTGGTTCCCTCCCATACATTTCTATGGGTGAAAATTGGCTAACTTCCCACCAAGGTGTTAATAAAACAAACTAATGGAGTTGCGATCCTACTTCATGGAACGAACGAGTAACCTGTTTTCTTTCTATAAATAATGCCTCCTCTATTATCAGCTCAATGGTTTGGCTGTACCATGCAAATAGATTAGTGGTTCCCTCCCATACATTTCTAAGGGTGAAAATTGGCTATCTTCCCACCAAGGTGTTAATAAAACAAACTAATGGAGTTGCGATCCTACTTCATGGAACGAACGAGTAACCTGTTTTCTTTCTCTAAATAATGCCTTCTGTATAATCAGCTGATTGGTTTGGCAGTACCATGCAAATAGATTAGTGGTTCCCTGCCATACATTTCTATGGGTGAAAATTGGCTAACTTCCCACCAAGGTGTTAATAAAACAAACTAGTTGAGTTGCGATCCTACTTCATGGAACAAACGAGTAACCTGTTTTCTTTCTATAAATACTGCCTCCTCTATAATCAGCTCATTGGTTTGGCTGTACCATGCAAATAGATTAGTGGTTCCCTCCCATACATTTCCATGGGTGAAAATTGGCTATATTCCCACCAAGGTGTTAATAAAACAAACTAATGGAGGTGCGATCCTACTTCATGGAACGAACGAGTAACCTGTTTTCTTTCTCTAAATAATGCCTTCTGTACAATCAGCTGATTGGTTTGGCAGTACCATGCAAATAGATTAGTGGTTCCCTCCCATACATTTCTATGGGTGAAAATTGGCTAACTTCCCACCAAAGTGTTAATAAAACAAACTAATGGAGTTGCGATCCTACTTCATGGAACGAACGAGTAACCTGTTTTCTTTCTATAAATAATGCCTCCTCTATAATCAGCTCATTGGTTTGGCTGTACCATGCAAATAGATTAGTGGTTCCCTCCCATACATTTCTATGGGTGAAAATTGGCTAACTTCCCACCAAAGTGTTAATAAAACAAACTAGTTTTTCTTTCTCTTAATAATACCTTCTGTATAATCAGCTGATTGGTTTGGCTGGACCATGCAAATAGATTAGTGGTTCCCTCCCATACGTTTCTATGGGTGAAAATTGGCTAACTTCCCACCAAGGTGTTAATAAAAAAAACTAATGGAGTTGCGATCCTACTTCATGGAACGAACGAGTAACCTGTTTTCTTTCTATCAATAATGCCTCCTCTATAATCAGCTCATTGGTTTGGCTGTACCATGCAAATAGATTAGTGGTTCCCTCCCATACATTTTAATGGGAGAAAATTGGCTATCTTCCCACCAAGGTGTTAATAAAACAAACTAATGGAGTTGCGATCCTACTTCATCGAACGAACGAGTAACCTGTTTTCTTTCTCTTAATAATGCCTCCTGTATAATCAGCTCATTGGTTTGGCTGCACCATGCAAATAGATTAGTGGTTCCCTCCCATACATTTCTATGGGTGAAAATTGGCTAACTTCCCACCAAGGTGTTAATAAAACAAACTAATGGAGTTGCGATCCTACTTCATGGAACGAACGAGTAACCTGTTTTCTTTCTATAAATAATGCCTCCTCTGTAATCAGCTCATTGGTTTGGCTGTACCATGCAAATAGATTAGTGGTTCCCTCCCATACATTTCTAAGGGTGAAAATTGGCTATCTTCCCACCAAGGTGTTAATAAAACAAACTAATGGAGTTGCGATCCTACTTCATGGAACGAACGAGTAACCTGTTTACTTTCTCTAAATAATGCCTCCTGTATAATCAGCTCATTGGTTTGGCTGTACCATGCAAATAGATTAGTGGTTCCCTCCCATACATTTCTATGGGTGAAAAATGGCTAACTTCCCACCAAGGTGTTAATAAAACAAACTAATGGAGTTGCGATCCTACTTCATGTAACGAATGAGTAACCTGTTTTCTTTCTATAAATAATGCCTCCTCTATAATCAGCTCATTGGTTTGGCTGTACCATGCAAATAGATTAGTGGTTCCCTCCCATACATTTCTAAGGGTGAAAATTGGCTATCTTCCCACCAAGGTGTTAATAAAACAAACTAATGGAGTTGCGATCCTACTTCATGGAACGAACGAGTAACCTGTTTTCTTTCTCTAAATAATGCCTTCTGTATAATCAGCTGATTGGTTTGGCAGTACCATGCAAATAGATTAGTGGTTCCCTCCCATACATTTCAATGGGTGAAAATTGGCTAACTTCCCACCAAGGTGTTAATAAAAAAAACTAATGGAGTTGCGATCCTACTTCATGGAACAAACGAGTAACCTGCTTTCTTTTTCTAAATAATGCCTCCTCTAAAATCAGCTCATTGGTTTGGCTGTACCATGCAAATAGATTAGTGGTTCCCTCCCATACATTTTAATGGGAGAATATTGGCTATCTTCCCACCAAGGTGTTAATAAAACAAAGTAATGGAGTTGCGATCCTACTTCATGGAACGAACGAGTAACCTGTTTTCTTTCTCTTAATAATGCCTCCTGTATAATCAGCTCATTGGTTTGGCTGCACCATGCAAATAGATTAGTGGTTCCCTCCCATACATTTCTATGGGTGAAAATTGGCTAACTTCCCACCAAGGTGTTAATAAAACAAACTAATGGAGTTGCGATCCTACTTCATGGAACGAACGAGTAACCTGTTTTCTTTCTATAAATAATGCCTCCTATATATTCAGCTCATTGGTTTGGCTGTACGATGCAAATAGATTAGTGGTTCCCTCCCATACATTTCTATGGGAGAAAAATGGCTATGTTCTAGCCACGGTGTTAATGTAACAAACTAGTGGAGTTGCGATATGTATTCATGGATCGAACGAGTAACCTGTTTTCTTTCTCTAAATAATACCTCCTATATATTCAGCTCATTGGTTTGGGTGTACCATTCAAATAGATTAGTGGTTCCCTCCCATACATTTCTATGGGAGAACATTGGCTATCTTCCCACCAAGGTGTTAATTTAACAAACTAGTGGAGTTGCGATATGTATTCATGGAACGAACGAGTTACCAGTTTTCTTTCTCTAAATAATGCCTCCTATATATTCAGCATATTGGTTTAGCTGTACGATGCAAATAGATTAGTGGTTCCCTCCCATACATTTCTATGGGAGAACATTGGGTATGTTCTAACCACGGTGTTAATTCAACAAACTAGTGGAGTTGCGATCCTACTTCATGCAACGAACGAGTAACCTGTTTTCTTTTACAAAATAATGCATCCTCTATAATCAGCTCATTGGTTTGGCTGTACCATTCAAATAGATTAGTGGTTCCCTCCCATACATTTCTATGGGAGAAAATTGGCTATGTTCCAACCAAGGTGTTAATTTAACAAACTAGTGAGTTGCGATATGTATTCATGGATCGAACGAGTAACCTGTTTTCTTTCTCTAAATAATGCCTACTATATATTCAGCTCATTGGTTTGGCTGTACGATGCAAATAGATTAGTGGTTCCCTCCCATACATTTCTATGGGAGAAAATTGGCTATGTTCTAACCACGGTGTTAATTTAACAAACTAGTGGAGTTGCGATATGTATTCATGGAACGAACGAGTAACCTGTTTTCTTTCTCTAAATAATGCCTCCTATATATTCAGCTCATTGGTTTGGCTGTAACAATAAAATAGATTAGTGGTTCCCTCCCATACATTTCTATGGGAGAAAATTGGCAATCTTCCCACCAAGGTGTTAATTTAACAAACTAGTGAAGTTAAGATCCTACTTCATAGAACGAACGAGTAACCTGTTTTCTTTTACAAAATAATGCCTCCTCTATAATCAGCTCATTGGTTTGGCTGCACCATTCAAATAGATTAGTGGTTCCCTCCCATACATTTCTATGGGAGAAAATTGGCTATGTTCCAACCAAGGTGTTAATTTAACAAACTAGTGGAGTTGCGTTATGTATTCATGGATCGAACGAGATACCTGTTTTCTTTCTCTAAATAATGCCTCCTATATATTCAGCTCATTGGTTTGGCTGAACGATGCAAATGAATTAGTGGTTCCCTCCCATACATTTCTATGGGAGAAAATTGGCTATCTTCTCACCAAGGTGATTAATTTAACAAACTAGTGGAGTTGCGATCCTACTTCATGGAACGAACGAGTAACCTGTTTTCTTTTACAAAACAATCCCTCCTCTATAATCAGCTTATTGGTTTGGCTGTACCATTCAAATAGATTAGTGGTTCCCTCCCATACATTTCAATGGGAGAAAATTGGCTATTTTCCAACCAAGGTGTTGATTTAACAAACTAGTGGAGTTGCGATATGTAATCATGGAACGAACGAGTAACCTGTTTTCTTTCTCTAAATAATGCCTCCTATATACTCAGCTCATTGGTTTGGCTGTACCAATAAAATAGATTAGTGGTTCCCTCCCATACATTTCTATGGGAGAAAATTGGCTATGTTCTAACCAAGGTGTTAATTTGACAAACTAGTGGAGTTGCGATATGTATTCATTGAACTAACGAGTAACCTGTTTTCTTTCTCTGAATAATGCCTCCTATATATTCAGGTCATTAGTTTGGCTGTACGATGCAAATAGATTAGTGGTTCCCTCCCATACATTTCTATGGGAGAACATTGGCTATCTTCCCTCCAAGGTGTTAATTTAACAAACTAGTGGAGTTGCGATATGTATTCATGGAACGAACGAGTAACCTGTTATCTTTCTCTAAATAATGCCTCCTATAAATTCAGCATATTGGTTTGGCTGTACGATGCAAATAGATTAGTGGTTCCCTCCCATACATTTCTATGGGAGAAAATTGGCTATGTTCTAACCAAGGTGTTAATTTGACAAACTAGTGGAGTTGCGATATGTATTCATTGAACTAACGAGTAACCTGTTTTCTTTCTCTGAATAATGCCTCCTATATATTCAGGTCATTAGTTTGGCTGTACGATGCAAATAGATTAGTGGTTCCCTCCCATACATTTCTATGGGAGAACATTGGCTATGTTCTAACCACGGTGTTAATTTAACAAACTAGTGGAGTTGCGATCCTACTTCGTGGAACGAACGAGTAACCTGTTTTTTTTTACAAAATAATGCCTCCTCTATAATCAGCTCATTGGTTTGGCTGTACCATTCAAATAGATTAGTGGTTCCCTCCCATACATTTCAATGGGAGAAAATTGGCTATGTTCCAACCAAGGTGATAATATGAAAAACTAGTGGAGTTGCGATATGTATTCATGGAACGAACGAGTAAGCTGTTCTCTTTCTCTAAATAATGCCTCCTAAATATTCAGCTCATTGGTTTGGCTGTACGATGCAAATAGATTAGTGGTTCCCTCCCATACATTTCTATGGGAGAAAATTGGCAATCTTCCCACCAAGGTGTTAATTTAACAAACTAGTGGAGTTGCGATCCTACTTCATGGAACGAACGAGTAACCTGTTTTCTTTTACAAAATAATGCCTCCTCTATAATCAGCTCATTGGTTTGGCTGTACCATTCATATAGATTAGTGGTTCCCTCCCATACATTTCTATGGGAGAAAATTGGCTATGTTCCAACCAAGGTGTTTAATTAACAAACTAGTGGAGTTGCGATATGTATTCATGGATCGGACGAGTAACCTGTTTTCTTTCTCTAAATAATGCCTCCTATATATTCAGCTCATTGGTTTGGCTGTACGATGCAAATAGATTAGTGGTTCCCTCCCATACATTTCTATGGGAGAAAATTGGCTATGTTCTAACCACGGTGTTAATTTAACAAACTAGTGGAGTTGCGATATGTATTCATGGATCGAACGAGTAACCTGTTTTCTTTCTCTAAATAATGCCTCCTATATATTCAGCTCATTGGTTTGGCTGTACGATGCAAATAGATTAGTGGTTCCCTCCCATACATTTCTATAGGAGAAAATTGGGTATGTTCTAACCACGGTGTTAATTCAACAAACTAGTGGAGTTGCGATCCTACTTCATGCAACGAACGAGTAACCTGTTTTCTTTTACAAAATAATGCATCCTCTATAATCAGCTCATTGGTTTGGCTGTACCATTCAAATAGATTAGTGGTTCCCTCACATACATTTCTATGGGAGAAAATTGGCTATGTTCCAACCAAGGTGTTAATTTAACAAACTAGTGAGTTGCGATATGTATTCATGGATCGAACGAGTAACCTGTTTTCTTTCTCTAAATAATGCCTACTATATATTCAGCTCATTGGTTTGGCTGTACGATGCAAATAGATTAGTGGTTCCCTCCCATACATTTCTATGGGAGAAAATTGGCTATGTTCTAACCACGGTGTTAATTTAACAAACTAGTGGAGTTGCGATATGTATTCATGGAACGAACGAGTAACCTGTTTTCTTTCTCTAAATAATGCCTCCTATATATTCATATCATTGGTTTGGCTGTAACAATAAAATAGATTAGTGGTTCCCTCCCATACATTTCTATGGGAGAAAATTGGCAATCTTCCCACCAAGGTGTTAATTTAACAAACTAGTGAAGTTAAGATCCTACTTCATAGAACGAACGAGTAACCTGTTTTCTTTTACAAAATAATGCCTCCTCTATAATCAGCTCATTGGTTTGGCTGCACCATTCAAATAGATTAGTGGTTCCCTCCCATACATTTCTATGGGAGAAAATTGGCTATGTTCCAACCAAGGTGTTAATTTAACAAACTAGTGGAGTTGCGTTATGTATTCATGGATCGAACGAGTAACCTGTTTTCTTTCTCTAAATAATGCCTCCTATATATTCAGCTCATTGGTTTGGCTGAACGATGCAAATGAATTAGTGGTTCCCTCCCATACATTTCTATGGGAGAAAATTGGCTATCTTCCCACCAAGGTGATTAATTTAACAAACTAGTGGAGTTGCGATCCTACTTCATGGAACGAACGAGTAACCTGTTTTCTTTTACAAAACAATCCCTCCTCTATAATCAGCTTATTGGTTTGGCTGTACCATTCAAATAGATTAGTGGTTCCCTCCCATACATTTCAATGGGAGAAAATTGGCTATTTTCCAACCAAGGTGTTGATTTAACAAACTAGTGGAGTTGCGATATGTAATCATGGAACGAACGAGTAACCTGTTTTCTTTCTCTAAATAATGCCTCCTATATACTCAGCTCATTGGTTTGGCTGTACCAATAAAATAGATTAGTGGTTCCCTCCCATACATTTCTATGGGAGAAAATTGGCTATGTTCTAACCAAGGTGTTAATTTGACAAACTAGTGGAGTTGCGATATGTATTCATTGAACTAACGAGTAACCTGTTTTCTTTCTCTGAATAATGCCTCCTATATATTCAGGTCATTAGTTTGGCTGTACGATGCAAATAGATTAGTGGTTCCCTTCCATACATTTCTATGGGAGAACATTGGCTATCTTCCCTCCAAGGTGTTAATTTAACAAACTAGTGGAGTTGCGATATGTATTCATGGAACGAACGAGTAACCTGTTATCTTTCTCTAAATAATGCCTCCTATAAATTCAGCATATTGGTTTGGCTGTACGATGCAAATAGATTAGTGGTTCCCTCCCATACATTTCTATGGGAGAACATTGGCTATGTTCTAACCACGGTGTTAATTTAACAAACTAGTGGAGTTGCGATCCTACTTCGTGGAACGAACGAGTAACCTGTTTTTTTTTACAAAATAATGCCTCCTCTATAATCAGCTCATTGGTTTGGCTGTACCATTCAAATAGATTAGTGGTTCCCTCCCATACATTTCAATGGGAGAAAATTGGCTATGTTCCAACCAAGGTGATAATATGAAAAACTAGTGGAGTTGCGATATGTATTCATGGAACGAACGAGTAAGCTGTTCTCTTTCTCTAAATAATGCCTCCTAAATATTCAGCTCATTGGTTTGGCTGTACGATGAAAATAGATTAGTGGTTCCCTCCCATACATTTCTATGGGAGAAAATTGGCAATCTTCCCACCAAGGTGTTAATTTAACAAACTAGTGGAGTTGCGATCCTACTTCATGGAACGAACGAGTAACCTGTTTTCTTTTACAAAATAATGCCTCCTCTATAATCAGCTCATTGGTTTGGCTGTACCATTCATATAGATTAGTGGTTCCCTCCCATACATTTCTATGGGAGAAAATTGGCTATGTTCCAACCAAGGTGTTTAATTAACAAACTAGTGGAGTTGCGATATGTATTCATGGATCGGACGAGTAACCTGTTTTCTTTCTCTAAATAATGCCTCCTATATATTCAGCTCATTGGTTTGGCTGTACGATGCAAATAGATTAGTGGTTCCCTCCCATACATTTCTATGGGAGAAAATTGGCTATGTTCTAACCACGGTGTTAATTTAACAAACTAGTGGAGTTGCGATATGTATTCATGGATCGAACGAGTAACCTGTTTTCTTTCTCTAAATAATGCCTCCTATATATTCAGCTCATTGGTTTGGCTGTACGATGCAAATAGATTAGTGGTACCCTCCCATACATTTCTATAGGAGAAAATTGGGTTTGTTCTAACCACGGTGTTAATTCAACAAACTAGTGGAGTTGCGATCCTACTTCATGCAACGAACGAGTAACCTGTTTTCTTTTACAAAATAATGCATCCTCTATAATCAGCTCATTGGTTTGGCTGTACCATTCAAATAGATTAGTGGTTCCCTCCCATACATTTCTATGGGAGAAAATTGGCTATGTTCCAACCAAGGTGTTAATTTAACAAACTAGTGAGTTGCGATATGTATTCATGGATCGAACGAGTAACCTGTTTTCTTTCTCTAAATAATGCCTACTATATATTCAGCTCATTCGTTTGGCTGTACGATGCAAATAGATTAGTGGTTCCCTCCCATACATTTCTATGGGAGAAAATTGGCTATGTTCTAACCACGGTGTTAATTTAACAAACTAGTGGAGTTGCGATATGTATTCATGGAACGAACGAGTAACCTGTTTTCTTTCTCTAAATAATGCCTCCTATATATTCAGCTCATTGGTTTGGCTGTAACAATAAAATAGATTAGTGGTTCCCTCCCATACATTTCTATGGGAGAAAATTGGCAATCTTCCCACCAAGGTGTTAATTTAACAAACTAGTGAAGTTAAGATCCTACTTCATAGAACGAACGAGTAACCTGTTTTCTTTTACAAAATAATGCCTCCTCTATAATCAGCTCATTGGTTTGGCTGCACCATTCAAATAGATTAGTGGTTCCCTCCCATACATTTCTATGGGAGAAAATTGGCTATGTTCCAACCAAGGTGTTAATTTAACAAACTAGTGGAGTTGCGTTATGTATTCATGGATCGAACGAGTAACCTGTTTTCTTTCTCTAAATAATGCCTCCTATATATTCAGCTCATTGGTTTGGCTGAACGATGCAAATGAATTAGTGGTTCCCTCCCATACATTTCTATGGGAGAAAATTGGCTATCTTCCCACCAAGGTGATTAATTTAACAAACTAGTGGAGTTGCGATCCTACTTCATGGAACGAACGAGTAACCTGTTTTCTTTTACAAAACAATCCCTCCTCTATAATCAGCTTATTGGTTTGGCTGTACCATTCAAATAGATTAGTGGTTCCCTCCCATACATTTCAATGGGAGAAAATTGGCTATTTTCCAACCAAGGTGTTGATTTAACAAACTAGTGGAGTTGCGATATGTAATCATGGAACGAACGAGTAACCTGTTTTCTTTCTCTAAATAATGCCTCCTATATACTCAGCTCATTGGTTTGGCTGTACCAATAAAATAGATTAGTGGTTCCCTCCCATACATTTCTATGGGAGAAAATTGGCTATGTTCTAACCAAGGTGTTAATTTGACAAACTAGTGGAGTTGCGATATGTATTCATTGAACTAACGAGTAACCTGTTTTCTTTCTCTGAATAATGCCTCCTATATATTCAGGTCATTAGTTTGGCTGTACGATGCAAATAGATTAGTGGTTCCCTCCCATACATTTCTATGGGAGAACATTGGCTATCTTCCCTCCAAGGTGTTAATTTAACAAACTAGTGGAGTTGCGATATGTATTCATGGAACGAACGAGTAACCTGTTTTCTTTCTCTTAATAATGCCTCCTGTATAATCAGCTCATTGGTTTGGCTGCACCATGCAAATAGATTAGTGGTTCCCTCCCATACATTTCTATGGGTGAAAATTGGCTAACTTCCCACCAAGGTGTTAATAAAACAAACTAATGGAGTTGCGATCCTACTTCATGGAACGAACGAGTAACCTGTTTTCTTTCTATAAATAATGCCTCCTCTATAATCAGCTCATTGGTTTGGCTGTACCATGCAAATAGATTAGTGGTTCCCTCCCATACATTTCTAAGGGTGAAAATTGGCTATCTTCCCACCAAGGTGTTAATAAAACAAACTAATGGAGTTGCGATCCTACTTCATGGAACGAACGAGTAACCTGTTTTCTTTCTCTAAATAATGCCTTCTGTATAATCAGCTGATTGGTTTGGCAGTACCATGCAAATAGATTAGTGGTTCCCTGCCATACATTTCTATGGGTGAAAATTGGCTAACTTCCCACCAAGGTGTTAATAAAACAAACTAGTTGAGTTGCGATCCTACTTCATGGAACAAACGAGTAACCTGTTTTCTTTCTATAAATACTGCCTCCTCTATAATCAGCTCATTGGTTTGGCTGTACTATGCAAATAGATTAGTGGTTCCCTCCCATACATTTCCATGGGTGAAAATTGGCTATATTCCCACCAAGGTGTTAATAAAACAAACTAATGGAGTTGCGATCCTACTTCATGGAACGAACAAGTAACCTGTTTACTTTCTCTAAATAATGCCTCCTGTATAATCAGCTCATTGGTTTGGCTGTACCATGCAAATAGATTAGTGGTTCCCTCCCATACATTTGTATGGGTGAAAATTGGCTATATTCCCACCAAGGTGTTAATAAAACAAACTAATGTAGTTGCGATCCTACTTCATGGAACGAACGAGTAACCTGTTTTCTTTCTCTAAATAATGCCTTCTGTATAATCAGCTCATTGGTTGGGCTGTACCATGCAAATAGATTAGGGGTTCCCTCCAATACATTTCTATGGGTGAAAATTGGCTATCTTCCCACCAAGGTGTTAATAAAACAAACTAAAGGAGTTGCGATCCTACTTCATGGAACGAACGAGTAACCTGTTTTCTTTCTCTAAATAATGCCTTCTGTACAATCAGCTGATTGGTTTGGCAGTACCATGCAAATAGATTAGTGGTTCCCTCCCATACATTTCTATGGGTGAAAATTGGCTAACTTCCCACCAAAGTGTTAATAAAACAAACTAATGGAGTTGCGATCCTACTTCATGGAACGAACGAGTAACCTGTTTTCTTTCTATAAATAATGCCTCCTCTATAATCAGCTCATTGGTTTGGCTGTACCATGCAAATAGATTAGTGGTTCCCTCCCATACATTTCTATGGGTGAAAATTGGCTAACTTCCCACCAAAGTGTTAATAAAACAAACTAGTTTTTCTTTCTCTTAATAATACCTTCTGTATAATCAGCTGATTGGTTTGGCTGGACCATGCAAATAGATTAGTGGTTCCCTCCCATACGTTTCTATGGGTGAAAATTGGCTAACTTCCCACCAAGGTGTTAATAAAAAAAACTAATGGAGTTGCGATCCTACTTCATGGAACGAACGAGTAACCTGTTTTCTTTCTATCAATAATGCCTCCTCTATAATCAGCTCATTGGTTTGGCTGTACCATGCAAATAGATTAGTGGTTCCCTCCCATACATTTTAATGGGAGAAAATTGGCTATCTTCCCACCAAGGTGTTAATAAAACAAACTAATGGAGTAGCGATCCTACTTCATCGAACGAACGAGTAACCTGTTTTGTTTCTATAAATACTGCCTCCTCTATAATCAGCTCATTGGTTTGGCTGTACCATGCAAATAGATTAGTGGTTCCCTCCCATACATTTCTAAGGGTGAAAATTGGCTATCTTCCCACCAAGGTGTTAATAAAACAAACTAATGGAGTTGCGATCCTACTTCATGGAACGAACGAGTAACCTGTTTTCTTTCTATAAATACTGCCTCCTCTATAATCACCTCATTGGTTTGGCTGTACCATGCAAATAGATTAGTGGTTCCGTCCCATACATTTCTATGGGTGAAAATTGGCTATCTTCCCACCAAGGTGTTAATAAAACAAACTAGTGGAGTTGCGATCCTACTTCATGGAACGAGCGAGTAACCTGTTTTCTTTCTATAAATAATGCCTTCTGTATAATCAGCTGATTGGTTTGGCTGTACCATGCAAATAGATTAGTGGTTCCCTCCCATACATTTCTATGGGTGAAAATTGGCTAACTTCCCACCAAGGTGTTAATAAAACAAACTAATGGAGTTGCGATCCTACTTCATGGAACAAACGAGTAACCTGCTTTCTTTTTCTAAATAATGCCTCCTCTAAAATCAGCTCATTGGTTTGGCTGTACCATGCAAATAGATTAGTGGTTCCCTCCCATACATTTTAATGGGAGAATATTGGCTATCTTCCCACCAAGGTGTTAATAAAACAAAGTAATGGAGTTGCGATCCTACTTCATGGAACGAACGAGTAACCTGTTTTCTTTCTCTTAATAATGCCTCCTGTATAATCAGCTCATTGGTTTGGCTGCACCATGCAAATAGATTAGTGGTTCCCTCCCATACATTTCTATGGGTGAAAATTGGCTAACTTCCCACCAAGGTGTTAATAAAACAAACTAATGGAGTTGCGATCCTACTTCATGGAACGAACGAGTAACCTGTTTTCTTTCTATAAATAATGCCTCCTCTATAATCAGCTCAATGGTTTGGCTGTACCATGCAAATAGATTAGTGGTTCCCTCCCATACATTTCTAAGGGTGAAAATTGGCTATCTTCCCACCAAGGTGTTAATAAAACAAACTAATGGAGTTGCGATCCTACTTCATGGAACGAACGAGTAACCTGTTTTCTTTCTCTAAATAATGCCTTCTGTATAATCAGCTGATTGGTTTGGCAGTACCATGCAAATAGATTAGTGGTTCCCTGCCATACATTTCTATGGGTGAAAATTGGCTAACTTCCCACCAAGGTGTTAATAAAACAAACTAGTTGAGTTGCGATCCTACTTCATGGAACAAACGAGTAACCTGTTTTCTTTCTATAAATACTGCCTCCTCTATAATCAGCTCATTGGTTTGGCTGTACCATGCAAATAGATTAGTGGTTCCCTCCCATACATTTCCATGGGTGAAAATTGGCTGTGTTCTAACCAAGGTGTTAATTTAACAAACTCGTGGAGTTGCGATATGTATTCATGGATCGAACGAGTAACCTATTTTCTTTCTCTAAATAATGCCTCCTATATATTCAGCTCATTGGTTTGGCTGTACGATGCAAATAGATTAGTGGTTCCCTCCCATACATTTCTATGGGTGAAAGTTGGCTAACTTCCCACCAAGGTGTTAATAAAACAAACTAATGGAGTTGCGATCCTACTTCATGGAACGAACGAGTAACCTGTTTTGTTTCTCTAAATAATGCCTCCTCTAAAATCTGCTGATTGGTTTTGCTGTACCATGCAAATAGATTAGTGGTTCCCTCCCATACATTTTAATGGGAGAATATTGGCTATCTTCCCACCAAGGTGTTAATAAAACAAAGTAATGGAGTTGCGATCCTACTTCATGGAACGAACGAGTAACCTGTTTTCTTTCTCTTAATAATGCCTCCTGTATAATCAGCTCATTGGTTTGGCTGCACCATGCAAATAGATTAGTGGTTCCCTCCCATACATTTCTATGGGTGAAAATTGGCTAACTTCCCACCAAGGTGTTAATAAAACAAACTAATGGAGTTGCGATCCTACTTCATGGAACGAACGAGTAACCTGTTTTATTTCTATAAATAATGCCTCCTCTATAATCAGCTCATTGGTTTGGCTGTACCATGCAAATAGATTAGTGGTTCCCTCCCATACATTTCTAAGGGTGAAAATTGGCTATCTTCCCACCAAGGTGTTAATAAAACAAACTAATGGAGTTGCGATCCTACTTCATGGAACGAACGAGTAACCTGTTTTCTTTCTATAAATACTGCCTCCTCTATAATCGCCTCATTGGTTTGGCTGTACCATGCAAATAGATTAGTGGTTCCGTCCCATACATTTCTATGGGTTAAAATTGGCTATCTTCCCACCAAGGTGTTAATAAAACAAACTAGTGGAGTTGCGATCCTACTTCATGGAACGAGCGAGTAACCTGTTTTCTTTCTATAAATAATGCCTTCTGTATAATCAGCTGATTGGTTTGGCTGTACCATGCAAATAGATTAGTGGTTCCCTCCCATACATTTTAATGGGAGAATATTGGCTATCTTCCCACCAAGGTGTTAATAAAACAAAGTAATGGAGTTGCGATCCTACTTCATGGAACGAACGAGTAACCTGTTTTCTTTCTCTTAATAATGCCTCCTGTATAATCAGCTCATTGGTTTGGCTGCACCATGCAAATAGATTAGTGGTTCCCTCCCATACATTTCTATGGGTGAAAATTGGCTAACTTCCCACCAAGGTGTTAATAAAACAAACTAATGGAGTTGCGATCCTACTTCATGGAACGAACGAGTAACCTGTTTTCTTTCTATAAATAATGCCTCCTCTATTATCAGCTCAATGGTTTGGCTGTACCATGCAAATAGATTAGTGGTTCCCTCCCATACATTTCTAAGGGTGAAAATTGGCTATCTTCCCACCAAGGTGTTAATAAAACAAACTAATGGAGTTGCGATCCTACTTCATGGAACGAACGAGTAACCTGTTTTCTTTCTCTAAATAATGCCTTCTGTATAATCAGCTGATTGGTTTGGCAGTACCATGCAAATAGATTAGTGGTTCCCTGCCATACATTTCTATGGGTGAAAATTGGCTAACTTCCCACCAAGGTGTTAATAAAACAAACTAGTTGAGTTGCGATCCTACTTCATGGAACAAACGAGTAACCTGTTTTCTTTCTATAAATACTGCCTCCTCTATAATCAGCTCATTGGTTTGGCTGTACCATGCAAATAGATTAGTGGTTCCCTCCCATACATTTCCATGGGTGAAAATTGGCTATATTCCCACCAAGGTGTTAATAAAACAAACTAATGGAGGTGCGATCCTACTTCATGGAACGAACGAGTAACCTGTTTTCTTTCTCTAAATAATGCCTTCTGTACAATCAGCTGATTGGTTTGGCAGTACCATGCAAATAGATTAGTGGTTCCCTCCCATACATTTCTATGGGTGAAAATTGGCTAACTTCCCACCAAAGTGTTAATAAAACAAACTAATGGAGTTGCGATCCTACTTCATGGAACGAACGAGTAACCTGTTTTCTTTCTATAAATAATGCCTCCTCTATAATCAGCTCATTGGTTTGGCTGTACCATGCAAATAGATTAGTGGTTCCCTCCCATACATTTCTATGGGTGAAAATTGGCTAACTTCCCACCAAAGTGTTAATAAAACAAACTAGTTTTTCTTTCTCTTAATAATACCTTCTGTATAATCAGCTGATTGGTTTGGCTGGACCATGCAAATAGATTAGTGGTTCCCTCCCATACGTTTCTATGGGTGAAAATTGGCTAACTTCCCACCAAGGTGTTAATAAAAAAAACTAATGGAGTTGCGATCCTACTTCATGGAACGAACGAGTAACCTGTTTTCTTTCTATCAATAATGCCTCCTCTATAATCAGCTCATTGGTTTGGCTGTACCATGCAAATAGATTAGTGGTTCCCTCCCATACATTTTAATGGGAGAAAATTGGCTATCTTCCCACCAAGGTGTTAATAAAACAAACTAATGGAGTTGCGATCCTACTTCATCGAACGAACGAGTAACCTGTTTTCTTTCTCTTAATAATGCCTCCTGTATAATCAGCTCATTGGTTTGGCTGCACCATGCAAATAGATTAGTGGTTCCCTCCCATACATTTCTATGGGTGAAAATTGGCTAACTTCCCACCAAGGTGTTAATAAAACAAACTAATGGAGTTGCGATCCTACTTCATGGAACGAACGAGTAACCTGTTTTCTTTCTATAAATAATGCCTCCTCTGTAATCAGCTCATTGGTTTGGCTGTACCATGCAAATAGATTAGTGGTTCCCTCCCATACATTTCTAAGGGTGAAAATTGGCTATCTTCCCACCAAGGTGTTAATAAAACAAACTAATGGAGTTGCGATCCTACTTCATGGAACGAACGAGTAACCTGTTTACTTTCTCTAAATAATGCCTCCTGTATAATCAGCTCATTGGTTTGGCTGTACCATGCAAATAGATTAGTGGTTCCCTCCCATACATTTCTATGGGTGAAAAATGGCTAACTTCCCACCAAGGTGTTAATAAAACAAACTAATGGAGTTGCGATCCTACTTCATGTAACGAATGAGTAACCTGTTTTCTTTCTATAAATAATGCCTCCTCTATAATCAGCTCATTGGTTTGGCTGTACCATGCAAATAGATTAGTGGTTCCCTCCCATACATTTCTAAGGGTGAAAATTGGCTATCTTCCCACCAAGGTGTTAATAAAACAAACTAATGGAGTTGCGATCCTACTTCATGGAACGAACGAGTAACCTGTTTTCTTTCTCTAAATAATGCCTTCTGTATAATCAGCTGATTGGTTTGGCAGTACCATGCAAATAGATTAGTGGTTCCCTCCCATACATTTCAATGGGTGAAAATTGGCTAACTTCCCACCAAGGTGTTAATAAAAAAAACTAATGGAGTTGCGATCCTACTTCATGGAACAAACGAGTAACCTGCTTTCTTTTTCTAAATAATGCCTCCTCTAAAATCAGCTCATTGGTTTGGCTGTACCATGCAAATAGATTAGTGGTTCCCTCCCATACATTTTAATGGGAGAATATTGGCTATCTTCCCACCAAGGTGTTAATAAAACAAAGTAATGGAGTTGCGATCCTACTTCATGGAACGAACGAGTAACCTGTTTTCTTTCTCTTAATAATGCCTCCTGTATAATCAGCTCATTGGTTTGGCTGCACCATGCAAATAGATTAGTGGTTCCCTCCCATACATTTCTATGGGTGAAAATTGGCTAACTTCCCACCAAGGTGTTAATAAAACAAACTAATGGAGTTGCGATCCTACTTCATGGAACGAACGAGTAACCTGTTTTCTTTCTATAAATAATGCCTCCTATATATTCAGCTCATTGGTTTGGCTGTACGATGCAAATAGATTAGTGGTTCCCTCCCATACATTTCTATGGGAGAAAAATGGCTATGTTCTAGCCACGGTGTTAATGTAACAAACTAGTGGAGTTGCGATATGTATTCATGGATCGAACGAGTAACCTGTTTTCTTTCTCTAAATAATACCTCCTATATATTCAGGTCATTAGTTTGGCTGTACGATGCAAATAGATTAGTGGTTCCCTTCCATACATTTCTATGGGAGAACATTGGCTATCTTCCCTCCAAGGTGTTAATTTAACAAACTAGTGGAGTTGCGATATGTATTCATGGAACGAACGAGTAACCTGTTATCTTTCTCTAAATAATGCCTCCTATAAATTCAGCATATTGGTTTGGCTGTACGATGCAAATAGATTAGTGGTTCCCTCCCATACATTTCTATGGGAGAACATTGGCTATGTTCTAACCACGGTGTTAATTTAACAAACTAGTGGAGTTGCGATCCTACTTCGTGGAACGAACGAGTAACCTGTTTTTTTTTACAAAATAATGCCTCCTCTATAATCAGCTCATTGGTTTGGCTGTACCATTCAAATAGATTAGTGGTTCCCTCCCATACATTTCAATGGGAGAAAATTGGCTATGTTCCAACCAAGGTGATAATATGAAAAACTAGTGGAGTTGCGATATGTATTCATGGAACGAACGAGTAAGCTGTTCTCTTTCTCTAAATAATGCCTCCTAAATATTCAGCTCATTGGTTTGGCTGTACGATGAAAATAGATTAGTGGTTCCCTCCCATACATTTCTATGGGAGAAAATTGGCAATCTTCCCACCAAGGTGTTAATTTAACAAACTAGTGGAGTTGCGATCCTACTTCATGGAACGAACGAGTAACCTGTTTTCTTTTACAAAATAATGCCTCCTCTATAATCAGCTCATTGGTTTGGCTGTACCATTCATATAGATTAGTGGTTCCCTCCCATACATTTCTATGGGAGAAAATTGGCTATGTTCCAACCAAGGTGTTTAATTAACAAACTAGTGGAGTTGCGATATGTATTCATGGATCGGACGAGTAACCTGTTTTCTTTCTCTAAATAATGCCTCCTATATATTCAGCTCATTGGTTTGGCTGTACGATGCAAATAGATTAGTGGTTCCCTCCCATACATTTCTATGGGAGAAAATTGGCTATGTTCTAACCACGGTGTTAATTTAACAAACTAGTGGAGTTGTGATATGTATTCATGGATCGAACGAGTAACCTGTTTTCTTTCTCTAAATAATGCCTCCTATATATTCAGCTCATTGGTTTGGCTGTACGATGCAAATAGATTAGTGGTACCCTCCCATACATTTCTATAGGAGAAAATTGGGTTTGTTCTAACCACGGTGTTAATTCAACAAACTAGTGGAGTTGCGATCCTACTTCATGCAACGAACGAGTAACCTGTTTTCTTTTACAAAATAATGCATCCTCTATAATCAGCTCATTGGTTTGGCTGTACCATTCAAATAGATTAGTGGTTCCCTCCCATACATTTCTATGGGAGAAAATTGGCTATGTTCCAACCAAGGTGTTAATTTAACAAACTAGTGAGTTGCGATATGTATTCATGGATCGAACGAGTAACCTGTTTTCTTTCTCTAAATAATGCCTACTATATATTCAGCTCATTCGTTTGGCTGTACGATGCAAATAGATTAGTGGTTCCCTCCCATACATTTCTATGGGAGAAAATTGGCTATGTTCTAACCACGGTGTTAATTTAACAAACTAGTGGAGTTGCGATATGTATTCATGGAACGAACGAGTAACCTGTTTTCTTTCTCTAAATAATGCCTCCTATATATTCAGCTCATTGGTTTGGCTGTAACAATAAAATAGATTAGTGGTTCCCTCCCATACATTTCTATGGGAGAAAATTGGCAATCTTCCCACCAAGGTGTTAATTTAACAAACTAGTGAAGTTAAGATCCTACTTCATAGAACGAACGAGTAACCTGTTTTCTTTTACAAAATAATGCCTCCTCTATAATCAGCTCATTGGTTTGGCTGCACCATTCAAATAGATTAGTGGTTCCCTCCCATACATTTCTATGGGAGAAAATTGGCTATGTTCCAACCAAGGTGTTAATTTAACAAACTAGTGGAGTTGCGTTATGTATTCATGGATCGAACGAGTAACCTGTTTTCTTTCTCTAAATAATGCCTCCTATATATTCAGCTCATTGGTTTGGCTGAACGATGCAAATGAATTAGTGGTTCCCTCCCATACATTTCTATGGGAGAAAATTGGCTATCTTCCCACCAAGGTGATTAATTTAACAAACTAGTGGAGTTGCGATCCTACTTCATGGAACGAACGAGTAACCTGTTTTCTTTTACAAAACAATCCCTCCTCTATAATCAGCTTATTGGTTTGGCTGTACCATTCAAATAGATTAGTGGTTCCCTCCCATACATTTCAATGGGAGAAAATTGGCTATTTTCCAACCAAGGTGTTGATTTAACAAACTAGTGGAGTTGCGATATGTAATCATGGAACGAACGAGTAACCTGTTTTCTTTCTCTAAATAATGCCTCCTATATACTCAGCTCATTGGTTTGGCTGTACCAATAAAATAGATTAGTGGTTCCCTCCCATACATTTCTATGGGAGAAAATTGGCTATGTTCTAACCAAGGTGTTAATTTGACAAACTAGTGGAGTTGCGATATGTATTCATTGAACTAACGAGTAACCTGTTTTCTTTCTCTGAATAATGCCTCCTATATATTCAGGTCATTAGTTTGGCTGTACGATGCAAATAGATTAGTGGTTCCCTCCCATACATTTCTATGGGAGAACATTGGCTATCTTCCCTCCAAGGTGTTAATTTAACAAACTAGTGGAGTTGCGATATGTATTCATGGAACGAACGAGTAACCTGTTTTCTTTCTCTTAATAATGCCTCCTGTATAATCAGCTCATTGGTTTGGCTGCACCATGCAAATAGATTAGTGGTTCCCTCCCATACATTTCTATGGGTGAAAATTGGCTAACTTCCCACCAAGGTGTTAATAAAACAAACTAATGGAGTTGCGATCCTACTTCATGGAACGAACGAGTAACCTGTTTTCTTTCTATAAATAATGCCTCCTCTATAATCAGCTCATTGGTTTGGCTGTACCATGCAAATAGATTAGTGGTTCCCTCCCATACATTTCTAAGGGTGAAAATTGGCTATCTTCCCACCAAGGTGTTAATAAAACAAACTAATGGAGTTGCGATCCTACTTCATGGAACGAACGAGTAACCTGTTTTCTTTCTCTAAATAATGCCTTCTGTATAATCAGCTGATTGGTTTGGCAGTACCATGCAAATAGATTAGTGGTTCCCTGCCATACATTTCTATGGGTGAAAATTGGCTAACTTCCCACCAAGGTGTTAATAAAACAAACTAGTTGAGTTGCGATCCTACTTCATGGAACAAACGAGTAACCTGTTTTCTTTCTATAAATACTGCCTCCTCTATAATCAGCTCATTGGTTTGGCTGTACTATGCAAATAGATTAGTGGTTCCCTCCCATACATTTCCATGGGTGAAAATTGGCTATATTCCCACCAAGGTGTTAATAAAACAAACTAATGGAGTTGCGATCCTACTTCATGGAACGAACAAGTAACCTGTTTACTTTCTCTAAATAATGCCTCCTGTATAATCAGCTCATTGGTTTGGCTGTACCATGCAAATAGATTAGTGGTTCCCTCCCATACATTTGTATGGGTGAAAATTGGCTATATTCCCACCAAGGTGTTAATAAAACAAACTAATGTAGTTGCGATCCTACTTCATGGAACGAACGAGTAACCTGTTTTCTTTCTCTAAATAATGCCTTCTGTATAATCAGCTCATTGGTTGGGCTGTACCATGCAAATAGATTAGGGGTTCCCTCCAATACATTTCTATGGGTGAAAATTGGCTATCTTCCCACCAAGGTGTTAATAAAACAAACTAAAGGAGTTGCGATCCTACTTCATGGAACGAACGAGTAACCTGTTTTCTTTCTCTAAATAATGCCTTCTGTACAATCAGCTGATTGGTTTGGCAGTACCATGCAAATAGATTAGTGGTTCCCTCCCATACATTTCTATGGGTGAAAATTGGCTAACTTCCCACCAAAGTGTTAATAAAACAAACTAATGGAGTTGCGATCCTACTTCATGGAACGAACGAGTAACCTGTTTTCTTTCTATAAATAATGCCTCCTCTATAATCAGCTCATTGGTTTGGCTGTACCATGCAAATAGATTAGTGGTTCCCTCCCATACATTTCTATGGGTGAAAATTGGCTAACTTCCCACCAAAGTGTTAATAAAACAAACTAGTTTTTCTTTCTCTTAATAATACCTTCTGTATAATCAGCTGATTGGTTTGGCTGGACCATGCAAATAGATTAGTGGTTCCCTCCCATACGTTTCTATGGGTGAAAATTGGCTAACTTCCCACCAAGGTGTTAATAAAAAAAACTAATGGAGTTGCGATCCTACTTCATGGAACGAACGAGTAACCTGTTTTCTTTCTATCAATAATGCCTCCTCTATAATCAGCTCATTGGTTTGGCTGTACCATGCAAATAGATTAGTGGTTCCCTCCCATACATTTTAATGGGAGAAAATTGGCTATCTTCCCACCAAGGTGTTAATAAAACAAACTAATGGAGTAGCGATCCTACTTCATCGAACGAACGAGTAACCTGTTTTGTTTCTATAAATACTGCCTCCTCTATAATCAGCTCATTGGTTTGGCTGTACCATGCAAATAGATTAGTGGTTCCCTCCCATACATTTCTAAGGGTGAAAATTGGCTATCTTCCCACCAAGGTGTTAATAAAACAAACTAATGGAGTTGCGATCCTACTTCATGGAACGAACGAGTAACCTGTTTTCTTTCTATAAATACTGCCTCCTCTATAATCACCTCATTGGTTTGGCTGTACCATGCAAATAGATTAGTGGTTCCGTCCCATACATTTCTATGGGTGAAAATTGGCTATCTTCCCACCAAGGTGTTAATAAAACAAACTAGTGGAGTTGCGATCCTACTTCATGGAACGAGCGAGTAACCTGTTTTCTTTCTATAAATAATGCCTTCTGTATAATCAGCTGATTGGTTTGGCTGTACCATGCAAATAGATTAGTGGTTCCCTCCCATACATTTCTATGGGTGAAAATTGGCTAACTTCCCACCAAGGTGTTAATAAAACAAACTAATGGAGTTGCGATCCTACTTCATGGAACAAACGAGTAACCTGCTTTCTTTTTCTAAATAATGCCTCCTCTAAAATCAGCTCATTGGTTTGGCTGTACCATGCAAATAGATTAGTGGTTCCCTCCCATACATTTTAATGGGAGAATATTGGCTATCTTCCCACCAAGGTGTTAATAAAACAAAGTAATGGAGTTGCGATCCTACTTCATGGAACGAACGAGTAACCTGTTTTCTTTCTCTTAATAATGCCTCCTGTATAATCAGCTCATTGGTTTGGCTGCACCATGCAAATAGATTAGTGGTTCCCTCCCATACATTTCTATGGGTGAAAATTGGCTAACTTCCCACCAAGGTGTTAATAAAACAAACTAATGGAGTTGCGATCCTACTTCATGGAACGAACGAGTAACCTGTTTTCTTTCTATAAATAATGCCTCCTCTATAATCAGCTCAATGGTTTGGCTGTACCATGCAAATAGATTAGTGGTTCCCTCCCATACATTTCTAAGGGTGAAAATTGGCTATCTTCCCACCAAGGTGTTAATAAAACAAACTAATGGAGTTGCGATCCTACTTCATGGAACGAACGAGTAACCTGTTTTCTTTCTCTAAATAATGCCTTCTGTATAATCAGCTGATTGGTTTGGCAGTACCATGCAAATAGATTAGTGGTTCCCTGCCATACATTTCTATGGGTGAAAATTGGCTAACTTCCCACCAAGGTGTTAATAAAACAAACTAGTTGAGTTGCGATCCTACTTCATGGAACAAACGAGTAACCTGTTTTCTTTCTATAAATACTGCCTCCTCTATAATCAGCTCATTGGTTTGGCTGTACCATGCAAATAGATTAGTGGTTCCCTCCCATACATTTCCATGGGTGAAAATTGGCTGTGTTCTAACCAAGGTGTTAATTTAACAAACTCGTGGAGTTGCGATATGTATTCATGGATCGAACGAGTAACCTATTTTCTTTCTCTAAATAATGCCTCCTATATATTCAGCTCATTGGTTTGGCTGTACGATGCAAATAGATTAGTGGTTCCCTCCCATACATTTCTATGGGTGAAAGTTGGCTAACTTCCCACCAAGGTGTTAATAAAACAAACTAATGGAGTTGCGATCCTACTTCATGGAACGAACGAGTAACCTGTTTTGTTTCTCTAAATAATGCCTCCTCTAAAATCTGCTGATTGGTTTTGCTGTACCATGCAAATAGATTAGTGGTTCCCTCCCATACATTTTAATGGGAGAATATTGGCTATCTTCCCACCAAGGTGTTAATAAAACAAAGTAATGGAGTTGCGATCCTACTTCATGGAACGAACGAGTAACCTGTTTTCTTTCTCTTAATAATGCCTCCTGTATAATCAGCTCATTGGTTTGGCTGCACCATGCAAATAGATTAGTGGTTCCCTCCCATACATTTCTATGGGTGAAAATTGGCTAACTTCCCACCAAGGTGTTAATAAAACAAACTAATGGAGTTGCGATCCTACTTCATGGAACGAACGAGTAACCTGTTTTATTTCTATAAATAATGCCTCCTCTATAATCAGCTCATTGGTTTGGCTGTACCATGCAAATAGATTAGTGGTTCCCTCCCATACATTTCTAAGGGTGAAAATTGGCTATCTTCCCACCAAGGTGTTAATAAAACAAACTAATGGAGTTGCGATCCTACTTCATGGAACGAACGAGTAACCTGTTTTCTTTCTATAAATACTGCCTCCTCTATAATCGCCTCATTGGTTTGGCTGTACCATGCAAATAGATTAGTGGTTCCGTCCCATACATTTCTATGGGTTAAAATTGGCTATCTTCCCACCAAGGTGTTAATAAAACAAACTAGTGGAGTTGCGATCCTACTTCATGGAACGAGCGAGTAACCTGTTTTCTTTCTATAAATAATGCCTTCTGTATAATCAGCTGATTGGTTTGGCTGTACCATGCAAATAGATTAGTGGTTCCCTCCCATACATTTTAATGGGAGAATATTGGCTATCTTCCCACCAAGGTGTTAATAAAACAAAGTAATGGAGTTGCGATCCTACTTCATGGAACGAACGAGTAACCTGTTTTCTTTCTCTTAATAATGCCTCCTGTATAATCAGCTCATTGGTTTGGCTGCACCATGCAAATAGATTAGTGGTTCCCTCCCATACATTTCTATGGGTGAAAATTGGCTAACTTCCCACCAAGGTGTTAATAAAACAAACTAATGGAGTTGCGATCCTACTTCATGGAACGAACGAGTAACCTGTTTTCTTTCTATAAATAATGCCTCCTCTATTATCAGCTCAATGGTTTGGCTGTACCATGCAAATAGATTAGTGGTTCCCTCCCATACATTTCTAAGGGTGAAAATTGGCTATCTTCCCACCAAGGTGTTAATAAAACAAACTAATGGAGTTGCGATCCTACTTCATGGAACGAACGAGTAACCTGTTTTCTTTCTCTAAATAATGCCTTCTGTATAATCAGCTGATTGGTTTGGCAGTACCATGCAAATAGATTAGTGGTTCCCTGCCATACATTTCTATGGGTGAAAATTGGCTAACTTCCCACCAAGGTGTTAATAAAACAAACTAGTTGAGTTGCGATCCTACTTCATGGAACAAACGAGTAACCTGTTTTCTTTCTATAAATACTGCCTCCTCTATAATCAGCTCATTGGTTTGGCTGTACCATGCAAATAGATTAGTGGTTCCCTCCCATACATTTCCATGGGTGAAAATTGGCTATATTCCCACCAAGGTGTTAATAAAACAAACTAATGGAGGTGCGATCCTACTTCATGGAACGAACGAGTAACCTGTTTTCTTTCTCTAAATAATGCCTTCTGTACAATCAGCTGATTGGTTTGGCAGTACCATGCAAATAGATTAGTGGTTCCCTCCCATACATTTCTATGGGTGAAAATTGGCTAACTTCCCACCAAAGTGTTAATAAAACAAACTAATGGAGTTGCGATCCTACTTCATGGAACGAACGAGTAACCTGTTTTCTTTCTATAAATAATGCCTCCTCTATAATCAGCTCATTGGTTTGGCTGTACCATGCAAATAGATTAGTGGTTCCCTCCCATACATTTCTATGGGTGAAAATTGGCTAACTTCCCACCAAAGTGTTAATAAAACAAACTAGTTTTTCTTTCTCTTAATAATACCTTCTGTATAATCAGCTGATTGGTTTGGCTGGACCATGCAAATAGATTAGTGGTTCCCTCCCATACGTTTCTATGGGTGAAAATTGGCTAACTTCCCACCAAGGTGTTAATAAAAAAAACTAATGGAGTTGCGATCCTACTTCATGGAACGAACGAGTAACCTGTTTTCTTTCTATCAATAATGCCTCCTCTATAATCAGCTCATTGGTTTGGCTGTACCATGCAAATAGATTAGTGGTTCCCTCCCATACATTTTAATGGGAGAAAATTGGCTATCTTCCCACCAAGGTGTTAATAAAACAAACTAATGGAGTTGCGATCCTACTTCATCGAACGAACGAGTAACCTGTTTTCTTTCTCTTAATAATGCCTCCTGTATAATCAGCTCATTGGTTTGGCTGCACCATGCAAATAGATTAGTGGTTCCCTCCCATACATTTCTATGGGTGAAAATTGGCTAACTTCCCACCAAGGTGTTAATAAAACAAACTAATGGAGTTGCGATCCTACTTCATGGAACGAACGAGTAACCTGTTTTCTTTCTATAAATAATGCCTCCTCTGTAATCAGCTCATTGGTTTGGCTGTACCATGCAAATAGATTAGTGGTTCCCTCCCATACATTTCTAAGGGTGAAAATTGGCTATCTTCCCACCAAGGTGTTAATAAAACAAACTAATGGAGTTGCGATCCTACTTCATGGAACGAACGAGTAACCTGTTTACTTTCTCTAAATAATGCCTCCTGTATAATCAGCTCATTGGTTTGGCTGTACCATGCAAATAGATTAGTGGTTCCCTCCCATACATTTCTATGGGTGAAAAATGGCTAACTTCCCACCAAGGTGTTAATAAAACAAACTAATGGAGTTGCGATCCTACTTCATGTAACGAATGAGTAACCTGTTTTCTTTCTATAAATAATGCCTCCTCTATAATCAGCTCATTGGTTTGGCTGTACCATGCAAATAGATTAGTGGTTCCCTCCCATACATTTCTAAGGGTGAAAATTGGCTATCTTCCCACCAAGGTGTTAATAAAACAAACTAATGGAGTTGCGATCCTACTTCATGGAACGAACGAGTAACCTGTTTTCTTTCTCTAAATAATGCCTTCTGTATAATCAGCTGATTGGTTTGGCAGTACCATGCAAATAGATTAGTGGTTCCCTCCCATACATTTCAATGGGTGAAAATTGGCTAACTTCCCACCAAGGTGTTAATAAAAAAAACTAATGGAGTTGCGATCCTACTTCATGGAACAAACGAGTAACCTGCTTTCTTTTTCTAAATAATGCCTCCTCTAAAATCAGCTCATTGGTTTGGCTGTACCATGCAAATAGATTAGTGGTTCCCTCCCATACATTTTAATGGGAGAATATTGGCTATCTTCCCACCAAGGTGTTAATAAAACAAAGTAATGGAGTTGCGATCCTACTTCATGGAACGAACGAGTAACCTGTTTTCTTTCTCTTAATAATGCCTCCTGTATAATCAGCTCATTGGTTTGGCTGCACCATGCAAATAGATTAGTGGTTCCCTCCCATACATTTCTATGGGTGAAAATTGGCTAACTTCCCACCAAGGTGTTAATAAAACAAACTAATGGAGTTGCGATCCTACTTCATGGAACGAACGAGTAACCTGTTTTCTTTCTATAAATAATGCCTCCTATATATTCAGCTCATTGGTTTGGCTGTACGATGCAAATAGATTAGTGGTTCCCTCCCATACATTTCTATGGGAGAAAAATGGCTATGTTCTAGCCACGGTGTTAATGTAACAAACTAGTGGAGTTGCGATATGTATTCATGGATCGAACGAGTAACCTGTTTTCTTTCTCTAAATAATACCTCCTATATATTCAGCTCATTGGTTTGGGTGTACCATTCAAATAGATTAGTGGTTCCCTCCCATACATTTCTATGGGAGAACATTGGCTATCTTCCCACCAAGGTGTTAATTTAACAAACTAGTGGAGTTGCGATATGTATTCATGGAACGAACGAGTTACCAGTTTTCTTTCTCTAAATAATGCCTCCTATATATTCAGCATATTGGTTTAGCTGTACGATGCAAATAGATTAGTGGTTCCCTCCCATACATTTCTATGGGAGAACATTGGGTATGTTCTAACCACGGTGTTAATTCAACAAACTAGTGGAGTTGCGATCCTACTTCATGCAACGAACGAGTAACCTGTTTTCTTTTACAAAATAATGCATCCTCTATAATCAGCTCATTGGTTTGGCTGTACCATTCAAATAGATTAGTGGTTCCCTCCCATACATTTCTATGGGAGAAAATTGGCTATGTTCCAACCAAGGTGTTAATTTAACAAACTAGTGAGTTGCGATATGTATTCATGGATCGAACGAGTAACCTGTTTTCTTTCTCTAAATAATGCCTACTATATATTCAGCTCATTGGTTTGGCTGTACGATGCAAATAGATTAGTGGTTCCCTCCCATACATTTCTATGGGAGAAAATTGGCTATGTTCTAACCACGGTGTTAATTTAACAAACTAGTGGAGTTGCGATATGTATTCATGGAACGAACGAGTAACCTGTTTTCTTTCTCTAAATAATGCCTCCTATATATTCAGCTCATTGGTTTGGCTGTAACAATAAAATAGATTAGTGGTTCCCTCCCATACATTTCTATGGGAGAAAATTGGCAATCTTCCCACCAAGGTGTTAATTTAACAAACTAGTGAAGTTAAGATCCTACTTCATAGAACGAACGAGTAACCTGTTTTCTTTTACAAAATAATGCCTCCTCTATAATCAGCTCATTGGTTTGGCTGCACCATTCAAATAGATTAGTGGTTCCCTCCCATACATTTCTATGGGAGAAAATTGGCTATGTTCCAACCAAGGTGTTAATTTAACAAACTAGTGGAGTTGCGTTATGTATTCATGGATCGAACGAGATACCTGTTTTCTTTCTCTAAATAATGCCTCCTATATATTCAGCTCATTGGTTTGGCTGAACGATGCAAATGAATTAGTGGTTCCCTCCCATACATTTCTATGGGAGAAAATTGGCTATCTTCTCACCAAGGTGATTAATTTAACAAACTAGTGGAGTTGCGATCCTACTTCATGGAACGAACGAGTAACCTGTTTTCTTTTACAAAACAATCCCTCCTCTATAATCAGCTTATTGGTTTGGCTGTACCATTCAAATAGATTAGTGGTTCCCTCCCATACATTTCAATGGGAGAAAATTGGCTATTTTCCAACCAAGGTGTTGATTTAACAAACTAGTGGAGTTGCGATATGTAATCATGGAACGAACGAGTAACCTGTTTTCTTTCTCTAAATAATGCCTCCTATATACTCAGCTCATTGGTTTGGCTGTACCAATAAAATAGATTAGTGGTTCCCTCCCATACATTTCTATGGGAGAAAATTGGCTATGTTCTAACCAAGGTGTTAATTTGACAAACTAGTGGAGTTGCGATATGTATTCATTGAACTAACGAGTAACCTGTTTTCTTTCTCTGAATAATGCCTCCTATATATTCAGGTCATTAGTTTGGCTGTACGATGCAAATAGATTAGTGGTTCCCTCCCATACATTTCTATGGGAGAACATTGGCTATCTTCCCTCCAAGGTGTTAATTTAACAAACTAGTGGAGTTGCGATATGTATTCATGGAACGAACGAGTAACCTGTTATCTTTCTCTAAATAATGCCTCCTATAAATTCAGCATATTGGTTTGGCTGTACGATGCAAATAGATTAGTGGTTCCCTCCCATACATTTCTATGGGAGAAAATTGGCTATGTTCTAACCAAGGTGTTAATTTGACAAACTAGTGGAGTTGCGATATGTATTCATTGAACTAACGAGTAACCTGTTTTCTTTCTCTGAATAATGCCTCCTATATATTCAGGTCATTAGTTTGGCTGTACGATGCAAATAGATTAGTGGTTCCCTCCCATACATTTCTATGGGAGAACATTGGCTATGTTCTAACCACGGTGTTAATTTAACAAACTAGTGGAGTTGCGATCCTACTTCGTGGAACGAACGAGTAACCTGTTTTTTTTTACAAAATAATGCCTCCTCTATAATCAGCTCATTGGTTTGGCTGTACCATTCAAATAGATTAGTGGTTCCCTCCCATACATTTCAATGGGAGAAAATTGGCTATGTTCCAACCAAGGTGATAATATGAAAAACTAGTGGAGTTGCGATATGTATTCATGGAACGAACGAGTAAGCTGTTCTCTTTCTCTAAATAATGCCTCCTAAATATTCAGCTCATTGGTTTGGCTGTACGATGCAAATAGATTAGTGGTTCCCTCCCATACATTTCTATGGGAGAAAATTGGCAATCTTCCCACCAAGGTGTTAATTTAACAAACTAGTGGAGTTGCGATCCTACTTCATGGAACGAACGAGTAACCTGTTTTCTTTTACAAAATAATGCCTCCTCTATAATCAGCTCATTGGTTTGGCTGTACCATTCATATAGATTAGTGGTTCCCTCCCATACATTTCTATGGGAGAAAATTGGCTATGTTCCAACCAAGGTGTTTAATTAACAAACTAGTGGAGTTGCGATATGTATTCATGGATCGGACGAGTAACCTGTTTTCTTTCTCTAAATAATGCCTCCTATATATTCAGCTCATTGGTTTGGCTGTACGATGCAAATAGATTAGTGGTTCCCTCCCATACATTTCTATGGGAGAAAATTGGCTATGTTCTAACCACGGTGTTAATTTAACAAACTAGTGGAGTTGCGATATGTATTCATGGATCGAACGAGTAACCTGTTTTCTTTCTCTAAATAATGCCTCCTATATATTCAGCTCATTGGTTTGGCTGTACGATGCAAATAGATTAGTGGTTCCCTCCCATACATTTCTATAGGAGAAAATTGGGTATGTTCTAACCACGGTGTTAATTCAACAAACTAGTGGAGTTGCGATCCTACTTCATGCAACGAACGAGTAACCTGTTTTCTTTTACAAAATAATGCATCCTCTATAATCAGCTCATTGGTTTGGCTGTACCATTCAAATAGATTAGTGGTTCCCTCACATACATTTCTATGGGAGAAAATTGGCTATGTTCCAACCAAGGTGTTAATTTAACAAACTAGTGAGTTGCGATATGTATTCATGGATCGAACGAGTAACCTGTTTTCTTTCTCTAAATAATGCCTACTATATATTCAGCTCATTGGTTTGGCTGTACGATGCAAATAGATTAGTGGTTCCCTCCCATACATTTCTATGGGAGAAAATTGGCTATGTTCTAACCACGGTGTTAATTTAACAAACTAGTGGAGTTGCGATATGTATTCATGGAACGAACGAGTAACCTGTTTTCTTTCTCTAAATAATGCCTCCTATATATTCAGCTCATTGGTTTGGCTGTAACAATAAAATAGATTAGTGGTTCCCTCCCATACATTTCTATGGGAGAAAATTGGCAATCTTCCCACCAAGGTGTTAATTTAACAAACTAGTGAAGTTAAGATCCTACTTCATAGAACGAACGAGTAACCTGTTTTCTTTTACAAAATAATGCCTCCTCTATAATCAGCTCATTGGTTTGGCTGCACCATTCAAATAGATTAGTGGTTCCCTCCCATACATTTCTATGGGAGAAAATTGGCTATGTTCCAACCAAGGTGTTAATTTAACAAACTAGTGGAGTTGCGTTATGTATTCATGGATCGAACGAGATACCTGTTTTCTTTCTCTAAATAATGCCTCCTATATATTCAGCTCATTGGTTTGGCTGAACGATGCAAATGAATTAGTGGTTCCCTCCCATACATTTCTATGGGAGAAAATTGGCTATCTTCTCACCAAGGTGATTAATTTAACAAACTAGTGGAGTTGCGATCCTACTTCATGGAACGAACGAGTAACCTGTTTTCTTTTACAAAACAATCCCTCCTCTATAATCAGCTTATTGGTTTGGCTGTACCATTCAAATAGATTAGTGGTTCCCTCCCATACATTTCAATGGGAGAAAATTGGCTATTTTCCAACCAAGGTGTTGATTTAACAAACTAGTGGAGTTGCGATATGTAATCATGGAACGAACGAGTAACCTGTTTTCTTTCTCTAAATAATGCCTCCTATATACTCAGCTCATTGGTTTGGCTGTACCAATAAAATAGATTAGTGGTTCCCTCCCATACATTTCTATGGGAGAAAATTGGCTATGTTCTAACCAAGGTGTTAATTTGACAAACTAGTGGAGTTGCGATATGTATTCATTGAACTAACGAGTAACCTGTTTTCTTTCTCTGAATAATGCCTCCTATATATTCAGGTCATTAGTTTGGCTGTACGATGCAAATAGATTAGTGGTTCCCTCCCATACATTTCTATGGGAGAACATTGGCTATCTTCCCTCCAAGGTGTTAATTTAACAAACTAGTGGAGTTGCGATATGTATTCATGGAACGAACGAGTAACCTGTTATCTTTCTCTAAATAATGCCTCCTATAAATTCAGCATATTGGTTTGGCTGTACGATGCAAATAGATTAGTGGTTCCCTCCCATACATTTCTATGGGAGAAAATTGGCTATGTTCTAACCAAGGTGTTAATTTGACAAACTAGTGGAGTTGCGATATGTATTCATTGAACTAACGAGTAACCTGTTTTCTTTCTCTGAATAATGCCTCCTATATATTCAGGTCATTAGTTTGGCTGTACGATGCAAATAGATTAGTGGTTCCCTCCCATACATTTCTATGGGAGAACATTGGCTATGTTCTAACCACGGTGTTAATTTAACAAACTAGTGGAGTTGCGATCCTACTTCGTGGAACGAACGAGTAACCTGTTTTTTTTTACAAAATAATGCCTCCTCTATAATCAGCTCATTGGTTTGGCTGTACCATTCAAATAGATTAGTGGTTCCCTCCCATACATTTCAATGGGAGAAAATTGGCTATGTTCCAACCAAGGTGATAATATGAAAAACTAGTGGAGTTGCGATATGTATTCATGGAACGAACGAGTAAGCTGTTCTCTTTCTCTAAATAATGCCTCCTAAATATTCAGCTCATTGGTTTGGCTGTACGATGCAAATAGATTAGTGGTTCCCTCCCATACATTTCTATGGGAGAAAATTGGCAATCTTCCCACCAAGGTGTTAATTTAACAAACTAGTGGAGTTGCGATCCTACTTCATGGAACGAACGAGTAACCTGTTTTCTTTTACAAAATAATGCCTCCTCTATAATCAGCTCATTGGTTTGGCTGTACCATTCATATAGATTAGTGGTTCCCTCCCATACATTTCTATGGGAGAAAATTGGCTATGTTCCAACCAAGGTGTTTAATTAACAAACTAGTGGAGTTGCGATATGTATTCATGGATCGGACGAGTAACCTGTTTTCTTTCTCTAAATAATGCCTCCTATATATTCAGCTCATTGGTTTGGCTGTACGATGCAAATAGATTAGTGGTTCCCTCCCATACATTTCTATGGGAGAAAATTGGCTATGTTCTAACCACGGTGTTAATTTAACAAACTAGTGGAGTTGCGATATGTATTCATGGATCGAACGAGTAACCTGTTTTCTTTCTCTAAATAATGCCTCCTATATATTCAGCTCATTGGTTTGGCTGTACGATGCAAATAGATTAGTGGTTCCCTCCCATACATTTCTATAGGAGAAAATTGGGTATGTTCTAACCACGGTGTTAATTCAACAAACTAGTGGAGTTGCGATCCTACTTCATGCAACGAACGAGTAACCTGTTTTCTTTTACAAAATAATGCATCCTCTATAATCAGCTCATTGGTTTGGCTGTACCATTCAAATAGATTAGTGGTTCCCTCACATACATTTCTATGGGAGAAAATTGGCTATGTTCCAACCAAGGTGTTAATTTAACAAACTAGTGAGTTGCGATATGTATTCATGGATCGAACGAGTAACCTGTTTTCTTTCTCTAAATAATGCCTACTATATATTCAGCTCATTGGTTTGGCTGTACGATGCAAATAGATTAGTGGTTCCCTCCCATACATTTCTATGGGAGAAAATTGGCTATGTTCTAACCACGGTGTTAATTTAACAAACTAGTGGAGTTGCGATATGTATTCATGGAACGAACGAGTAACCTGTTTTCTTTCTCTAAATAATGCCTCCTATATATTCATATCATTGGTTTGGCTGTAACAATAAAATAGATTAGTGGTTCCCTCCCATACATTTCTATGGGAGAAAATTGGCAATCTTCCCACCAAGGTGTTAATTTAACAAACTAGTGAAGTTAAGATCCTACTTCATAGAACGAACGAGTAACCTGTTTTCTTTTACAAAATAATGCCTCCTCTATAATCAGCTCATTGGTTTGGCTGCACCATTCAAATAGATTAGTGGTTCCCTCCCATACATTTCTATGGGAGAAAATTGGCTATGTTCCAACCAAGGTGTTAATTTAACAAACTAGTGGAGTTGCGTTATGTATTCATGGATCGAACGAGTAACCTGTTTTCTTTCTCTAAATAATGCCTCCTATATATTCAGCTCATTGGTTTGGCTGAACGATGCAAATGAATTAGTGGTTCCCTCCCATACATTTCTATGGGAGAAAATTGGCTATCTTCCCACCAAGGTGATTAATTTAACAAACTAGTGGAGTTGCGATCCTACTTCATGGAACGAACGAGTAACCTGTTTTCTTTTACAAAACAATCCCTCCTCTATAATCAGCTTATTGGTTTGGCTGTACCATTCAAATAGATTAGTGGTTCCCTCCCATACATTTCAATGGGAGAAAATTGGCTATTTTCCAACCAAGGTGTTGATTTAACAAACTAGTGGAGTTGCGATATGTAATCATGGAACGAACGAGTAACCTGTTTTCTTTCTCTAAATAATGCCTCCTATATACTCAGCTCATTGGTTTGGCTGTACCAATAAAATAGATTAGTGGTTCCCTCCCATACATTTCTATGGGAGAAAATTGGCTATGTTCTAACCAAGGTGTTAATTTGACAAACTAGTGGAGTTGCGATATGTATTCATTGAACTAACGAGTAACCTGTTTTCTTTCTCTGAATAATGCCTCCTATATATTCAGGTCATTAGTTTGGCTGTACGATGCAAATAGATTAGTGGTTCCCTTCCATACATTTCTATGGGAGAACATTGGCTATCTTCCCTCCAAGGTGTTAATTTAACAAACTAGTGGAGTTGCGATATGTATTCATGGAACGAACGAGTAACCTGTTATCTTTCTCTAAATAATGCCTCCTATAAATTCAGCATATTGGTTTGGCTGTACGATGCAAATAGATTAGTGGTTCCCTCCCATACATTTCTATGGGAGAACATTGGCTATGTTCTAACCACGGTGTTAATTTAACAAACTAGTGGAGTTGCGATCCTACTTCGTGGAACGAACGAGTAACCTGTTTTTTTTTACAAAATAATGCCTCCTCTATAATCAGCTCATTGGTTTGGCTGTACCATTCAAATAGATTAGTGGTTCCCTCCCATACATTTCAATGGGAGAAAATTGGCTATGTTCCAACCAAGGTGATAATATGAAAAACTAGTGGAGTTGCGATATGTATTCATGGAACGAACGAGTAAGCTGTTCTCTTTCTCTAAATAATGCCTCCTAAATATTCAGCTCATTGGTTTGGCTGTACGATGAAAATAGATTAGTGGTTCCCTCCCATACATTTCTATGGGAGAAAATTGGCAATCTTCCCACCAAGGTGTTAATTTAACAAACTAGTGGAGTTGCGATCCTACTTCATGGAACGAACGAGTAACCTGTTTTCTTTTACAAAATAATGCCTCCTCTATAATCAGCTCATTGGTTTGGCTGTACCATTCATATAGATTAGTGGTTCCCTCCCATACATTTCTATGGGAGAAAATTGGCTATGTTCCAACCAAGGTGTTTAATTAACAAACTAGTGGAGTTGCGATATGTATTCATGGATCGGACGAGTAACCTGTTTTCTTTCTCTAAATAATGCCTCCTATATATTCAGCTCATTGGTTTGGCTGTACGATGCAAATAGATTAGTGGTTCCCTCCCATACATTTCTATGGGAGAAAATTGGCTATGTTCTAACCACGGTGTTAATTTAACAAACTAGTGGAGTTGCGATATGTATTCATGGATCGAACGAGTAACCTGTTTTCTTTCTCTAAATAATGCCTCCTATATATTCAGCTCATTGGTTTGGCTGTACGATGCAAATAGATTAGTGGTACCCTCCCATACATTTCTATAGGAGAAAATTGGGTTTGTTCTAACCACGGTGTTAATTCAACAAACTAGTGGAGTTGCGATCCTACTTCATGCAACGAACGAGTAACCTGTTTTCTTTTACAAAATAATGCATCCTCTATAATCAGCTCATTGGTTTGGCTGTACCATTCAAATAGATTAGTGGTTCCCTCCCATACATTTCTATGGGAGAAAATTGGCTATGTTCCAACCAAGGTGTTAATTTAACAAACTAGTGAGTTGCGATATGTATTCATGGATCGAACGAGTAACCTGTTTTCTTTCTCTAAATAATGCCTACTATATATTCAGCTCATTCGTTTGGCTGTACGATGCAAATAGATTAGTGGTTCCCTCCCATACATTTCTATGGGAGAAAATTGGCTATGTTCTAACCACGGTGTTAATTTAACAAACTAGTGGAGTTGCGATATGTATTCATGGAACGAACGAGTAACCTGTTTTCTTTCTCTAAATAATGCCTCCTATATATTCAGCTCATTGGTTTGGCTGTAACAATAAAATAGATTAGTGGTTCCCTCCCATACATTTCTATGGGAGAAAATTGGCAATCTTCCCACCAAGGTGTTAATTTAACAAACTAGTGAAGTTAAGATCCTACTTCATAGAACGAACGAGTAACCTGTTTTCTTTTACAAAATAATGCCTCCTCTATAATCAGCTCATTGGTTTGGCTGCACCATTCAAATAGATTAGTGGTTCCCTCCCATACATTTCTATGGGAGAAAATTGGCTATGTTCCAACCAAGGTGTTAATTTAACAAACTAGTGGAGTTGCGTTATGTATTCATGGATCGAACGAGTAACCTGTTTTCTTTCTCTAAATAATGCCTCCTATATATTCAGCTCATTGGTTTGGCTGAACGATGCAAATGAATTAGTGGTTCCCTCCCATACATTTCTATGGGAGAAAATTGGCTATCTTCCCACCAAGGTGATTAATTTAACAAACTAGTGGAGTTGCGATCCTACTTCATGGAACGAACGAGTAACCTGTTTTCTTTTACAAAACAATCCCTCCTCTATAATCAGCTTATTGGTTTGGCTGTACCATTCAAATAGATTAGTGGTTCCCTCCCATACATTTCAATGGGAGAAAATTGGCTATTTTCCAACCAAGGTGTTGATTTAACAAACTAGTGGAGTTGCGATATGTAATCATGGAACGAACGAGTAACCTGTTTTCTTTCTCTAAATAATGCCTCCTATATACTCAGCTCATTGGTTTGGCTGTACCAATAAAATAGATTAGTGGTTCCCTCCCATACATTTCTATGGGAGAAAATTGGCTATGTTCTAACCAAGGTGTTAATTTGACAAACTAGTGGAGTTGCGATATGTATTCATTGAACTAACGAGTAACCTGTTTTCTTTCTCTGAATAATGCCTCCTATATATTCAGGTCATTAGTTTGGCTGTACGATGCAAATAGATTAGTGGTTCCCTCCCATACATTTCTATGGGAGAACATTGGCTATCTTCCCTCCAAGGTGTTAATTTAACAAACTAGTGGAGTTGCGATATGTATTCATGGAACGAACGAGTAACCTGTTTTCTTTCTCTTAATAATGCCTCCTGTATAATCAGCTCATTGGTTTGGCTGCACCATGCAAATAGATTAGTGGTTCCCTCCCATACATTTCTATGGGTGAAAATTGGCTAACTTCCCACCAAGGTGTTAATAAAACAAACTAATGGAGTTGCGATCCTACTTCATGGAACGAACGAGTAACCTGTTTTCTTTCTATAAATAATGCCTCCTCTATAATCAGCTCATTGGTTTGGCTGTACCATGCAAATAGATTAGTGGTTCCCTCCCATACATTTCTAAGGGTGAAAATTGGCTATCTTCCCACCAAGGTGTTAATAAAACAAACTAATGGAGTTGCGATCCTACTTCATGGAACGAACGAGTAACCTGTTTTCTTTCTCTAAATAATGCCTTCTGTATAATCAGCTGATTGGTTTGGCAGTACCATGCAAATAGATTAGTGGTTCCCTGCCATACATTTCTATGGGTGAAAATTGGCTAACTTCCCACCAAGGTGTTAATAAAACAAACTAGTTGAGTTGCGATCCTACTTCATGGAACAAACGAGTAACCTGTTTTCTTTCTATAAATACTGCCTCCTCTATAATCAGCTCATTGGTTTGGCTGTACTATGCAAATAGATTAGTGGTTCCCTCCCATACATTTCCATGGGTGAAAATTGGCTATATTCCCACCAAGGTGTTAATAAAACAAACTAATGGAGTTGCGATCCTACTTCATGGAACGAACAAGTAACCTGTTTACTTTCTCTAAATAATGCCTCCTGTATAATCAGCTCATTGGTTTGGCTGTACCATGCAAATAGATTAGTGGTTCCCTCCCATACATTTCTATGGGTGAAAATTGGCTATATTCCCACCAAGGTGTTAATAAAACAAACTAATGTAGTTGCGATCCTACTTCATGGAACGAACGAGTAACCTGTTTTCTTTCTCTAAATAATGCCTTCTGTATAATCAGCTCATTGGTTGGGCTGTACCATGCAAATAGATTAGGGGTTCCCTCCAATACATTTCTATGGGTGAAAATTGGCTATCTTCCCACCAAGGTGTTAATAAAACAAACTAAAGGAGTTGCGATCCTACTTCATGGAACGAACGAGTAACCTGTTTTCTTTCTCTAAATAATGCCTTCTGTACAATCAGCTGATTGGTTTGGCAGTACCATGCAAATAGATTAGTGGTTCCCTCCCATACATTTCTATGGGTGAAAATTGGCTAACTTCCCACCAAAGTGTTAATAAAACAAACTAATGGAGTTGCGATCCTACTTCATGGAACGAACGAGTAACCTGTTTTCTTTCTATAAATAATGCCTCCTCTATAATCAGCTCATTGGTTTGGCTGTACCATGCAAATAGATTAGTGGTTCCCTCCCATACATTTCTATGGGTGAAAATTGGCTAACTTCCCACCAAAGTGTTAATAAAACAAACTAGTTTTTCTTTCTCTTAATAATACCTTCTGTATAATCAGCTGATTGGTTTGGCTGGACCATGCAAATAGATTAGTGGTTCCCTCCCATACGTTTCTATGGGTGAAAATTGGCTAACTTCCCACCAAGGTGTTAATAAAAAAAACTAATGGAGTTGCGATCCTACTTCATGGAACGAACGAGTAACCTGTTTTCTTTCTATCAATAATGCCTCCTCTATAATCAGCTCATTGGTTTGGCTGTACCATGCAAATAGATTAGTGGTTCCCTCCCATACATTTTAATGGGAGAAAATTGGCTATCTTCCCACCAAGGTGTTAATAAAACAAACTAATGGAGTAGCGATCCTACTTCATCGAACGAACGAGTAACCTGTTTTGTTTCTATAAATACTGCCTCCTCTATAATCAGCTCATTGGTTTGGCTGTACCATGCAAATAGATTAGTGGTTCCCTCCCATACATTTCTATGGGTGAAAATTGGCTATATTCCCACCAAGGTGTTAATAAAACAAACTAATGGAGTTGCGATCCTACTTCATGGAACGAACGAGTAACCTGTTTTCTTTCTATAAATAATGCCTCCTCTATAATCAGCTCATTGGTTTGGCTGTACCATGCAAATAGATTAGTGGTTCCCTCCCATACATTTCTAAGGGTGAAAATTGGCTATCTTCTCACCAAGGTGTTAATAAAACAAACTAATGGAGTTGCGATCCTACTTCATGGAACGAACGAGTAACCTGTTTTCTTTCTCTAAATAATGCCTTCTGTATAATCAGCTGATTGGTTTGGCAGTACCATGCAAATAGATTAGTGGTTCCCTCCCATACATTTCTATGGGTGAAAATTGGCTTACTTCCCACCAAGGTGTTAATAATACAAACTAGTTGAGTTGCGATCCTACTTCATGGAACGAACGAGTAACCTGTTTTTTTTCTATAAATACTGCCTCCTCTATAATCAGCTCATTGGTTTGGCTGTACCATGCAAACAGATTAGTGGTTCCCTCCCATACATTTCCATGGGTGAAAATTGGCTATATTCCCACCAAGGTGTTAATAAAACAAACTAATGGAGTTGCGATCCTACTTCATGGAACGAACGAGTAACCTGTTTACTTTTTCTAAATAATGCCTCCTCTATAATCAGCTCATTGGTTTGGCTGTACCATGCAAGTAGATTAGTGGTTCTCTCCCATACATTTCTATGGGTGAAAATTGGCTAACTTCCCACCAAAGTGTTAACCGATTAAGGCCTAAATATGGTTTGTTATGTAGAGGTTATTTGATCTTAAATGTGGTCACTAAAAATGTTTTGTGGCAGGAAGGGGTAATCCAACGATACCCGCTGAAGCCGTGTTCATGAAGGATTTCAAATTGGTATAATCTTTCTGTGGTTTGTGGTCATGTCCCCCAAAATACCTTGGTAGCTGTAAACAACTATTTGACGCGAATTTGCGGCTACAGGACTTAATCGGTTAGTAAAACAAACTAGTTGAGATGCGATCCTACTTCATGGAACGAACGAGTAACCTGTTTTCTTTCTCTAAATAATACCTTCTGTATAATCAGCTGATTGGTTTGGCTGTACCATGCAAATAGATTAGTGGTTCCCTCCCATACATTTCTATGGGTGAAAATTGGCTAACTTCCCACCAAGGTGTTAATAAAACAAACTAATGGACTTGCGATCCTACTTCATGGAACGAACGAGTAACCTGTTTTCTTTCTATAAATAATGCCTCCTGTATAATCAGCTCATTGGTTTGGCTGTACCATGCAAATAGATTAGTGGTTCCCTCCCATACATTTCTATGGGTGAAAATTGGCTATATTCCCACCAAGGTGTTAATAAAACAAACTAATGTAGTTGCGATCCTACTTCATGGAACGAACGAGTAACCTGTTTTCTTTCTCTAAATAATGCCTTCTGTATAATCAGCTCATTGGTTGGGCTGTACCATGCTAATAGATTAGTGGTTCCCTCCAATACATTTCTATGGGTGAAAATTGGCTATCTTCCCACCAAGGTGTTAATAAAACAAACTAAAGGAGTTGCGATCCTACTTCATGGAACGAACGAGTAACCTGTTTTCTTTCTCTAAATAATGCCTTCTGTATAATCAGCTGATTGGTTTGGCAGTACCATGCAAATAGATTAGTGGTTCCCTCCCATACATTTCTATGGGTGAAAATTGGCTAACTTCCCACCAAAGTGTTAATAAAACAAACTAATGGAGTTGCGATCCTACTTCATGGAACGAACGAGTAACCTGTTTTCTTTCTATCAATAATGCCTCCTCTATAATCAGCTCATTGGTTTGGCTGTACCATGCAAATAGATTAGTGGTTCCCTCCCATACATTTTAATGGGAGAAAATTGGCTATCTTCCCACCAAGGTGTTAATAAAACAAACTAATGGAGTAGCGATCCTACTTCATCGAACGAACGAGTAACCTGTTTTGTTTCTATAAATACTGCCTCCTCTATAATCAGCTCATTGGTTTGGCTGTACCATGCAAATAGATTAGTGGTTCCCTCCCATACATTTCTATGGGTGAAAATTGGCTATATTCCCACCAAGGTGTTAATAAAACAAACTAATGGAGTTGCGATCCTACTTCATGGAACGAACGAGTAACCTGTTTTCTTTCTATAAATAATGCCTCCTCTATAATCAGCTCATTGGTTTGGCTGTACCATGCAAATAGATTAGTGGTTCCCTCCCATACATTTCTAAGGGTGAAAATTGGCTATCTTCCCACCAAGGTGTTAATAAAACAAACTAATGGAGTTGCGATCCTACTTCATGGAACGAACGAGTAACCTGTTTTCTTTCTCTAAATAATGCCTTCTGTATAATCAGCTGATTGGTTTGGCAGTACCATGCAAATAGATTAGTGGTTCCCTCCCATACATTTCTATGGGTGAAAATTGGCTTACTTCCCACCAAGGTGTTAATAATACAAACTAGTTGAGTTGCGATCCTACTTCATGGAACGAACGAGTAACCTGTTTTTTTTCTATAAATACTGCCTCCTCTATAATCAGCTCATTGGTTTGGCTGTACCATGCAAACAGATTAGTGGTTCCCTCCCATACATTTCCATGGGTGAAAATTGGCTATATTCCCACCAAGGTGTTAATAAAACAAACTAATGGAGTTGCGATCCTACTTCATGGAACGAACGAGTAACCTGTTTACTTTTTCTAAATAATGCCTCCTCTATAATCAGCTCATTGGTTTGGCTGTACCATGCAAGTAGATTAGTGGTTCTCTCCCATACATTTCTATGGGTGAAAATTGGCTAACTTCCCACCAAAGTGTTAACCGATTAAGGCCTAAATATGGTTTGTTATGTAGAGGTTATTTGATCTTAAATGTGGTCACTAAAAATGTTTTGTGGCAGGAAGGGGTAATCCAACGATACCCGCTGAAGCCGTGTTCATGAAGGATTTCAAATTGGTATAATCTTTCTGTGGTTTGTGGTCATGTCCCCCAAAATACCTTGGTAGCTGTAAACAACTATTTGACGCGAATTTGCGGCTACAGGACTTAATCGGTTAGTAAAACAAACTAGTTGAGATGCGATCCTACTTCATGGAACGAACGAGTAACCTGTTTTCTTTCTCTAAATAATACCTTCTGTATAATCAGCTGATTGGTTTGGCTGTACCATGCAAATAGATTAGTGGTTCCCTCCCATACATTTCTATGGGTGAAAATTGGCTAACTTCCCACCAAGGTGTTAATAAAACAAACTAATGGACTTGCGATCCTACTTCATGGAACGAACGAGTAACCTGTTTTCTTTCTATAAATAATGCCTCCTGTATAATCAGCTCATTGGTTTGGCTGTACCATGCAAATAGATTAGTGGTTCCCTCCCATACATTTCTATGGGTGAAAATTGGCTATATTCCCACCAAGGTGTTAATAAAACAAACTAATGTAGTTGCGATCCTACTTCATGGAACGAACGAGTAACCTGTTTTCTTTCTCTAAATAATGCCTTCTGTATAATCAGCTCATTGGTTGGGCTGTACCATGCTAATAGATTAGTGGTTCCCTCCAATACATTTCTATGGGTGAAAATTGGCTATCTTCCCACCAAGGTGTTAATAAAACAAACTAAAGGAGTTGCGATCCTACTTCATGGAACGAACGAGTAACCTGTTTTCTTTCTCTAAATAATGCCTTCTGTATAATCAGCTGATTGGTTTGGCAGTACCATGCAAATAGATTAGTGGTTCCCTCCCATACATTTCTATGGGTGAAAATTGGCTAACTTCCCACCAAAGTGTTAATAAAACAAACTAATGGAGTTGCGATCCTACTTCATGGAACGAACGAGTAACCTGTTTTCTTTCTATAAATAATGCCTCCTCTATAATCAGCTCATTGGTTTGGCTGTACCATGCAAATAGATTAGTGGTTCCCTCCCATACATTTCTAAGGGTGAAAATTGGCTATCTTCCCACCAAGGTGTTAATAAAACAAACTAATGGAGTTGCGATCCTACTTCATGGAACGAACGAGTAACCTGTTTTCTTTCTCTAAATAATGCCTTCTGTATAATCAGCTGATTGGTTTGGCAGTACCATGCAAATAGATTAGTGGTTCCCTCCCATACATTTCTATGGGTGAAAATTGGCTTACTTCCCACCAAGGTGTTAATAATACAAACTAGTTGAGTTGCGATCCTACTTCATGGAACGAACGAGTAACCTGTTTTTTTTCTATAAATACTGCCTCCTCTATAATCAGCTCATTGGTTTGGCTGTACCATGCAAACAGATTAGTGGTTCCCTCCCATACATTTCCATGGGTGAAAATTGGCTATATTCCCACCAAGGTGTTAATAAAACAAACTAATGGAGTTGCGATCCTACTTCATGGAACGAACGAGTAACCTGTTTACTTTTTCTAAATAATGCCTCCTCTATAATCAGCTCATTGGTTTGGCTGTACCATGCAAGTAGATTAGTGGTTCTCTCCCATACATTTCTATGGGTGAAAATTGGCTAACTTCCCACCAAAGTGTTAACCGATTAAGGCCTAAATATGGTTTGTTATGTAGAGGTTATTTGATCTTAAATGTGGTCACTAAAAATGTTTTGTGGCAGGAAGGGGTAATCCAACGATACCCGCTGAAGCCGTGTTCATGAAGGATTTCAAATTGGTATAATCTTTCTGTGGTTTGTGGTCATGTCCCCCAAAATACCTTGGTAGCTGTAAACAACTATTTGACGCGAATTTGCGGCTACAGGACTTAATCGGTTAGTAAAACAAACTAGTTGAGATGCGATCCTACTTCATGGAACGAACGAGTAACCTGTTTTCTTTCTCTAAATAATACCTTCTGTATAATCAGCTGATTGGTTTGGCTGTACCATGCAAATAGATTAGTGGTTCCCTCCCATACATTTCTATGGGTGAAAATTGGCTAACTTCCCACCAAGGTGTTAATAAAACAAACTAATGGACTTGCGATCCTACTTCATGGAACGAACGAGTAACCTGTTTTCTTTCTATAAATAATGCCTCCTGTATAATCAGCTCATTGGTTTGGCTGTACCATGCAAATAGATTAGTGGTTCCCTCCCATACATTTCTATGGGTGAAAATTGGCTATATTCCCACCAAGGTGTTAATAAAACAAACTAATGTAGTTGCGATCCTACTTCATGGAACGAACGAGTAACCTGTTTTCTTTCTCTAAATAATGCCTTCTGTATAATCAGCTCATTGGTTGGGCTGTACCATGCTAATAGATTAGTGGTTCCCTCCAATACATTTCTATGGGTGAAAATTGGCTATCTTCCCACCAAGGTGTTAATAAAACAAACTAAAGGAGTTGCGATCCTACTTCATGGAACGAACGAGTAACCTGTTTTCTTTCTCTAAATAATGCCTTCTGTATAATCAGCTGATTGGTTTGGCAGTACCATGCAAATAGATTAGTGGTTCCCTCCCATACATTTCTATGGGTGAAAATTGGCTAACTTCCCACCAAAGTGTTAATAAAACAAACTAATGGAGTTGCGATCCTACTTCATGGAACGAACGAGTAACCTGTTTTCTTTCTATAAATAATGCCTCCTCTATAATCAGCTCATTGGTTTGGCTGTACCATGCAAATAGATTAGTGGTTCCCTCCCATACATTTCTAAGGGTGAAAATTGGCTATCTTCCCACCAAGGTGTTAATAAAACAAACTAATGGAGTTGCGATCCTACTTCATGGAACGAACGAGTAACCTGTTTTCTTTCTCTAAATAATGCCTTCTGTATAATCAGCTGATTGGTTTGGCAGTACCATGCAAATAGATTAGTGGTTCCCTCCCATACATTTCTATGGGTGAAAATTGGCTTACTTCCCACCAAGGTGTTAATAATACAAACTAGTTGAGTTGCGATCCTACTTCATGGAACGAACGAGTAACCTGTTTTTTTTCTATAAATACTGCCTCCTCTATAATCAGCTCATTGGTTTGGCTGTACCATGCAAACAGATTAGTGGTTCCCTCCCATACATTTCCATGGGTGAAAATTGGCTATATTCCCACCAAGGTGTTAATAAAACAAACTAATGGAGTTGCGATCCTACTTCATGGAACGAACGAGTAACCTGTTTACTTTTTCTAAATAATGCCTCCTCTATAATCAGCTCATTGGTTTGGCTGTACCATGCAAGTAGATTAGTGGTTCTCTCCCATACATTTCTATGGGTGAAAATTGGCTAACTTCCCACCAAAGTGTTAACCGATTAAGGCCTAAATATGGTTTGTTATGTAGAGGTTATTTGATCTTAAATGTGGTCACTAAAAATGTTTTGTGGCAGGAAGGGGTAATCCAACGATACCCGCTGAAGCCGTGTTCATGAAGGATTTCAAATTGGTATAATCTTTCTGTGGTTTGTGGTCATGTCCCCCAAAATACCTTGGTAGCTGTAAACAACTATTTGACGCGAATTTGCGGCTACAGGACTTAATCGGTTAGTAAAACAAACTAGTTGAGATGCGATCCTACTTCATGGAACGAACGAGTAACCTGTTTTCTTTCTCTAAATAATACCTTCTGTATAATCAGCTGATTGGTTTGGCTGTACCATGCAAATAGATTAGTGGTTCCCTCCCATACATTTCTATGGGTGAAAATTGGCTAACTTCCCACCAAGGTGTTAATAAAACAAACTAATGGACTTGCGATCCTACTTCATGGAACGAACGAGTAACCTGTTTTCTTTCTATAAATAATGCCTCCTGTATAATCAGCTCATTGGTTTGGCTGTACCATGCAAATAGATTAGTGGTTCCCTCCCATACATTTCTATGGGTGAAAATTGGCTATATTCCCACCAAGGTGTTAATAAAACAAACTAATGTAGTTGCGATCCTACTTCATGGAACGAACGAGTAACCTGTTTTCTTTCTCTAAATAATGCCTTCTGTATAATCAGCTCATTGGTTGGGCTGTACCATGCTAATAGATTAGTGGTTCCCTCCAATACATTTCTATGGGTGAAAATTGGCTATCTTCCCACCAAGGTGTTAATAAAACAAACTAAAGGAGTTGCGATCCTACTTCATGGAACGAACGAGTAACCTGTTTTCTTTCTCTAAATAATGCCTTCTGTATAATCAGCTGATTGGTTTGGCAGTACCATGCAAATAGATTAGTGGTTCCCTCCCATACATTTCTATGGGTGAAAATTGGCTAACTTCCCACCAAAGTGTTAATAAAACAAACTAATGGAGTTGCGATCCTACTTCATGGAACGAACGAGTAACCTGTTTTCTTTCTATAAATAATGCCTCCTCTATAATCAGCTCATTGGTTTGGCTGTACCATGCAAATAGATTAGTGGTTCCCTCCCATACATTTCTAAGGGTGAAAATTGGCTAACTTCCCACCAAAGTGTTAATAAAACAAACTAGTTTTTCTTTCTCTTAATAATACCTTCTGTATAATCAGTTGATTGGTTTGGCTGGACCATGCAAATAGATTAGTGGTTCCCTCCCATACATTTCTATGGGTGAAAATTGGCTATCTTCCCACCAAGGTGTTAATAAAACAAACTAATGGAGTTGCGATCCTACTTCATGGAATGAACGAGTAACCTGTTTTCTTTCTCTTAATAATGCCTCCTGTATAATCAGCTCATTGGTTTGGCTGTACGATCCAAATAGATTAGTGGTTCCCTCCCATACATTTCTATGGGTGAAAATTGGCTATCTTCCCACCAAGGTGTTAATAAAACAAACTAATGGAGTTGCGATCCTACTTCATGGAACGAACGAGTAACCTGTTTTCTTTTACAAAATAATGCCTCCTCTATTATCAGCTCATTGGTTTGGCTGTACGATCCAAATAGATTAGTGGTTCCCTCCCATACATTTCTATGGGAGAAAATTGGCTATGTTCCAACCAAGGTGTTAATTTAACAAACTAGTGGAGTTGCGATATGTATTCATGGATCAAACGAGTAACCTGTTTTCTTTCTCTAAAAAATGCCTCCTATATATTCAGCTCATTGGTTTGGCTGTACCATTCAAATAGATTAGTGGTTCCCTCCCATACATTTCTATGGGAGAAAATTGGCTATGTTCCAACCAAGGTGTTAATTTAACAAACTAGTGCGTTGCGATATGTATTCATGGATCGAACGAGTAACCTGTTTTCTTTCTCCAAATAATGCCTCCTATATATTCAGCTCATTGGTTTGGCTGTACCATTCAAATAGATTAGTGGTTCCCTCCCATACATTTCTATGGGAGAAAATTGGCTATGTTCCAACCAAGGTGTTAATTTAACAAACTAGTGAGTTGCGATATGTATTCATGGATCGAACGAGTAACCTGTTTTCTTTCTCTAAATAATGCCTCCTATATATTCAGCTCATTGGTTTGGCTGTACGATGCAAATAGATTAGTGGTTCCCTCCGATACATTTCTATGGGAGAATATTGGCTATGTTCTAACCACGGTGTTAATTTAACAAACTAGTGGAGTTGCGATATGTATTCATGCAACAAACGAGTAACCTGTTTTCTTTCTCTAAATAATGCCTCCTATATATCCAGCTCATTGGTTTGGCTGTAACAATAGAATAGATTAGTGGTTCCCTCCCATACATTTCTATGGGAGAAAATTGGCAATCTTCCCACCAAGGTGTTAATTTAACAAGCTAGTGAAGTTAAGATCCTACTTCATAGAACGAACGAGTAACCTGTTTTCTTTTACAAAATAATGCCTCCTCTATAATCAGCTCATTGGTTTGGCTGTACCATTCAAATAGATTAGTGGTTCCCTCCTATACATTTCTATGGGAGAAAATTGGCTATGTTCCAACCAAGGTGTTAATTTAACAAACTAGTGGAGTTGCGTTATGTATTCATGGATCGAACGAGTAACCTGTTTTCTTTCTCTAAATAATGCCTCCTATATATTCAGCTCATTGGTTTGGCTGTACGATGCAAATAGATTAGTGGTTCCCTCCCATACATTTCTATAGGAGAAAATTGGCTATGTTCCAACCAAGGTGTTAATTTAACAAACTAGTGGAGTTGCGATATGTATTCATGGATCGAACGAGTAACCTGTTTTCTTTCTCTAAATAATGCCTCCTATATATTCAGCTCATTGGTTTGGCTGTACGATCCAAATAGATTAGTGGTTCCCTCCCATACATTTCTATGGGAGAAAATTGGCTATCTTCCCACCAAGGTGTTAATTTAACAAACTAGTGGAGTTGCGATCCTACTTCATGGAATGAACGAGTAACCTGTTTTCTTTCTCTAAATAATGCCTCCTCTATAATCAGCTCATTGGTTTGGCTGTATGATGCAAATAGATTAGTGGTTCCCTCCCATACATTTCTATGGGAGAACATTGGCTATCTTCCCACCAAGGTGTTAATTTAACAAACTGGTGGAGTTGCGATATGTATTCATGGAATGAACGAGTAACCAGTTTTCTTTCTCTAAATAATGCCTCCTATATATTCAGCATATTGGTTTGGCTGTACGATGCAAATAGATTAGTGGTTTCCTCCCATACATTTCTATGGGAGAACATTGGCTATGTTCTAACCACGGTGTTAATTTAACAAACTAGTGGTGTTGCGATCCTACTTCATGGAACGAACGAGTAACCTGTTTTCTTTTACAAAATAATGCCTCCTTTATAATCAGCTCATTGGTTAGGCTGTACCATTCAAATAGATTAGTGCTTCCCTCCCATACATTTCTATGGGAGAAAATTGGCTGTGTTCTAACCAAGGTGTTAATTTAACAAACTCGTGGAGTTGCGATATGTATTCATGGATCGAACGAGTATCCTATTTTCTTTCTCTAAATAATGCCTCCTATATATTCAGCTCATTGGTTTGGCTGTACGATGCAAATAGATTAGTGGTTCCCTCCCATACATTTCTATGGGACAAAATTGGCTATGTTCTAACCACGGTGTTAATTTAACAAACTAGTGCAGTTGCGATATGTATTCATGGAACGAACGAGTAACCTGTTTTCTTTCTCTAAATAATGCCTCCTATATATTCAGCTCATTGGTTTGGCTGTACCAATGAAATAGATAAGTGGTTCCCTCCCATACATTTCTATGGGAGAAAATTGGCAATCTTCCCACCAAGGTGTTAATTTAACAAACAAGTGGAGTTGCGATCCTACTTCATGGAACGAACGAGTAACCGGTGTTCTTTTACAAAATAATGCCTCCTCTATAATCAGCTCATTGGTTTGGCTGTACCATTCAAATAGATTAGTGGTTACCTCCCATACATTTCTATGGGAGAAAATTGGCTATGTTCCAACCAAGGTGTTAAATTAACAAACTAGTGGAGTTGCGATATGTATTCATGGATCGGACGAGTAACCTGTTTTCTTTCTCTAAATAATGCCTCCTATATATTCAGCTCATTGGTTTGGCTGTACGATGCAAATAGATTAGTGGTTCCCTCCCATACATTTCTATGGGAGAAAATTGGCTATGTTCTAACCACGGTGTTAATGTAACAAACTAGTGGAGTTGCGATATGATTTCATGGATCGAACGAGTACCCTGTTTTCTTTCTCTAAATAATACCTCCTATATATTCAGCTCATTGGTTTGGGTGTACCATTCAAATAGATTAGTGGTTCCCTCCCATACATTTCTATGGGAGAGCATTGGCTATCTTCCCACCAAGGTGTTAATTTAACAAACTAGTGGAGTTGCGATATGTATTCATGGAACGAACGAGTTACCAGTTTTCTTTCTCTAAATAATGCCTCCTATATATTCAGAATATTGGTTTAGCTGTACGATGCAAATAGATTAGTGGTTCCCTCCCATACATTTCTATGGGAGAACATTGGGTATGTTCTAACCACGGTGTTAATTCAACAAACTAGTGGAGTTGCGATCCTACTTCATGCAACGAACGAGTAACCTGTTTTCTTTTACAAAATAATGCATCCTCTATAATCAGCTCATTGGTTTGGCTGTACCATTCAAATAGATTAGTGGTTCCCTCCCATACATTTCTATGGGAGAAAATTGGCTATGTTCCAACCAAGGTGTTAATTTAACAAACTAGTGAGTTGCGATATGTATTCAAGGATCGAACGAGTAACCTGTTTTCTTTCTCTAAATAATGCCTCCTATATATTCAGCTCATTGGTTTGGCTGTACGATGCAAAGAGATTAGTGGTTCCCTCCCATACATTTCTATAGGAGAACATTGGCTATGTTCTAACCACGGTGTTAATTTAACAAACTAGTGGAGTTGCGATCCTACTTCATGGAACGAACGAGTAACCTGTTTTCTTTCTCTAAATAATGCCTCCTATATATTCAGCTCATTGGTTTGGCTGTAACAATAAAATAGATTAGTGGTTCCCTCCCATACATTTCTATGGGAGAAAATTGGCAATCTTCCCACCAAGGTGTTAATTTAACAAACTAGTGAAGTTAAGATCCTACTTCATAGAACGAACGAGTAACCTGTTTTCTTTTACAAAATAATGCCTCCTCTATAATCAGCTCATTGGTTTGGCTGTACCATTCAAATAGATTAGTGGTTCCCTCCCATACATTTCTATGGGAGAAAATTGGCTATGTTCCAACCAAGGTGTTAATTTAACAAACTAGTGGAGTTGCGTTATGTATTCATGGATCGAACGAGTAACCTGTTTTCTTTCTCTAAATAATGCCTCCTATATATTCAGCTCATTGGTTTGGCTGAACTATGCAAATGAATTAGTGGTTCCCTCCCATACATTTCTATGGGAGAAAATTGGCTATCTTCCCACCAAGGTGATTAATTTAACAAACTAGTGGAGTTGCGATCCTACTTCATGGAACGAACGAGTAACCTGTTTTCTTTTACAAAACAATCCCTCCTCTATAATCAGCTTATTGGTTTGGCTGTACCATTCAAATAGATTAGTGGTTCCCTCCCATACATTTCAATGGGAGAAAATTGGCTATTTTCCAACCAAGGTGTTGATTTAACAAACTAGTGGAGTTGCGATATGTAATCATGGAACGAACGAGTAACCTGTTTTCTTTCTCTAAATAATGCCTCCTATATACTCAGCTCATTGGTTTGGCTGTACCAATAAAATAGATTAGTGGTTCCCTCCCATACATTTCTATGGGAGAAAATTGGCTATGTTCTAACCAAGGTGTTAATTTGACAAACTAGTGGAGTTGCGATATGTATTCATTGAACTAACGAGTAACCTGTTTTCTTTCTCTAAATAATGCCTCCTATATACTCAGCTCATTGGTTTGGCTGTACCAATAAAATAGATTAGTGGTTCCCTCCCATACATTTCTATGGGAGAAAATTGGCTATGTTCCAACCAAGGTGTTAATTTAACAAACTAGTGAGTTGCGATATGTATTCAAGGATCGAACGAGTAACCTGTTTTCTTTCTCTAAATAATGCCTCCTATATATTCAGCTCATTGGTTTGGCTGTACGATGCAAAGAGATTAGTGGTTCCCTCCCATACATTTCTATAGGAGAACATTGGCTATGTTCTAACCACGGTGTTAATTTAACAAACTAGTGGAGTTGCGATCCTACTTCATGGAACGAACGAGTAACCTGTTTTCTTTTACAAAATAATGCCTCCTCTATAATCAGCTCATTGGTTTGGCTGTACCATTCAAATAGATTAGTGGTTCCCTCCCATACATTTCAATGCGAGAAAATTGGCTATGTTCCAACCAAGGTGATAATATGAAAAACTAGTGGAGTTGCGATATGTATTCATGGAACGAACGAGTAAGCTGTTCTCTTTCTCTAAATAATGCCTCCTATATATTCAGCTCATTGGTTTGGCTGTACGATGCAAATAGATTAGTGGTTCCCTCCCATACATTTCTATGGGAGAAAATTGGCAATCTTCCCACCAAGGTGTTAATGTAACAAACTAGTGGAGTTGCGATATGAATTCATGGATCGAACGAGTACCCTGTTCTCTTTCTCTAAATAATACCTCCTATATATTCAGCTCATTGGTTTGGGTGTACCATTCAAATAGATTAGTGGTTTCCTCCCATACATTTCTATGGGAGAGCATTGGCTATCTTCCCACCAAGGTGTTAATTTAACAAACTAGTGGAGTTGCGATATGTATTCATGGAACGAACGAGTTACCAGTTTTCTTTCTCTAAATAATGCCTCCTATATATTCAGCATATTGGTTTGGCTGTACGATGCAAATAGATTAGTGGTTCCCTCCCATACATTTCTATGGGAGAACATTGGGTATGTTCTAACCACGGTGTTAATTTAACAAACTAGTGGAGTTGCGATCCTACTTCATGGAACGAACGAGTAACCTGTTTTCTTTTACAAAATAATGCCTCCTCTATAATCAGCTCATTGGTTTGGCTGTACCATTCAAATAGATTAGTGGTTCCCTCCCATACATTTCAATGGGAGAAAATTGGCTATGTTCCAACCAAGGTGATAATATGAAAAACTAGTGGAGTTGCGATATGTATTCATGGAACGAACGAGTAAGCTGTTCTCTTTCTCTAAATAATGCCTCCTATATATTCAGCTCATTGGTTTGGCTGTACGATGCAAATAGATTAGTGGTTCCCTCCCATACATTTCTATGGGAGAAAATTGGCAATCTTCCCACCAAGGTGTTAATTTAACAAACTAGTGGAGTTGCGATCCTACTTCATGGAACGAACGAGTAACCGGTGTTCTTTTACAAAATAATGCCTCCTCTATAATCAGCTCATTGGTTTGGCTGTACCATTCAAATAGATTAGTTGTTACCTCCCATACATTTCTATGGGAGAAAATTGGCTATGTTCCAACCAAGGTGTTAAATTAACAAACTAGTGGAGTTGCGATATGTATTCATGGATCGGACGAGTAACCTGTTTTCTTTCTCTAAATAATGCCTCCTATATATTCAGCTCATTGGTTTGGCTGTACGATGCAAATAGATTAGTGGTTCCCTCCCATACATTTCTATGGGAGAAAATTGGCTATGTTCTAACCACGGTGTTAATGTAACAAACTAGTGGAGTTGCGATATGAATTCATGGATCGAACGAGTACCCTGTTTTCTTTCTCTAAATAATACCTCCTATATATTCAGCTCATTGGTTTGGGTGTACCATTCAAATAGATTAGTGGTTCCCTCCCATACATTTCTATGGGAGAGCATTGGCTATCTTCCCACCAAGTCGTTAATTTAACAAACTAGTGGAGTTGCGATATGTATTCATGGAACGAACGAGTTACCAGTTTTCTTTCTCTAAATAATGCCTCCTATATATTCAGCATATTGGTTTAGCTGTACGATGCAAATAGATTAGTGGTTCCCTCCCATACATTTCTATGGGAGAACATTGGGTATGTTCTAACCACGGTGTTAATTCAACAAACTAGTGGAGTTGCGATCCTACTTCATGCAACGAACGAGTAACCTGTTTTCTTTTACAAAATAATGCATCCTCTATAATCAGCTCATTGGTTTGGCTGTACCATTCAAATAGATTAGTGGTTCCCTCCCATACATTTCTATGGGAGAAAATTGGCTATGTTCCAACCAAGGTGTTAATTTAACAAACTAGTGAGTTGCGATATGTATTCATGGATCGAGCGAGTAACCTGTTTTCTTTCTCTAAATAATGCCTCCTATATATTCAGCTCATTGGTTTGGCTGTACGATGCAAATAGATTAGTGGTTCCCTCCCATACATTTCTATAGGAGAACATTGGCTATGTTCTAACCACGGTGTTAATTTAACAAACTAGTGGAGTTGCGATCCTACTTCATGGAACGAACGAGTAACCTGTTTTCTTTTACAAAATAATGCCTCCTCTATAATCAGCTCATTGGTTTGGCTGTATGATGCAAATAGATTAGTGGTTCCCTCCCATACATTTCTATGGGAGAACATTGGCTATGTTCCAACCAAGGTGTTAGTTTAACAAACTAGTGGAGTTGCGATATGTATTCATGGATCGAACGAGTAACCTGTTTTCTTTCTCTAAATAATGCCTCCTATATATTCAGCTCATTGGTTTGGCTGTACGATGCAAATAGATTAGTGGTTCCCTCCCATACATTTCTATGGTAGAAAAATGGCTATCTTCCCACCAAGGTGTTAATTTAACAAACTAGTGGAGTTGCGATCCTTCTTCATGGAACGAACGAGTAACCTGTTTTCTTTCTCTAAATAATGCCTCCTCTATAATCAGCTCATTGGTTTGGCTGTACGATGCAAATAGATTAGTGGTTCCCTCTTATACATTTCAATGGGAGAACATTGGCTATCTTCCCACCAAGGTGTTAATTTAACAAACTAGTGGAGTTGCGATATATATTCATGGAATGAACGAGTAACCAGTTTTCTTTCTCTAAATACTGCCTCCTATATATTCAGCATATTGGTTTGGCTGTACGATGCAAATAGATTAGTGGTTCCCTCCCATACATTTCTATGGGAGAACATTGGCTATGTTCTAACCACGGTGTTAATTTAACAAACTAGTGGAGTTGTGATCCTACTTCATGGAACGAACGAGTAACCTGTTTTCTTTTACAAAATAATGCCTCCTCTATAATCAGCTGATTGGTTAGGCTGTACCATTCAAATAGATTAGTGCTTCCCATCCCATACATTTCTATGGGAGAAAATTGGCTATGTTCTAACCAAGGTGTTAATTTAACAAACTAGTGGAGTTGCGATATGTATTCATGGAACGAACGAGTAACCTGTTTTCTTTCTCTAAATAATGCCTCCTCTATAATCAGCTCATTGGTTTGGCTGTACGATGCAAATAGATTAGTGGTTCCCTCTTATACATTTCAATGGGAGAACATTGGCTATCTTCCCACCAAGGTGTTAATTTAACAAACTAGTGGAGTTGCGATATGTATTCATGGAACGAACGAGTAACTTGTTTTCTTTCTCTTAATAATGCCTCCTATATATTCAGCTCATTGGTTTGGCTGTACCAATAAAATAGATTAGTGGTTCCCTACCATAAATTTCTATGGGAGAAAATTGGCTATCTTCCCACCAAGGTGTTAATTTAACAAACTAGTAGAGTTCCGATCCTACTTCATGGAACGAACGAGTAACCTGTTTTCTTTTACAAAATAATGCCTCCTCTATAATCAGCTCATTGGTTTGGCTGTACCATTCAAATAGATTAGTGGTTCCCTCCCATACATTTCTATGGGAGAAAATTGGCTATGTTCCAACCAAGGTGTTAGTTTAACAAACTAGTGGAGTTGCGATATGTATTCATGGATCGAACGAGTAACTTCTCTAAATAATGCCTCCTATATATTCAGCTCATTGGTTTGGCTGTACGATGCAAATAGATTAGTGGTTCCCTCCCATACATTTCTATGGGAGAAAATTGGCTATGTTCTAACCACGGTGTTAATTTAACAAACTAGTGGAGTTGCGATCCTACTTCATGGAACGAACGAGTAACCTGTTTTCTTTTACAAAATAATGCCTCCTCTATAATCAGCTCATTGGTTAGGCTGTACCATTCAAATAGATTAGTGCTTCCCTCCCATACATTTCTATGGGAGAAAATTGGCTATGTTCTAACCAAGGTGTTAATTTAACAAACTTGTGGAGTTGCGATATGTATTCATGGATCGAACGAGTAACCTGTTTTCTTTCTCTTAATAATGCCTCCTATATATTCAGCTCATTGGTTTGGCTGTACGATGCAAATAGATTAGTGGTTCCCTCCCATACATTTCTATGGGAGAAAATTGGCTATGTTCTAACCACTGTGTTAATTTAACAAACTAGTGCAGTTGCGATATGTATTCATGGAACGAACGAGTAACCTGTTTTCTTTCTCTAAATAATGCCTCCTATATATTCAGCTCAATGGTTTGACTGTACCAATAAAATAGATTAGTGGTTCTCTCCCATACATTTCTATGGGAGAAAATTGGCTATCTTCCCACCAAGGTGTTATTTTAACAAACTAGTGGAGTTCCGATCCTACTTCATGGAACGAACGAGTAACCTGTTTTCTTTTACAAAATAATGCCTCCTCTATAATCAGCTCATTGGTTTAGCTGTACCATTCAAATAGATTAGTGGTTCCCTCCCATACATTTCTATGGGAGAAAATTGGCTATGTTCCAACCAAGGTGTTAGTTTAACAAACTAGTGGAGTTGCGATATGTATTCATGGATCGAACGAGTAACCTGTTTTCTTTCTCTAAATAATGCCTCCTATATATTCAGCTGATTAGTTTGGTTGGTCGATGCAAATAGATTAGTGGTTCCCTCCCATACATTTCTACGGGAGAAAATTGGCTATCTTCCCACCAAGGTGTTAATTTAACAAACTAGTGGAGTTCCGATCCTACTTAATGGAACGAACGAGTAACCTGTTTTCTTTTACAAAATAATGCCTCCTCTATAATCAGCTCATTGGTTTGGCTGTACCATTCAAATAGATTAGTGGTTCCCTCCCATACATTTCTATGGGAGAAAATTGGCTATGTTCCAACCAAGGTGTTAGTTTAACAAACTAGTGGAGTTGCGATATGTATTCATGGATCGAACGAGTAACCTGTTATCTTTCTCTAAGTAATGCCTCCTATATATTCAGCTCATTAGTTTGGTTGTTCGATGCAAATAGATTAGTGGTTCCCTCCCATACATTTCTATGGGAGAAAATTGGCTATCTTCCCACCAAGGTGTTAATTTAACAAACTAGTGCAGTTGCGATCCTACTTCATGGAACGAAAGAGTAACCTGTTTTCTTTTACAAAATAATGCCTCCTCCATAATCAGCTCATTGGTTTGGCTGTATGATGCAAATAGATTAGTGGTTCCCTCCCATACATTTCTATGGGAGAACATTGGCTATCTTCCCACCAAGGTGTTAATTTAACAAACTAGTGGAGTTGCGATATGTATTCATGGAACGAACGAGTTAGCAGTGTACGACAATTCACGATCTATCTAATGAGCGCAAACTCGGACTCGCTAGATTCAGCGTGTCACTGCAGGCAAAAACTATAATTTAATAATTCATGTGACGTATTACAATCAGTTACATAACACAATATCGCACACTCCCCATCTTGACTAGTGGAACTAGTCAACAAATTATCAGTTCAATTTGATTTCATCCACTCTGTAATCTTCTGCCTTGCTCTTTGTGCCGATGCCCTCGCTGGCCGCACCTTCCTTTCTTCCTGTACCTCCTTTTCATCCTGACCCTTTTGCTGAGACAGCCTCAATCTGACATCTTCTGCAACACTTACATGATCGATATTCACTTCAAGAGGAAAAAGGTGTTGGACAGGACGCTTTAGAACTGTAAAACCATTTGCACTCCGTACACGAACCTTTGCGCCCCTCACAACTCCATCTGATCCCTTGATCAAACCTTCCACCTTTGCTAACTTCCAAAATATTCGGGGATGGTCCTCATCATATACCAGGACAACGTCTCCAACAGACACAGGTACATGAGGTGTAGTAGGCTTCTGTGCGTAACGATGCATCTCCCTCAGCTCCACTAAATACTCGAGTTTCCAGCGCTTCCAGAAATGGTCCAACATGACTGTGAGGTGTTTCATCCGTCTGGTAAGTACTTCTGGGGTATGGGATGCATGGTATTCAGGATCATCCTCTGAGTCCTGTGGATCAGGTAGACTGATTAATCTACGACCAGTTAGCAGGTGGGATGGAGTTAGTGGCTCTTCAAGGTCTTCTGACGACACATATGTCAGTGGCCGTGAATTCAGGATGGCTTCGACTTCTACCAGAACAGTCTGAAGTTCCTCATAAGAAAGCTTTGTGGTTCCAATGATTTTCTTCAAGCAACGCTTGGTTGATTTCACCAGTCTTTCGAAAAATCCTCCCCACCATGGCGCCTTTTCAAGATTGAAGTTCCACTTAACACGTACACCAGCAAAGAACTCTCCAATATCTGGACGGTTCAGAATCTCAGCAATGACCTTGTCAGCCGACTTGAACGTTTTGCTGTTGTCAGAGATAATCACTCGAGGGATTCCCCTCCTGGCCACAAACCGCTTGAAGCATCGAATGAATGCTTCGGTGGTCATATCCACAACCAGGTCCAAGTGCAGCGCTCGGGTGGCACAACAGGTAAACAAACAGATCCACACTTTGTCTTCTGTACCCTTTAGGTACAAAGGTCCTGCATAATCCAAACCTGTGAATGCAAATGGTGGTGACTGAGTAACCCGAAACTCGGGCAGAGGGGGTGGTAGTGATGATGCATAAGGTTTTCCATCAATCATCCTACAGATCACACATTTGTGAAGTAATTTCTTCACAACACTTCTTCCCTTTACAACCCAAAATCGACTACGAAGTTCAGTGAGGGTCTCCTTTACACCTCCATGTAGTACCTTCTCGTGGCTCTGCCGTATCACCAGCATGGTGAAATGGTGACCAGAAGGTAGAAGGATAGGGTGTTTCGCACATACATCCAGGTCAGCATTTCTCAACATGCCTCCACACCGCCAAATCTCGTTGTCATAGTACAACCCAAACTGAGTCTTCCACACTTGAAACTTCACATCTTGAAGTAGTGCAGCTTGTGATGACTTGATCCAGAATTCTTCAGCATCGGAGACGTCCTTCGATGATAAACCTGCAGATACTGACCCTCTGGCCTTGATAATTGCGATGAACTTAAGCACGTAAGCCGTCACTCTCAACAATCTTCCAAGAGAACTAAATCGTTGACACTGCATAACGGTGCCAATCTCTCCACCAACCAACAACACGTGTTGAGCACTTTTCTTCATCTCCAATATGCACTCATCGGGCATCGACTCTTCGTCACATCTAGAAGCTTGGACTGGACTGGACAGCCAACTTGGTCCACTGAACCATACTGACTTGCTCAACAGCTCCGGTAGACTGATACCTCTGGAAGGCAGATCTGCTGGGTTATCATGTCCCGAACAATGTTTCCAATGCTGAGCTGGTACTAGGGTTCGGATTTCGTTGACTCGGTTCTGAACAAATTGTCTCCATTCCTGACTTTCACCCTTAATCCAATACAGAGCGACCTTTGAGTCGGTGTAGCACATCGACGGCATCAAAGCTATCTCAGACTTCAAAGCTGACTCCAATGAAGATATCAGTCTGGCCAACAACAGTGCAGCCAACAATTCAAGCCTTGGAATGCTGTGTCCCTTGACTGGAGCAACCCTTGTCTTCAAGCCCACAAACCGTGTTGAACGACCATCAGGGGTTTCGATCAAAAGATACACTACAGCAGCATATGCTCGTTGTGAAGCATCACCGAATCCATGTAGGGTGTATGACGACGATGTTCTCATAGAATTCCTGAAGTAGCACCTTGGAAAGCGTAGGGGTTCAACTTGCTGAAATTCACTCAACAGCTTCTTCCACTTTACAAGCAGTTCACCTGACAACTGATCGTCCCAGTTTAGGTGGTTGGTACACAGCTCTTGAAACATCATCTTGAACTGGATTGTGACAGGCGACACAATGCCAATCGGATCATAAATCCTGGACACAATGCCAACAATGCCTCGTTTGGTTGGCTCCAACTCCATAGACCGCTTGCAAAGATTACTCAGGTCAAAGATGAACATATCCTCATCAGGGTTCCACTGGATCCCCAAAACTTTAAGGCCTTTTAGGTGTGACTCATCTACACCAAGTGCAACCTTGGCAAACGACAGCTCTTCTGAGGTGCTCTGATGTGGAGACACAGTCTTCGTACAGTTAACTGGACAGGATTCTTGCAAATCAATCTTCCGCTGCAGCATTGACGAATTTGTGACAAACTTTCTAAGATTGAAGCCACCTTCCTTTAACCATAGCTTGGACTTTGTGAACAACACAAATGCTTCTTCCACACTGTCAGCTCCATACGTTACATCATCAACATACAGTGCCCGTTCAAGCCTATCCACGGTTTCTGGATCAGCTGACCTATACTTCTCCAAGTGATATTTCAGTGTAGCATTAAGTAGGAAGGGACTTGAGGCAACCCCAAAAACCACTCTTGTGAATCGTAGCACTTGAAGGTTGAGTAGATCAGCATGGACATTGTCAACCCAGAGAAATCTCAAGACGTCTATATCCTTCTTGTCAACTGAGATCATCAGGAATGCTTTCTCTATATCAGCAACTAGGGCAACTTGATGCAGTCGGAATCGCACCAGAATGTCGAAGATGAACTGTCCGAAAGGCGGCCCTGCATATAGACAATCATTCAAGGAGGGGCCGTCTTCTTTAGCAGAGGCGTCGTAAACAATCCTCAACTTCGTTGTCTGCTTGTCATCCCGTATGACTCCATGATGAGGTATGTAGTGCAACTTCTCCACAACGGAAGTCCATGGGTCCTGAACCACTTCTACAATGCCTTCTTTGAGCTGCTCCTTAATCACCGTGTCATAGCGCTGTAGTAGACTTGGTTCCTGTCGTAAACGTCTCAGAAGACCACAAAGTCGACGCTGACTTAGTTTGAAGTTATCCGGAAGATGTGGATGTGGGTTTTTCCATGGAAGTTGAACGCAATACCTGCCGTCCTGGAAGGTAATACACTCCATAAACTGACTATATGCTGGCATTTCACCCTCTTTAATGCCTAAGGTCTCCAGATCCCAGTACTTCTTCAGCCTTTGATCCAAATCGCAGTCATGGCAGCAAAGAACAGAAGTTTCCAACTTGAGAGCGTGAGCTGAGACAAGGTTCGTACTAGTTTCTCCACATGTTATTCCTGGTACAGGTCCTGAGAGTACCCATCCCAACACAGTCTCTATTGCAGTAGGCCCAGTCTTGCCACGACAAACTCTCCCTGTAGCCAACTTCCAGTAGTGATCTGCTCCGATCAAGACGCTAATGCCTAAGCTCTCACTCATACCACTATCATCTGCAAGGTTCAATCCAAATAGGTGAGGGTAGGTATCCCTCGCTAGTGTGATAGGTTGTCCAGCAATGGGTTCACAGATGGACGGCACCACCAAAAAGGGTAAGACCAAATTCATTCCAGTTGCAGTCTTGATTGCAAGCTTCACCACATCGCATATCTGAACTTTCTCATGGCAGCCAAATGTCTTCATCACGATCGTCTCCGTTTGTTCCGTGTGCAATGCAAGGTTCTTCCTAACCATATCTGTGACATAGGAGCGCTGACTGCCACTGTCTAGAATAATCCTGACAATTGTTGTGAGCGAAGGTCGGTGTGGCTGGAACACAGCTGCTCTTGCCGTCTGTAGTAGCACTGGAGTCTTCACATCAACATACATGGCTAGTACTGGAGCCGATTGTGTCTGGTGTTGCATCTGTGGTTTAACATTCTGAGTTTGTTCTGTTGAGGTAGGCGATGTATTCTGAGCATTTTTGGACCCAGATCTTTGTGACTTGCATATACTTGAATTATGTTTTCCTCCACAATTGTAGCATCCACGAGCTGACCGACAGTCTCTGCTGAGATGTCCCCTTTTCAGGCAGATGAAGCATCTTCCTGCTTTCAGCAACAGCTGTTTTCTTTTCTCCTGATCAGCCACTACTCTGCAGTGGTTAGAATAGTGTGTCTGGTCGCAAAACACGCACAATGGAGATGTGTCAGACAGAAGTGCAGCAGTGGTGGCGTAGTCCCGAACTAGTTTCCTTGGTTGGGCAGATGTATTCGTTGAAGCCCTCTCCCTTGCCCCAATTTCCTTTTCCAAAACTTTCAGTAGCGAATCCAGATTCCAATTGTCTTCTACAGTTTCACGGCTTACAATAAGACACAATTCAGAGGGAATCTTCTTCATCAAAATGGAAGCGAGTAAATTGCCATACGATGAGGCTGCAATTCCAATGGACTTGAGACTTCGGACATGTGACTCTACTTTATCATACAGTTGACGAAGGTTTCTAAGCTCATAAACTGATGTCACTGCTGGCAGACTGAGTAGAGCCTCCATGTGTTTGTTAATGAGTTGCTGTTTGTTCCCAAACCGCTTCTTCAGCACTGTTATAGCTTCTGCATAGTTTGAGGATGACAGAGTGAGTCCGGCAATGGCTTCCGCTGCTGAATGTTCTACCAAGGACTGCAGGTAGTTGAACTTGTCAATGTCAGATAAGTCTGGATTTTGATGAATAGCTGACTCATAGGAGTCCCAAAATGGGGTCCACGCAGTAGGATCACCACTAAATTTCCTTAGTGTCAACTTCGGGAGTTTCACCTTACCGCCACGAGATTGTGCTAGTGTTGGCTCTGTTCTTGATGGACTTGAAGACGACGGGGTAACTGACCGTGGTGTACCTTCTCGAATATCTCTATTGTTGGGGGTTTCTGGCCGTGCGTCATTCTCTCTTGAAGATTCGTCGTTTCGATCTCGAGTCTGTACTTGTGTTTCTGGCCTTGCGCCATTCTCTCGTGAAGATTCTCGAGTCTGTATTTGCAACGGCGTATCGTTGTGCTGTTCTCCGAGAGCTGTTTCTAGGTCGATTATGGTCATCGCTACATTCTCCTTGAAAATGTCCGCTTGTTCAATTTCACCCGTAATTTCATCTTCGGTTTCCAACCCTTCTAGTATCTCTGCATCAAGTTTGTTGAGTATGTCTTGTTTCCCTTGTAGTAACTGAAGATGTTGCTTCAATTTTGCCGCATTCCAATCACCAGTTTTCAGAGTTTCCTTTACCTGCGCGATAAATCGAGTCACCGACGACTTGTGACCCGCTCGAATCCGCTTCTTTTTTGTTAGTTCTTGCACGCTCATCCTATTTCTCTATCCCAGGCTCGAAAAGGACCATGTACGACAATTCTCAATCTATCTAATGAGCGCAAACTCGGACTAGCTAGATTCAGCGTGTCACTGCAGGCAAAAACTATAATTTAATAATTCACGTGACGTATTACAATCAGTTACATAACACAATATCGCACAACCAGTTTTCTTTCTCTAAATAATGCCTCCTTTATATTCAGCGCATTGGTTTGGCTGAACGATGCAAATAGATTAGTGGATCCCTCCCATACATTTGTATGGGAGAAAATTGGCTATGTTCTAACCACGGTGTTAAATTAACAATATAGTGGAGTTGCGATATGTATTCATGGAACGAACGAGTAACCTGTTTTCTTTCTCCAAATAATGCCTCCTATATATTCAGCTCATTGGTTTGGCTGTACCAATAAAATAGATTAGTGGTTCCCTCCCATACATTTCTATGGGAGAACATTGGCTATCTTCCAACCAAGGTGTTAATTTAACAAACTAGTGCAGTTGCGATATGTATTCATGGAATGAACGAGTAACCAGTTTTCTTTCTCTAAATAATGCCTCCTATATATTCAGCATATTGGTTTGGCTGTACGATGCAAATAGAATAGTGGTTCCCTCCCACACATTTCTATGGGAGAAAATTGGCTATGTTCTAACCACGGTGTAAATTTAACAAACTAGTGGAGTTGCGATCCTACTTCATGGAACGAACGAGTAACCTGTTTTCTTTCACAAAATAATGCCTCCTCTATAATCAGCTCATTGGTTTGGCTGTACCATTCAAATAGATTAGTGGTTCCCTCCCATACATTTCAATGGGAGAAAATTGGCTATGTTCCAATCAAGGTGTTAATTTAACAAACTAGTGGAGTTGCGATATGTATTCATGGAACGAACGAGTAACCTGTTTTCTTTCTCTAAATAATGCCTTCTATATATTCAGCTCATTGGTTTGGCTGTACGATGCAAATAGATTAGTGGTTCCCTCCCATACATTTCTATGGGAGAAAATTGGCTATCTTCCCACCACGGTGTTAATTTAACAAACTAGTGGAGTTGCGATCCTACTTCATGGAACGAACGAGTAACCTGTTTTCTTTTACAAAATAATGCCTCCTCTATAATCAGCTCATTGGTTAGGCTGTACCATTCAAATAGATTAGTGGTTCCCTCCCATACATTTCTATGGGTGAAAATTGGCTATGTTCCAACCAAGGTGTTAATTTAACAAACTAGTGGAGTTGCGATATGTATTCATGGATCGAACGAGTAACCTGTTTTCTTTCTCTAAATAATGCCTCGTATATATTCAGCTCATTGGTTTGGCTGTACGATGCAAATAGATTAGTGGTTCCTCCCATACAATTCTATGGGAGAAAATTGGCTATGTTCCAACCAAGGTGTTAATTTAACAAACTAGTGGAGTTGCTATATGTATTCATGGATCGAACGAGTAACTTGTTTTCTTTCTCAAAATAATGCCTCCTATATATTCAGCTCATTGGTTTGGCTGAACAATGCAAATAGATTAGTGGTTCCCACCCATACATTTCTATGGGAGAAAATTGGCTATCTTCCCACCAAGGTGTTAATTTAACAAACTAGTGGAGTTGCGATCCTACTTCATGGAACGAACGAGAAACCTGTTTTCTTTTACAAAATAATGCCTCCTCTATAATCAGCTCATTGGTTTGGCTGTACGATGCAAATAGATTAGTGGTTCCCTCCCATACATTTCTAAGGGAGAAAATTGGCTATGTTCCAACCAAGGTGTTAATTTAACACACTAGTGGAGTTGCGATATGTATTCATGGATCGAACGAGTAACCTGTTTTCTTTCTCTAGATAATGCCTCCTATATATTCAGCTCATTGGTTTGGCTGTACGATGCAAATAGATAAGTGGTTCCCTCCCATACATTTCTATGGGAGAAAATTGGCTATGTTCTAACCACGGTGTTAATTTAACAAACTAGTGGAGTTGCGATATGTATTCATGGATCGAACGAGTAACCTGTTTTCTTTCTCTAAATAATGCCTCCTATTCATTCAGCTCATTGGTTTGGCTGTACCATTCAAATAGATTAGTGGTTCCCTCCCATACATTTCTATGGGAGAACATTGGCTATCTTCCCACCAAGGTGTTAATTTAACAAACTAGTGGAGTTGCGATATGTATTCATGGAACGAACGAGTAACCAGTTTTCTTTCTCTAAATAATGCCTCCTATATATTCAGCATATTGGTTTGGCTGTACGATGCAAATAGATTAGTGGTTCCCTCCCATACATTTCTATGGGAGAAGATTGGCTATGTTCTAACCACGGTGTTAATTTGACAAACTAGTGGAGTTGCGATCCTACTTCATGGAACGAACGAGTAACCTGTTTTCTTTTACAAAATAATGCCTCCTCTATTATCAGCTCATTGGTTTGGCTGTACCATTCAAATAGACTAGTGGTTCCCTCCCATACATTTCTATGGGAGAAAATTAGCTATGTTCCAACCAAGGTGTTAATATAACAAAATAGTAGAGTTGCGATATGTATTCATGGATCGAACGAGTAACCTGTTTTCTTTCTCTGTATAATGCCTCCTATATATTCAGCTCATTGGTTTGGCTGTACGATGCAAATAGATTAGTGGTTCCCTCCCATACATTTCTATGGGAGAACATTGGCTATGTTCTAACCACGGTGTTAATTTAACAAACTAGTGGAGTTGCGATCCTACTTCATGGAACGAACGAGTAACCTGTTTTCTTATACAAAATAATGCCTCCTTTATAATCAGCTCATTGGTTTGGCTGTACCATTCAAATAGATTAGTGGTTCCCTCCCATACATTTCAATTGGAGAAAATTGGCTATGTTCCAACCAAGGTGATAATATAACAAACTAGTGGAGTTGCGATATGTATTCATGGAACGAACGAGTAAACTGTTTTCTTTCTCTAAATAATGCCTCCTATATATTCAGCTCATTGGTTTGGCTGTACGATGCAAATAGATTAGTGGTTCCCTCCCATACGTTTCTATGGGAGAAAATTGGCTATCTTCCCACCAGGGTGTTAATTTAACAAACTAGTGGAGTTGCGATCCTACTTCATGGAACGAACGAGTAACCTGTTTTCTTTTACAAAATAATGCCTCCTCTATAATCAGCTCATTGGTTTGGCTGTACGATGCAAATAGATTAGTGGTTCCCTCCCATACATTTCTATGGGAGAAAATTGGCTATGTTCTAACCACGGTGTTAATTTAACAAACTAGTGCAGTTGCGATCCTACTTCATGGAACGAACGAGTAACCTCTTTCTTTTACAAAATAATGCCACCTTTATAATCAGCTCATTGGTTTGGCTGTACGATGCAAATAGATTAGTGGTTCCCTCCCATACATTTCTATGGGAGAACATTGGCTATCTTCCAACCAAGGTGTTAATTTAACAAACTAGTGGAGTTGCGATATGTATTCATGGAACGAACGAGTTACCAGTTTTCTTTCTCTAAATAATGCCTACTATATATTCAGCATATTGGTTTGGCTGTACGATGCAAATAGATTAGTGGTTCCCTCCCATACATTTCTTTTGGAGAACATTGGGTATGTTCTAACCACGGTGTTAATTTAACAAACTAGTGGAGTGGCGATATGTATTCATGGATCGAACGAGTAACCTGTTTTCTTTCTCTAAATAATGCCTCCTATATATTCAGCTCATTGGTTTGGCTGTACCATTCAAATAGATTAGTGGTTCCCTCCCATACATTTCTATGGGAGAAAATTGGCTATGTTCCAACCAAGGTGTTAATTTAACAAACTAGTGGAGTTGCGATATGTATTCATGGATCAAACTAGTAACCTGTTTTCTTTCTCTAAATAATGCCTCCTATATATTCAGCTCATTGGTTTGGCTGTACCATTCAAATAGATTAGTGGTTCCCTCCCATACATTTCTATGGGAGAAAATTGGCTATGTTCCAACCAAGGTGTTAATTTAACAAACTAGTGGAGTTGCGATATGTATTCATGGATCAAACGAGTAACCTGATTTCTTTCTCTAAATAATGCCTCCTATATATTCAGCTCATTGGTTTGGCTGAACAATGCAAATAGATTAGTGGTTCCCTCCCATACATTTCTATGGGAGAAAATTGGCTATGTTCTAACCACGGTGTTAATTTAACAAACTAGTGCAGTTGCGATCCTACTTCATGGAACGAACGAGTAACCTCTTTCTTTTACAAAATAATGCCACCTTTATAATCAGCTCTTTGGTTTGGCTGTACGATGCAAATAGATTAGTGGTTCCCTCCCATACATTTCTATGGGAGAACATTGGCTATCTTCCAACCAAGGTGTTAATTTAACAAACTAGTGGAGTTGCGATATGTATTCATGGAACGAACGAGTTACCAGTTTTCTTTCTCTAAATAATGCCTACTATATATTCAGCATATTGGTTTGGCTGTACGATGCAAATAGATTAGTGGTTCCCTCCCATACATTTCTTTTGGAGAACATTGGGTATGTTCTAACCACGGTGTTAATTTAACAAACTAGTGGAGTGGCGATCCTACTTCATGGAACGAACGAGTAACCAGTTTTCTTTTACAAAATAATGCCTCCTCTATAATCGGCTCATTGGTTTGGCTGTACCATTCAAATAGATTAGTGGTTCCCTCCCATACATTTCTATGGGAGAAAATTGGCTATGTTCCAACCAAGGTGTTAATTTAACAAACTAGTGGAGTTGCGATATGTATTCATGGATCGAACGAGTAACCTGTTTTCTTTCTCTAAATAATGCCTCCTATATATTCAGCTCATTGGTTTGGCTGTACGATGCAAATAGATTAGTGGTTCCCTCCCATACATTTCTATGGAAGAAAATTGGCTATGTTCTAACCACGGTGTTAATTTAAAAAACTAGTGGAGTTGCGATATGTATTCATGGAACGAACGAGTAACCTGTTTTCTTTCTCTAAATAATGGCTCCTATATATTCAGCTCATTGGTTTGGCTGTAACAATAAAATAGACTAGTGGTTCCCTCCCATACATTTCTATGGGAGAAGATTGGCTATGTTCTAACCACGGTGTTAATTTGACAAACTAGTGGAGTTGCGATCCTACTTCATGGAACGAACGAGAAACCTGTTTTCTTTTACAAAATAATGCCTCCTCTATTATCAGCTCATTGGTTTGGCTGTACCATTCAAATAGACTAGTGGTTCCCTCCCATACATTTCTATGGGAGAAAATTGGCTATGTTCTAACCACGGTGTTAATTTAACAAACTAGTGGAGTTGCGATATGTATTCATGGAACGAACGAGTAACCTGTTTTCTTTCTCCAAATAATGCCTCCTATATATTCAGCTCATTGGTTTGGCTGTACCATTCAAATAGATTAGTGGTTCCCTCCCATACATTTCTATGGGAGAAAATTGACTATGTTCCAACCAAGGTGTTAATTTAACAAACTAGTGAGTTGCGATATGTATTCATGGATCGAACGAGTAACCTGTTTTCTTTCTCTAAATAATGCCTCCTATATATTCAGCTCATTGGTTTGGCTGTACGATGCAAATAGATTAGTGGTTCCCTGCGATACATTTATATGGGAGAAAATTGGCTATGTTCTAACCACGGTGTTAATTTAACAAACTAGTGGAGTTGCGATATGTATTCATGGAACGAACGAGTAACCTGTTTTCTTTCTCTAAATAATGCCTCCAATATATCCAGCTCATTGGTTTGGCTGTAACAATAAAATAGATTAGTGGTTCCCTCCCATACATTTCTATGGGAGAAAATTGGCAATCTTCCCACCAAGGTGTTAATTTAACAAACTAGTGAAGTTAAGATCCTACTTCATAGAAAGAACGAGTAACCTGTTTTCTTTTACAAAATAATGCCTCCTCTATAATCAGCTCATTGGTTTGGCTGTACCATTCAAATAGATTAGTGGTTCCCTCCCATACATTTCTATGGGAGAAAATTGGCTATGTTCCAACCAAGGTGTTAATTTAACAAACTAGTGGAGTTGCGTTATGTATTCATGGATCGAACGAGTAACCTGTTTTCTTTCTCTAAATAATGCCTCCTATATATTCAGCTCATTGGTTTGGCTGTACGATGCAAATAGATTAGTGGTTCCCTCCCAAACATTTCTATGGGAGAAAATTGGCTATGTTCTAACCACGGTGTTTATTTAACAAACTAGTGGAGTTGCGATATGTATTCATGGATCGAACGAGTAACCTGTTTTCTTTTACAAAATAATGCCTCCTCTATAATCAGCTCATTGGTTTGGCTGTACGATGCAAACAGATTAGTGTTTCCCTTCCATAAATTTCTATGGGAGAACATTGGCTATTTTCCCACCAAGGTGTTAATTTAACAAACTAGTGGAGTTGCAATCCTACTTCATGGAAAGAACGAGTAACCTGTTTTCTTTTACAAAATAATGCCTCCTCTATAATCAGCTCATTGGTTTGGCTGTACCATTCAAATAGATTAGTGGTTCCCTCCCATACATTTCTATGGGAGAAAATTTGCTATGTTCCAACCAAGGTGTTAATTTAACAAACTAGTAGAGTTGCGATATGTATTCATGGAACGAACGAGTAACCAGTTTTCTTTCTCTAAATAATGTCTCCTATATATTCAGCATATTGGTTTGGCTGTACCATTCAAATAGATAAGTTGTTCCCCCCCATACATTTCTATGTGAGAAAATTGGCTATCTTCCCACCAAGGTGGTAATTTAACAAACTGGTGGAGTTGCGATCCTACTTCATGCACCGAACGAGTAACCTGTTTTCTATTACAAAATAATGCCTCCTCTATAATCAGCTCATTGGTTTGGCTGTACGATGCAAATCGATTAGTGGTTCCCTCCCATACATTTCTATGGGAGAACATTGGCTATCTTCCCACCAAGGTGTTAATTTAACAAACTAGTGGAGTTGCGATCCTACTTCTTGGAACGAACGAGTAACCTGTTTTCTTTCTCTAAATAATGCCTCCTATATATTCAGCTCATTGGTTTGGCTGTACGATGCAAATAGATTAGAGGTTCCCTCCCATACATTTCTATAGGAGAAAATTGGCTATCTTCCCACCAAGGTGTTAATTTAACAAACTAGTGGAGTTGCGATCCTACTTCATGGAAAGAACGAGTAACCTGTTTTCTTTTACAAAATAATGCCACCTTATAATCAGCTCATTGGTTTGGCTGTACCATTCAAATAGATTAGTGGTTCCGTCCCATACATTTCTATGGGAGAAAATTGGCTGTGTTCCATCCAAGGTGTTAATTTAACAAACTAGTGGAGTTGCGATATGTATTCATGGAACGAACGAGTAACCTGTTTTCTTTCTCTAAATAATGCCCCCTATATATTCAGCTCATTGGTTTGGCTGTATGATGCAAATAGATTAGTGGTTCCCTCCCGTACATTTCTATGGGAGAAAATTGGCTATCTTCCCACCTAGGTGTTAATTTAACAAACTAGTGGAGTTGCGATATGTATTCATGGAACGAACGAGTAACCTGTTTTCTTACTCTAAATAATGCCTCCTATATATTCAGCTCATTGGTTTGGCTGTACGATGCAAATAGATTAGTGGTTCCCTCCCATACATTTCTATGGGAGAAGATTGGCTATGTTCTAACCACGGTGTTAATTTGACAAACTAGTGGAGTTGCGATCCTACTTCATGGAACGAACGAGTAACCTGTTTTCTTTTACAAAATAATGCCTCCTCTATTATCAGCTCATTGGTTTGGCTGTACCATTCAAATAGACTAGTGGTTCCCTCCCATACATTTCTATGGGAGAAAATTAGCTATGTTCCAACCAAGGTGTTAATATAACAAAATAGTAGAGTTGCGATATGTATTCATGGATCGAACGAGTAACCTGTTTTCTTTCTCTGTATAATGCCTCCTATATATTCAGCTCATTGGTTTGGCTGTACGATGCAAATAGATTAGTGGTTCCCTCCCATACATTTCTATGGGAGAACATTGGCTATGTTCTAACCACGGTGTTAATTTAACAAACTAGTGGAGTTGCGATCCTACTTCATGGAACGAACGAGTAACCTGTTTTCTTATACAAAATAATGCCTCCTTTATAATCAGCTCATTGGTTTGGCTGTACCATTCAAATAGATTAGTGGTTCCCTCCCATACATTTCAATTGGAGAAAATTGGCTATGTTCCAACCAAGGTGATAATATAACAAACTAGTGGAGTTGCGATATGTATTCATGGAACGAACGAGTAAACTGTTTTCTTTCTCTAAATAATGCCTCCTATATATTCAGCTCATTGGTTTGGCTGTACGATGCAAATAGATTAGTGGTTCCCTCCCATACGTTTCTATGGGAGAAAATTGGCTATCTTCCCACCAGGGTGTTAATTTAACAAACTAGTGGAGTTGCGATCCTACTTCATGGAACGAACGAGTAACCTGTTTTCTTTTACAAAATAATGCCTCCTCTATAATCAGCTCATTGGTTTGGCTGTACGATGCAAATAGATTAGTGGTTCCCTCCCATACATTTCTATGGGAGAAAATTGGCTATGTTCTAACCACGGTGTTAATTTAACAAACTAGTGCAGTTGCGATCCTACTTCATGGAACGAACGAGTAACCTCTTTCTTTTACAAAATAATGCCACCTTTATAATCAGCTCATTGGTTTGGCTGTACGATGCAAATAGATTAGTGGTTCCCTCCCATACATTTCTATGGGAGAACATTGGCTATCTTCCAACCAAGGTGTTAATTTAACAAACTAGTGGAGTTGCGATATGTATTCATGGAACGAACGAGTTACCAGTTTTCTTTCTCTAAATAATGCCTACTATATATTCAGCATATTGGTTTGGCTGTACGATGCAAATAGATTAGTGGTTCCCTCCCATACATTTCTTTTGGAGAACATTGGGTATGTTCTAACCACGGTGTTAATTTAACAAACTAGTGGAGTGGCGATATGTATTCATGGATCGAACGAGTAACCTGTTTTCTTTCTCTAAATAATGCCTCCTATATATTCAGCTCATTGGTTTGGCTGTACCATTCAAATAGATTAGTGGTTCCCTCCCATACATTTCTATGGGAGAAAATTGGCTATGTTCCAACCAAGGTGTTAATTTAACAAACTAGTGGAGTTGCGATATGTATTCATGGATCAAACTAGTAACCTGTTTTCTTTCTCTAAATAATGCCTCCTATATATTCAGCTCATTGGTTTGGCTGTACCATTCAAATAGATTAGTGGTTCCCTCCCATACATTTCTATGGGAGAAAATTGGCTATGTTCCAACCAAGGTGTTAATTTAACAAACTAGTGGAGTTGCGATATGTATTCATGGATCAAACGAGTAACCTGATTTCTTTCTCTAAATAATGCCTCCTATATATTCAGCTCATTGGTTTGGCTGAACAATGCAAATAGATTAGTGGTTCCCTCCCATACATTTCTATGGGAGAAAATTGGCTATGTTCTAACCACGGTGTTAATTTAACAAACTAGTGCAGTTGCGATCCTACTTCATGGAACGAACGAGTAACCTCTTTCTTTTACAAAATAATGCCACCTTTATAATCAGCTCTTTGGTTTGGCTGTACGATGCAAATAGATTAGTGGTTCCCTCCCATACATTTCTATGGGAGAACATTGGCTATCTTCCAACCAAGGTGTTAATTTAACAAACTAGTGGAGTTGCGATATGTATTCATGGAACGAACGAGTTACCAGTTTTCTTTCTCTAAATAATGCCTACTATATATTCAGCATATTGGTTTGGCTGTACGATGCAAATAGATTAGTGGTTCCCTCCCATACATTTCTTTTGGAGAACATTGGGTATGTTCTAACCACGGTGTTAATTTAACAAACTAGTGGAGTGGCGATCCTACTTCATGGAACGAACGAGTAACCAGTTTTCTTTTACAAAATAATGCCTCCTCTATAATCGGCTCATTGGTTTGGCTGTACCATTCAAATAGATTAGTGGTTCCCTCCCATACATTTCTATGGGAGAAAATTGGCTATGTTCCAACCAAGGTGTTAATTTAACAAACTAGTGGAGTTGCGATATGTATTCATGGATCGAACGAGTAACCTGTTTTCTTTCTCTAAATAATGCCTCCTATATATTCAGCTCATTGGTTTGGCTGTACGATGCAAATAGATTAGTGGTTCCCTCCCATACATTTCTATGGAAGAAAATTGGCTATGTTCTAACCACGGTGTTAATTTAAAAAACTAGTGGAGTTGCGATATGTATTCATGGAACGAACGAGTAACCTGTTTTCTTTCTCTAAATAATGGCTCCTATATATTCAGCTCATTGGTTTGGCTGTAACAATAAAATAGACTAGTGGTTCCCTCCCATACATTTCTATGGGAGAAGATTGGCTATGTTCTAACCACGGTGTTAATTTGACAAACTAGTGGAGTTGCGATCCTACTTCATGGAACGAACGAGAAACCTGTTTTCTTTTACAAAATAATGCCTCCTCTATTATCAGCTCATTGGTTTGGCTGTACCATTCAAATAGACTAGTGGTTCCCTCCCATACATTTCTATGGGAGAAAATTGGCTATGTTCTAACCACGGTGTTAATTTAACAAACTAGTGGAGTTGCGATATGTATTCATGGAACGAACGAGTAACCTGTTTTCTTTCTCCAAATAATGCCTCCTATATATTCAGCTCATTGGTTTGGCTGTACCATTCAAATAGATTAGTGGTTCCCTCCCATACATTTCTATGGGAGAAAATTGACTATGTTCCAACCAAGGTGTTAATTTAAAAAACTAGTGAGTTGCGATATGTATTCATGGATCGAACGAGTAACCTGTTTTCTTTCTCTAAATAATGCCTCCTATATATTCAGCTCATTGGTTTGGCTGTACGATGCAAATAGATTAGTGGTTCCCTGCGATACATTTATATGGGAGAAAATTGGCTATGTTCTAACCACGGTGTTAATTTAACAAACTAGTGGAGTTGCGATATGTATTCATGGAACGAACGAGTAACCTGTTTTCTTTCTCTAAATAATGCCTCCAATATATCCAGCTCATTGGTTTGGCTGTAACAATAAAATAGATTAGTGGTTCCCTCCCATACATTTCTATGGGAGAAAATTGGCAATCTTCCCACCAAGGTGTTAATTTAACAAACTAGTGAAGTTAAGATCCTACTTCATAGAAAGAACGAGTAACCTGTTTTCTTTTACAAAATAATGCCTCCTCTATAATCAGCTCATTGGTTTGGCTGTACGATGCAAACAGATTAGTGTTTCCCTTCCATAAATTTCTATGGGAGAACATTGGCTATTTTCCCACCAAGGTGTTAATTTAACAAACTAGTGGAGTTGCAATCCTACTTCATGGAAAGAACGAGTAACCTGTTTTCTTTTACAAAATAATGCCTCCTCTATAATCAGCTCATTGGTTTGGCTGTACCATTCAAATAGATTAGTGGTTCACTCCCATACATTTCTATGGGAGAAAATTTGCTATGTTCCAACCAAGGTGTTAATTTAACAAACTAGTAGAGTTGCGATATGTATTCATGGAACGAACGAGTAACCAGTTTTCTTTCTCTAAATAATGTCTCCTATATATTCAGCATATTGGTTTGGCTGTACCATTCAAATAGATAAGTTGTTCCCCCCCATACATTTCTATGTGAGAAAATTGGCTATCTTCCCACCAAGGTGGTAATTTAACAAACTGGTGGAGTTGCGATCCTACTTCATGCACCGAACGAGTAACCTGTTTTCTATTACAAAATAATGCCTCCTCTATAATCAGCTCATTGGTTTGGCTGTACGATGCAAATCGATTAGTGGTTCCCTCCCATACATTTCTATGGGAGAACATTGGCTATCTTCCCACCAAGGTGTTAATTTAACAAACTAGTGGAGTTGCGATCCTACTTCTTGGAACGAACGAGTAACCTGTTTTCTTTCTCTAAATAATGCCTCCTATATATTCAGCTCATTGGTTTGGCTGTACGATGCAAATAGATTAGAGGTTCCCTCCCATACATTTCTATAGGAGAAAATTGGCTATCTTCCCACCAAGGTGTTAATTTAACAAACTAGTGGAGTTGCGATCCTACTTCATGGAAAGAACGAGTAACCTGTTTTCTTTTACAAAATAATGCCACCTTATAATCAGCTCATTGGTTTGGCTGTACCATTCAAATAGATTAGTGGTTCCGTCCCATACATTTCTATGGGAGAAAATTGGCTGTGTTCCATCCAAGGTGTTAATTTAACAAACTAGTGGAGGTGCGATATGTATTCATGGAACGAACGAGTAACCTGTTTTCTTTCTCTAAATAATGCCCCCTATATATTCAGCTCATTGGTTTGGCTGTATGATGCAAATAGATTAGTGGTTCCCTCCCGTACATTTCTATGGGAGAAAATTGGCTATCTTCCCACCTAGGTGTTAATTTAACAAACTAGTGGAGTTGCGATATGTATTCATGGAACGAACGAGTAACCTGTTTTCTTACTCTAAATAATGCCTCCTATATATTCAGCTCATTGGTATGGCTGTACGATGCAAATAGATTAGTGGTTCCCTCCCATACAGTTCTATGGGAGAAAACTGGCTATGTTCCATCCAAGGTGTTAATTTAACAAACTAGTGGAGTTGCGATATGTATTCATGGAATGAACGAGTAACCTGTTTTCCTTCTCTAAATAATGCCTCCTATATATTCAGCTCATTGGTTTGGCTGTACGATGCGAATAGATTAGTGGTTCCCTCCCATACATTTCTATGGGAGAAAAATGGCTATCTTCCCACCAAGGTGTTAATTTAACAAACTAGTGGAGTTGCGATCCTACTTCATGGTACGAACAAGTAACCTGTTTTCTTTTACAAAATAATGCCTCCTATATAATCAGCTCATTGGTTTGGCTGTACCATTCAAATAGATTAGTGGTTCCCTCCCATACATTTCTATGGGAGATAACTGGCTATGTTCCAACCAAGGTGTTAATTTAACAAACTAGTGGAGTTGCGATATGTATTCATGGAACAAACGAGTAACCTGTTTTCTTTCTCTAAATAATGCCTCCTATATATTCAGCTCATTGGTTTGGCTGTACGATGCGAATAGATTAGTGGTTCCCTCCCATACATTTCTATGGGAGAAAAATGGCTATTTTCCCACCAAGGTGTTAATTTAACAAACTAGTGGAGTTGCGATCCTACTTCATGGAACGAACGAGTAACCTGTTTTCTTTTACAAAATAATGCCTCCTCTATAATCAGCTCATTGGTTTGGCTGAACCATTCAAATAGATTAGTGGTTCCCTCCCATACATTTCTATGGGAGAAAACTGGCTATGTTCCAACCAAGGTGTTAATTTAAAAAACTAGTGGAGTTGCGATATGTATTCATGGAACGAACGAGTTACCAGTTTTCTTTCTCTAAATAATGCCTACTATATATTCAGCATATTGGTTTGGCTGTACGATGCAAATAGATTAGTGGTTCCCTCCCATACATTTCTTTTGGAGAACATTGGGTATGTTCTAACCACGGTGTTAATTTAACAAACTAGTGGAGTGGCGATATGTATTCATGGATCGAACGAGTAACCTGTTTTCTTTCTCTAAATAATGCCTCCTATATATTCAGCTCATTGGTTTGGCTGTACCATTCAAATAGATTAGTGGTTCCCTCCCATACATTTCTATGGGAGAAAATTGGCTATGCTCCAACCAAGGTGTTAATTTAACAAACTAGTGGAGTTGCGATATGTATTCATGGATCAAACTAGTAACCTGTTTTCTTTCTCTAAATAATGCCTCCTATATATTCAGCTCATTGGTTTGGCTGTACCATTCAAATAGATTAGTGGTTCCCTCCCATACATTTCTATGGGAGAAAATTGGCTATGTTCCAACCAAGGTGTTAATTTAACAAACTAGTGGAGTTGCGATATGTATTCATGGATCAAACGAGTAACCTGATTTCTTTCTCTAAATAATGCCTCCTATATATTCAGCTCATTGGTTTGGCTGAACAATGCAAATAGATTAGTGGTTCCCTCCCATACATTTCTATGGGAGAACATTGGCTATGTTCTAACCACGGTGTTAATTTAACAAACTAGTGGAGTTGCGATCCTACTTCATGGAACAAACGAGTAACCTGTTTTCTTTTACAAAATAATGCCTCCTCTATAATCAGCTCATTGGTTTGGCTGTACCATTCAAATAGATTAGTGGTTCCCTCCTATACATTTCAATGGGAGAAAATTGGCTATGTTCAAACCAAGGTGATAATATAACAAACTAGTGGAGTTGCGATATGTATTCATGGAACGAACGAGTAAGCTGTTCTCTTTCTCTAAATAATGCCTCCTATATATTCAGCTCATTGGTTTGGCTGTACGATGCAAATAGATGAGTGGTTCCCTCCCATACATTTCTATGGGAGAAAATTGGCAATTTTCCCACCAAGGTGTTAATTTAACAAACTGGTGGAGTTGCGATCCTACTTCATGGAACGAACGAGTAACCTGTTTTCTTTTACAAAATAATGCCTCCTCTATAATCAGCTCATTGGTTTGGCTGTACCATTCAAATAGATTAGTGGTTCCCTCCCATACATTTCTATGGGAGAAAATTGGCTATGTTCCAACCAAGGTGTTAATTTAACACTCTAGTGGAGTTGCGATAAGTATTCATGGAACGAACGAGTAACCTGTTTTCTTTCTCTAAATAATGCCTCCTATATATTCAGCTCATTGGTTTGGCTGTACGATGCAAATAGATTAGTGGTTCCCTCCCATACGTTTCTATGGGAGAAAATTGGCTATCTTCCCACCAAGGTGTTAATTTAACAAACTAGTGGAGTTGCGATCCTACTTCATGGAACGAACGAGTAACCTGTTTTCTTTTACAGAATAATGCCTCCTCTATAATCAGCTCATTGGTTTGGCTGTACGATGCAAATAGATTAGTGGTCCCCTCCCATACATTTCTATGGGAGAAAATTGGCTATGTTCTAACCACGGTGTTAATTTAACAAACTAGTGCAGTTGCGATCCTACTTCATGGAACGAACGAGTAACCTCTTTCTTTTACAAAATAATGCCACCTTTATAATCAGCTCTTTGGTTTGGCTGTACGATGCAAATAGATTAGTGGTTCCCTCCCATACATTTCTATGGGAGAACATTGGCTATCTTCCAACCAAGGTGTTAATTTAACAAACTAGTGGAGTTGCGATATGTATTCATGGAACGAACGAGTTACCAGTTTTCTTTCTCTAAATAATGCCTACTATATATTCAGCATATTGGTTTGGCTGTACGATGCAAATAGATTAGTGGTTCCCTCCCATACATTTCTTTTGGAGAACATTGGGTATGTTCTAACCACGGTGTTAATTTAACAAACTAGTGGAGTGGCGATCCTACTTCATGGAACGAACGAGTAACCTGTTTTCTTTTACAAAATAATGCCTCCTCTATAATCGGCTCATTGGTTTGGCTGTACCATTCAAATAGATTAGTGGTTCCCTCCCATACATTTCTATGGGAGAAAATTGGCTATGTACCAACCAAGGTGTTAATTTAACAAACTAGTGGAGTTGCGATATGTATTCATGGATCGAACGAGTAACCTGTTTTCTTTCTCTTAATAATGCCTCCTATATATTCAGCTCATTGGTTTGGCTGTACGATGCAAATAGATTAGTGGTTCCCTCCCATACATTTCTATGGAAGAAAATTGGCTATCTTCCCACCAAGGTGTTAATTTAACAAACTAGTGGAGTTGCGATCCTACTTCATGGAACGAACGAGTAACCTGTTTTCTTTTACAAAATAATGCCTCCTCTATAATCAGCTCATTGGTTTGGCTGTACCAATAAAATAGATTAGTGGTTCCCTCCCATACATTTCTATGGAAGAAAATTGGGTATGTTCTAACCACGGTGTTAAGATGACAAACTAGTGGAGTTGCGATCCTACTTCATGAACGAACGAGTAACCTGTTTTCTTTTACAAAATAATGCCTCCTCTATAATCAGCTCATTGGTTTGGCTGTACCATTCAAATAGATTAGTGGTTCCCTCCCATACATTTCTATGGGAGAAAATTGGCTATGTTCCAACCAAGGTGTTAATTTAACAAACTAGTGGAGTTGCGATATGTATTCATGGATCGAACAGTAACCTGTTTTCTTTCTCTAAATAATACCTCCTATATATTCAGCTCATTGGTTTGGCTGAACGATGCAAATAGATTAGTGGTTCCCTCCCATACATTTCTATGGGAGAACATTGGCTATGTTCTAACCACGGTGTTAATTTAACAATCTAGTGGAGTTGCGATATGTATTCATGGATCGAACGAGTAACCTGTTTTCATTCTCTAAATAATGCCTCCTATATATTCAGCTCATTGGTTTGGCTGTACGATGCAAATAGATTAGTGGTTCCCTCCCATACATTTCTATGGGAGAAAATTGGCTATGTTCTAACCACGGTGTTAATTTAACAAACTAGTGGAGTTGCGATATGTATTCATGGAACGAACGAGTAACCTGTTTTCTTTCTCTAAATAATGCCTCCTATATATTCAGCTCATTGGTTTGGCTGTACCAATAAAATAGATTAGAGGTTCCCTCCCATACATTTCTATGGGAGAAGATTGGCTATGTTCTAACCACGGTGTTAATTTGACAAACTAGTGGAGTTGCGATCCTACTTCATGGAACGAACGAGTAACCTGTTTTTTTTTACAAAATAATGCCTCCTCTATTATCAGCTCATTGGTTTGGCTGTACCATTCAAATAGACTAGTGGTTCCCTCCCATACATTTCTATGGGAGAAAATTGGCTATGTTCCATCCAAGGTGTTAATATAACAAACTAGTAGAGTTGCGATATGTATTTATGGATCGAACGAGTAACCTGTTTTTATGCTCTAAATAATGCCTCCTATATATTCAGCTCAATGGTTTGGCTGAACCATTCAAATAGATTAGTGGTTCCTCCCATACATTTCTATGGTAGAAAATTGGCTATGTTCCAACCAAGGTGTTAATTTAACAAACTAGTGGAGTTGCGATATGCATTCATGGATGTTAATTTAACAAACTAGTGGAGTTGCGATCCTACTTCAAGGAACGAACGAGTAACCTGTTTTCTTTTACAAAATAATGCCTCCTCTATAATCAGCTCATTGGTTTGGCTGTACGATGCAAATAGATTAGTGGTTCCCTCCCAAACATTTCTATGGGAGAACATTGGCTATCTTCCCACCAAGGTGTTAATTTAACAAACTAGTGGAGTTGCGATCCTACTTCATGGAACGAACGAGTAACCTGTTTTCTTTCTCTAAATAATGCCTCCTATATATTCAGCATATTGGTTTGGCTGTACGATGCAAATAGATTAGTGGTTCCCTCCCATACATTTCTATGGGAGAACATTGGCTATGTTCTAACCACGGTGTTAATTTAACAAACTAGTGGAGTTGCGATATGTATTCATGGATCGAACGAGTAACCTGTTTTCTTTCTCTAAATAATGCCTACTATATATTCAGCTCATTGGTTTGGCGGTACCATTCAAATGGAATAGTGGTTCCCTCCCATACATTTCTATGGGAGAAAATTGGCTATGTTCCAACCAAGGTGTTAATTTAACAAACTAGTGGAGTTGCGATATGTATTCATGGATCGAACTAGTAACCTGTTTTGTTTCTCTAAATAATGCCTCCTATATATTCAGCTCATTGGTTTGGCTGAACAATGCAAATAGATTAGTGGTTCCCTCCCATACATTTCTATGGGAGAAAATTGGCTATGTTCCAACCAAGGTGTTAATTTAACAAACTAGTGGAGTTGCGATATGTATTCATGGATCGAACAGTAACCTGTTTTCTTTCTCTAAATAATGCCTCCTATATATTCAGCTCATTGGTTTGGCTGAACGATGCAAATAGATTAGTGGTTCCCTCCCATACATTTCTATGGGAGAAAATTGGCTATGTTCTAACCACGGTGTTAATTTAACAAACTAGTGGAGTTGCGATATGTATTCATGGAACGAACGAGTAACCTGTTTTCTTTCTCTAAATAATGCCTCCTATATATTCAGCTCATTGGTTTGGCTGTACCAATAAAATAGATTAGAGGTTCCCTCCCATACATTTCTATGGGAGAAGATTGGCTATGTTCTAACCACGGTGTTAATTTGACAAACTAGTGGAGTTGCGATCCTACTTCATGGAACGAACGAGTAACCTGTTTTTTTTTACAAAATAATGCCTCCTCTATTATCAGCTCATTGGTTTGGCTGTACCATTCAAATAGACTAGTGGTTCCCTCCCATACATTTCTATGGGAGAAAATTGGCTATGTTCCATCCAAGGTGTTAATATAACAAACTAGTAGAGTTGCGATATGTATTTATGGATCGAACGAGTAACCTGTTTTTATGCTCTAAATAATGCCTCCTATATATTCAGCTCAATGGTTTGGCTGAACCATTCAAATAGATTAGTGGTTCCTCCCATACATTTCTATGGTAGAAAATTGGCTATGTTCCAACCAAGGTGTTAATTTAACAAACTAGTGGAGTTGCGATATGCATTCATGGATGTTAATTTAACAAACTAGTGGAGTTGCGATCCTACTTCAAGGAACGAACGAGTAACCTGTTTTCTTTTACAAAATAATGCCTCCTCTATAATCAGCTCATTGGTTTGGCTGTACGATGCAAATAGATTAGTGGTTCCCTCCCAAACATTTCTATGGGAGAACATTGGCTATCTTCCCACCAAGGTGTTAATTTAACAAACTAGTGGAGTTGCGATCCTACTTCATGGAACGAACGAGTAACCTGTTTTCTTTCTCTAAATAATGCCTCCTATATATTCAGCATATTGGTTTGGCTGTACGATGCAAATAGATTAGTGGTTCCCTCCCATACATTTCTATGGGAGAACATTGGCTATGTTCTAACCACGGTGTTAATTTAACAAACTAGTGGAGTTGCGATATGTATTCATGGATCGAACGAGTAACCTGTTTTCTTTCTCTAAATAATGCCTACTATATATTCAGCTCATTGGTTTGGCTGTACCATTCAAATGGATTAGTGGTTCCCTCCCATACATTTCTATGGGAGAAAATTGGCTATGTTCCAACCAAGGTGTTAATTTAACAAACTAGTGGAGTTGCGATATGTATTCATGGATCGAACTAGTAACCTGTTTTGTTTCTCTAAATAATGCCTCCTATATATTCAGCTCATTGGTTTGGCTGAACAATGCAAATAGATTAGTGGTTCCCTCCCATACATTTCTATGGGAGAAAATTGGCTATCTTCCCACCAAGGTGTTAATTTAACAAACTAGTGGAGTTGCGATCCTACTTCATGGAACGAACGAGTAACCTGTTTTCTTTTACAAAATAATGCCTCCTCTATAATCAGCTCATTGGTTTGGCTGTACGATGCAAATAGATTAGTGTTTCCCTCCCATACATTTCTATGGGAGAACATTGGCTATCTTCCCACCAAGGTGTTAATTTAACAAACAAGTGGTGTTGCGATCCTACTTCATGGAAAGAACGAGTAACCTGTTTTCTTTTACAAAATAATGCCTCCTCTATAATCAGCTCATTGGTTTGGCTGTACCATTCAAATAGATTAGTGGTTCCCTCCCATACATTTCTATGGGAGAAAATTGGCTATGTTCCAACCAAGGTGTTAATTTAACAAACAAGTGGAGTTGCGATATGTATTCATGGAACGAACGAGTAATTCTCTAACTAATGCCTCCTATATATTCAGCATATTGGTTTGGCTGTCCGATGCAAATAGATTAGTGGTTCCCTCCCATACATTTCTATGGGAGAAAATTGGCTATCTTCCCACCAAGGTGTTAATTTAACAACCTAGTGGAGTTGCGATCCTACTTCATGGAACGAACGAGAAACCTGTTTTCTTTCTCTAAATAATGCCTCCTATATATTCAGCTCATTGGTTTGGCTGTACGATGCAAATAGATTAGTGGTTCCCTCCCATACATTTCTATGGGAGAACATTGGCTGTGTTCTAACCACGGTGTTAATTTAACAAACTAGTGGAGTAGCGATATGTATTCATGGATCGAACGAGTGACCTGTTTTCTTTCTATAAATAATGCCTCCTATATATTCAGTTCATTGGTTTGGCTGTACGATGCAAATAGATTAGTGGTTCCCTCACATACATTTCTATGGGAGAAAATTGGCTATGTTCTAACCACGGTGTTAATTTAACAAACTAGTGGAGTTGCGATATGTATTCATGGAACGAACGAGTAACCTGTTTTCTTTTCTTTAAATAATGGCTACAATATATTCAGCTCATTGGTTTAGCTGTACCAATAAAATAGATTAGTGGTTCCCTTCCATACATTTCTATGGGAGAAAATTGGCTATGTTCTAACCACGGTGTTAATTTAACAAACTAGTGGAGTTGAGAAATGTATTCATGGAACGAACGCGTAACCCTCCCTAAATAATGCCTCCTATATATTCAGCTCATTGGTGTCGCTGTACGATGCAAATAGATTAGTGGTTCCCTCCTATACATTTCTATGGGAATTAAATTGGCTATGTTCCAACCACGGTGTTAATTTAACAAACTAGTGGAGTTGCAATATGTATTCATGGAACGAACGAGTAACCTGTTTTCTTTCTCTAAAGAATGCCTACTATATATTCAGCACAATGGTTTGGCTGTCCAATAAAATAGATTAGTGGTTCCCTCCCATACATTTCTATGGGAGAAAATTGGCTATGTTCTAACCACGGTGTTAATTTAACAAACTAGTGGAGTTGCGATATGTATTCATGGATCGAACGAGTAACCTGTTTTCTTTTACATAATAATGCCTCCTCTATAATCAGCTCATTGGTTTGGCTGTACGATGCAAATAGATTAGTGGTTCCCTCCCATTTATTTGTATGGGAGAACATTGGCTATCTTCCCACCAAGGTGTTAATTTAACAAACTAGTGGAGTTGCGATCCTACTTCATGGAACGAACGAGTAACCTGTTTTCTTTTACAAAATAATGCCTCCTCTATAATCAGCTCATTGGTTTGGCTGTACGATGCAAATAGATTAGTTTTTTCCCTCCCATACATTTCTATGGGAGAACATTGGCTATCTTCCCACCAAGGTGTTAATTTTACAAACTAGTGGTGTTGCGATCCTACTTCATGGAAAGAACGAGTAACCTGTTTTCTTTTACAAAATAATGCCTCCTCTATAATCAGCTCATTGGTTTGGCTGTACCATTCAAATAGATTAGTGGTTCCCTCCCATACATTTCTATGGGAGAAAATTGGCTATGTTCCAACCAAGGTGTTAATTTAACAAACTAGTGGAGTTGCGATATGTATTCATGGAACGAACGAGTAACCAGTTTTCTTTCTCTTAATAATGCCTCCTGTATATTCAGCATATTGGTTTGGCTGTACGATGCAAATAGATTAGTGGTTCCCTCCCATACATTTCTATGGGAGAACGATGGCTATGATCTAACCACGGTGTTAATTTAACAAACTAGTGGAGTTGCGATATGTATTCATGGATCGAACGAGTAACCTGTTTTCTTTCTCTAAATAAAGCCTCCTATATATTCAGCTCATTGGTTTGGCTGTACGATGCAAATAGATTAGTGGTTCCCTCCCATACATTTCTATGGGATAAAATTGGCTATCTTCCCACCAAGGTGTTAATTTAACAAACTAGTGCAGTTGCGATCCTACTTCATGGAACAAACGAGTAACCTGTTTTCTTTTTCAAAATAATGCCACCTTTATAATCAGCTCATTGGTGTCGCTGTACGATGCAAATAGATTAGTGGTTCCCTCCTATACATTTCTATGGGAATTAAATTGGCTATGTTCCAACCACGGTGTTAATTTAACAAACTAGTGGAGTTGCAATATGTATTCATGGAACGAACGAGTAACCTGTTTTCTTTCTCCAAAGAATGCCTACTATATATTCAGCACAATGGTTTGGCTGTCCAATAAAATAGATTAGTGGTTCCCTCCCATACATTTCTATGGGAGAAAATTGGCTATGTTCTAACCACGGTGTTAATTTAACAAACTAGTGGTGTTGCGATATGTATTCATGGATCGAACGAGTAACCTGTTTTCTTTTACATAATAATGCCTCCTCTATAATCAGCTCATTGGTTTGGCTGTACGATGCAAATAGATTAGTGTTTCCCTCCCATACATTTCTATGGGAGAACATTGGCTATCTTCCCACCAAGGTGTTAATTTAACAAACTAGTGGTGTTGCGATCCTACTTCATGGAAAGAACGAGTAACCTGTTTTCTTTTACAAAATAATGCCTCCTTTATAATCAGCTCATTGGTTTGGCTGTACCATTCAAATAGATTAGTGGTTCCCTCCCATACATTTCTATGGGAGAAAATTGGCTATGTTCCAACCAAGGTGTTAATTTAACAAACTAGTGGAGTTGCGATATGTATTCATGGATCGAACGAGTAACCTGTTTTCTTTTTCTAAATAATGCCTTCTATATATTCAGCACATTGGTTTGGCTGTACGATGCAAATAGATTAGTGGTTCCCTCCCATACATTTCTATGGGAGAAAATTGGCTATGTTCTAACCACGGTGTTAATTTAACAAACTAGTGGAGTTGCGATATGTATTCATGGATCGAACGAGTAACCTGTTTTCTTTCTCTAAATAATGCCAACTATATATTCAGCTCATTGGTTTGGCTGTACCATTCAAATGGATTAGTGGTTCCCTCCCATACATTTCTATGGGAGAAAATTGGCTATGTTCCAACCAAGGTGTTAATTTAACAAACTAGTGGAGTTGCGATATGTATTCATGGATCGAACGAGTAACCTGTTTTGTTTCTCTAAATAATGCCTCCTATATATTCAGCTCATTGGTTTGGCTGAACAATGCAAATAGATTAGTGGTTCCCTCCCATACATTTCTATGGGAGAAAATTGGCTATCTTCCCACCAAGGTGTTAATTTAACAAACTAGTGGAGTTGCGATCCTACTTCATGGAACGAACGAGTAACCTGTTTTCTTTTACAAAATAATGCCTCCTCTATCATCCGCTCATTGGTTTGGCTGTACGATGCAAATAGATTAGTGGTTCCCTCCCATACATTTCTATGGGTGAACATTGGCTATCTTCCCACCAAGGTGTTAATTTAACAAACTAGTGGAGTTGCGATATGTATTCATGGAACGAACGAGTAACCAGTTTTCTTTCTCTGAATAATGCCTCCTATATATTCAGCATATTGGTTTGGCGGTACAATGCAAATAGATTAGTGGTTCCCTCCCATACATTTCTATGGGAGAACATTGGCTATGTTCCAACCACGGTGTTAATTTAACAATCTAGTCGAGTTGCGATCCTACTTCATGGAACGAACGAGTAACCTGTTTTCTTTTACAAAATAATGCCTGCTCTATAATCAGCTCATTGGTTTGGCTGTACCATTCAAATAGATTAGTGGTTCCCTCCCATACATTTCAATTGGAGAAAATTGGCTATGTTCCAACCAAGGTGATAATATAACAAACTAGTGGATTTGCGATATGTATTCATGGAACGGACGAGTAACCTGTTTTCTTTCTCTAAATAATGCCTCCTATATATTCAGCTCATTGGTTTGGCTGTACCAATAAAATAGATTAGTGGTCTCCTCCCATACATATCTATCGGAGAAAATTGGCTATGTTCTAACCACGGTGTTAATTTGACAAACTAGTGGAGTTGCGATCCTACTTCATGGAACGAACGAGTAACCTGTTTTCTTTTACAAAATAATGCCTCCTCTATAATCAGCTCATTGGTTTGGCTGTACCATTCAAATAGATTAGTGGTTCCCTCCTATACATTTCTATGGGAGAAAATTGGCTATGTTCCAACCAAGGTGTTAATTTAACAAACCAGTGGAGTTGCGATATGTATTCATGGATCGAACGAGTAACCTGTTTTCTTTCTCTAAATAATGCCTCTTATATATTCAGCTCATTGGTTTGGCTGTACGATGCAAATAGATTAGTGGTTCCCTCCCATACATTTCTATGAGAGATAATTGGCTATGTTCTAACCACGGTGTTAATTTAACAAACCAGTGGAGTTGCGATATGTATTCATGGAACGAACGAGTAACCTGTTTTCTTTCTCTAAATAATGCCTCCTATATATTCAGCTCATTGGTTTGGCTGTACCAATAAAATAGATTAGTGGTTCCCTCCCATACATTTCTATGGAAGAAAATTGGGTATGTTCTAACCACGGTGTTAATTTGACAAACTAGTGGAGTTGCGATCCTACTTCATGGAACGAACGAGTAACCTGTTTTCTTTTACAAAATAATGCCTCCTCTATAATCAGCTCATTGGTTTGGCTGTACCATTCAAATAGATTAGTGGTTCCCTCCCATACATTTCTATGGGAGAAAATTGGCTATGTTCCAACCAAGGTGTTAATTTAACAAACTAGTGGAGTTGCGATATGTATTCATGGATCGAACAGTAACCTGTTTTCTTTCTCTAAATAATGCCTCCTATATATTCAGCTCATTGGCTTGGCTGTACGATGCAAATAGATTAGTGGTTCCCTCCCATACATTTCTATGGGAGAAAATTGGCTATGTTCTAACCACGGTGTTAATTTAACAATCTAGTCGAGTTGCGATCCTACTTCATGGAACGAACGAGTAACCTGTTTTCTTTTACAAAATAATGCCTGCTCTATAATCAGCTCATTGGTTTGGCTGTACCATTCAAATAGATTAGTGGTTCCCTCCTATACATTTCAATTGGAGAAAATTGGCTATGTTCCAACCAAGGTGATAAAATAACAAACTAATGGAGTTGCGATATGTATTCATGGAACGGACGAGTAACCTGTTTTCTTTCTCTAAATAATGCCTCCTATATATTCAGCTCATTGGTTTGGCTGTACCAATAAAATAGATTAGTGGTTTCCTCCCATGCAAATCTATGGGAGAAAATTGGCTATGTTCTAACCACGGTGTTAATTTGACAAACTAGTGGAGTTGCGATCCTACTTCATGGAACGAACGAGTAACCTGTTTTCTTTTACAAAATAATGCCTCCTCTATAATCAGCTCATTGGTTTGGCTGTACCATTCAAATAGATTAGTGGTTCCCTCCCATACATTTCTATGGGAGAAAATGGGCTATGTTCCAACCAAGGTGTTAATTTAACAAACTAGTGGAGTTGCGATATGTATTCATGGATCGAAAGAGTAACCTGTTTTCTTTCTCTTAATAATGCCTCCTATATATTCAGCTCATTGGTTTGGCTGTACGATGCAAATAGATAAGTGGTTCCCTCCCATACATTTCTATGGGAGAAAATTGGCTATGTTCCTACCACGGTGTTAATTTAACAAACTAGTGGAGTTGCGATATGTATTCATGGAACGAACGAGTAACCTGTTTTCTTTCTCTAAATAATGCCTCCTTTATATTCAGCTCATTGGTTTGGCTGTACCAATAAAATAGATTTGTGGTTCCCTCCCATACATTTCTATGGAAGAAAATTGGGTATGTTCTAACCACGGTGTTAATTTGACAAACTAGTGGAGTTGCGATCCTACTTCATGGAACAAACGAGTAACCTGTTTTCTTTTACAAAATAATGCCTCCTCTATAATCAGCTCATTGGTTTGGCTGTACCATTCAATTGGAATAGTGGTTCCCTCCCATACATTTCTATGGGAGAAAATTGGCTATGTTCCAACCAAGGTGTTAATTTAACAAACTTCTTGAGTTGCGATATGTATTCATGGATCGAACAGTAACCTGTTTTCTTTCTCTAAATAATGCCTCCTATATATTCAGCTCATTGGTTTGGCTGAACGATGCAAATAGATTAGTGGTTCCCTCCCATACATTTCTATGGGAGAAAATTGGCTATCTTCCCACCAAGGTGTAAATTTAACAAACTAGTGGAGTTGCGATCCTACTTCAAGGAACGAACGAGTAACCTGTTTTCTTTTACAAAATAATGCCTCCTCTATAATCAGCTCATTGGTTTGGCTGTACGATGCAAATCGATTAGTGGTTCCCTCCCATACATTTCTATGGGAGAACATTGGCTATCTTCCCACCAAGGTGTTAATTGAACAAACTAGTGGAGTTGCAATCCTACTTCTTGGAACGAACGAGTAATCAGTTTTCTTTCTCTAAATAATGCCTCCTATATATTCAGCATACTGGTTTGGCTGTACGATGCAAATAGATTAGTGGTTCCCTCCCATACATTTCTATGGGAGAACATTGGCTATGTTCTAACCACAGTGTTAATTTAACAAACTAGTGGAGTTGCGATCCTCCTTCATGGAACGAACGAGTAACCTGTTTTCTTTTACAAAATAATGCCTCCTCTATAATCAGCTCATTGGTTAGGCTGTACCATTCAAATAGATTAGTGGTTCCCTCCCATACATTTCTATGGATGAACATTGGCTATCTTCCCACCATAGTGTTAATTTAACAAACTAGTGGAGTTGCGATATGTATTCATGGAACGAACGAGTAACCAGTTTTCTTTCTCTAAATAATGCCTCCTATATTTTCAGCATATTGGTTTGGCTGTACGATGCAACTAGATTAGTGGTTCCCTCCCATACATTTCTATGGGAGAACATTGGCTATGTTCTAACCACGGTGTTAATTTAACAAACTAGTGGAGTTGCGATCCTACTTCATGGAACGAACGAGTAACCTGATTTCTTTTACAAAATAATGCCTCCTCTATAATCAGCTCATTGCTTTGGCTGTACGATGCAAATAGATTAGTGGTTCCCTCCCATACATTTCAATGGGAGAACATTGGCTATCTTCCCACCAAGGTGTTAATTTAACAAACTAGTGGAGTTGCGATATGTATTCATGGAACGAACGAATAATTCTCTAAATAATGCCTCCTACAAATTCAGCATATTGGTTTGGCTGTCCGATGCAAATAGATTAGTGGTTCCCTCCCATACATTTCTATGGGAGAAAATTGGCTATCTTCCCACCAAGGTGTTAATTTAACAAACTAGTGGAGTTGCGATCCTACTTCATGGAACGAACGAGAAACCTGTTTTCTTTCTCAAAATAATGCCTCCTATATATTCAGCTCATTGGTTTGGCTGTACGATGCAAATAGATTAGTGGTTCCCTCCCATACATTTCTATGGGAGAACATTGGCTGTGTTCTAACCACGGTGTTAATTTAACAAACTAGTGGAGTTGCGATATGTATTCATGGATCGAACGAGTGACCTGTTTTCTTTCTATAAATAATGCCTCCTATATATTCAGCTGATTGGTTTGGCTGTACGATGCAAATAGATTAGTGGTTCCCTCACATACATTTCTATGGGAGAAAATTGGCTATGTTCTAACCACGGTGTTAATTTAACAAACTAGTGGAGTTGCGATATGTATTCATGGAACGAATGAGTAACCTGTTTTCTTTTCTTTAAATAATGGCTACTATATATTCAGCTCATTGGTTTGGCTGTACCAATAAAATAGATTAGTGGTTCCCTCCCATACATTTCTATGGGAGAAAATTGGCTATGTTCTAACCACGGTGTTAATTTAACAAACTAGTGGAGTTGAGATATGTATTCATGGAACGAACGAGTAACCTGTTTTCTTTCCCAAAATAATGCCTCCAATATATTCGGCTCATTGGTTTGGCTGTACGATGCAAATAGATTAGTGGTTCCCTCCTATACATTTCTATGGGAATTAAATTGGCTATGTTCCAACCACGGTGTTAATTTAACAAACTAGTGGAGTTGCAATATGTATTCATGGAACGAACGAGTAACCTGTTTTCATTCTCTAAAGAATGCCTCCTATATATTCAGCACAATGGTTTGGCTGTCCAATAAAATAGATTAGTGGTTCCCTCCCAAACATTTCTATGGGAGAAATTTGGCTATCTTCCCACCATGGTGTTAATTTAACAAACTAGTGTAGTTGCGATCCTACTTCATGGAACGAACGAGTAACCTGTTTTCTTTCCCTTAATAATGCCTCCTATATATTCAGCTCATTGGTTTGGCTGTACGATGCAAATAGATTAGTGGTTCCCTCCTATACATTTCTATGGGAATTAAATTGGCTATGTTCCAACCACGGTGTTAATTTAACAAACTAGTGGAGTTGCAATATGTATTCATGGAACGAACGAGTAACCAGTTTTCTTTCTCTAAAGAATGCCTCCTATATATTCAGCACAATGGTTTGGCTGTCCAATAAAATAGATTAGTGGTTCCCTCCCATACATTTCTATGGGAGAAAATTGGCTATCTTCCCACCAAGGTGTTATTTTAACAAACTAGTGGAATTGCGATCCTATTTCATGGAAAGAACGAGTAACCTGTTTTCTTTTAGATAATAATGCCTCCTCTATAATCAGCTCATTTGTTTGGCTGTACCATTCAAATAGATTAGTTGTTCCCTCCCATACATTTCTATGGGAGAAAATTGGCTATGTTCCAACCAAGGTGATAATTTAACATACTAGTGGAGTTGCGATATGTATTCATGGAACGAACGAGTAACCAGTTTTCTTTCTCTAAATAATGCCTCCTATATATTCAGCTCATTGGTTTGGCTGTACGATGCAAATATATTAGTGGTTCCCTCCCATACATTTCTATGGGAGAAAATTGGCTATCTTCCCACCAAGGTGTTAATTTATCAAACTAGTGGAGTTGCGATCCTACTTCATGGAACGAACGAGTAACCTGTTTTCTTTTAGAAAATAGTGCCTCCTCTATAATCAGCTCATTGGTTTGGCTGTACGATGCATATAGATTAGTGGTTCCCTTGCATAAATTTCTATGGGAGAACATTGGCTATCTTCCCACCAAGGTGTTAATTTAACAATCTAGTGAAGTTGCGATCCTACTTTATGGAACGAATGAGTAACCTGTTTTCTTTCTCTAAATAATGCCTCCTATATATTCAGCTCATTGGTTTGGCTGTACGATGCAAACAGATTAGTGGTTCCCTCCCATACATTTCTATGGGAGAAAATAGGCTATCTTCCCACCAAGGTGTTAAATTAACAAACTAGTGGAGTTGTGATCCTACTTCATGGAACGAACGAGTAACCAGTTTTCTTTCTCTAAATAATGCCTCCTATATATTCAGCATATTGGTTTGGCTGTACGATGCAAATAGATTAGTGGCTCCCTCCCATACATTTCTATGGGAGAAAATTGGCTATGTTCTAACCTCGGTGTAAAATTAACAAACTAGTGGAGTTGCGATATGTATTCATGGAACGAACGAGTAACCTGTTTTCTTTCTCTAAATAATGCCTCCTATATATTCAGCTTATTGGTTTGGCTGTACCAATAAAATGCATTAGTGGTTCCCTCCCATACATTTCTATTGGAGAAAATTGGCTATGTTCCAACCAAGGTGTTAATTTAACAAACTAGTGGAGTTGCGATATGTATTCATGGATCGAACAGTAACCTGTTTTCTTTCTCTAAATAATGCCTCCTATATATTCAGCATATTGGTTTGGCTGTACGATGCTAATAGATTAGTGGTTACCTCCCATACATTTCTATGTGAGAAAACTGGCTATGTTCCAACCAAGGTGTTAATTTACCAAACTAGTGGAATTGCGATATGTATTCATGGAACGAACGAGTAACCTGTTTTCTTTCTCTAACTAATGCCTCCAAAATATTCAGCACATTGGTTTGGCTGTACGATGCAAATAGATTAGTGGATTCCTCCCATACATTTGTATGGGAGAAAACTGGCTATGTTCCAACCACGGTGTTAATTTAACAAACTAGTGGATTTGCGATATGTATTCATGGAACGAACTAGTAACCTGTTTTCTTTCTCTAAATAATGCCTCCTATATATTCAGCTCATTGGTTTGGCTGTACGATGCTAATAGATGAGTGGTTCCCTCCCATACATTTCTATGGGAGAATAGTGGCTGTGTTCCAACAAAGGTGTTAATTTTACAAACTAGTATAGTTGCGATATTACTTCATGGAACAAACGAGTAACCTGTTTTCTTTTACGTAATAATGCCTCCTCTATAATCAGCTCATTGGTTTGGCGTACCATTCAAATAGATTAGTGGTTCCCTCCCATACATTTCTATGGGAGATAATTGGCTATGTTCCAACCACGGTGTTAATTTAACAAACTAGTGGAGTTGCGATGTGTATTCATGGAACGAACGAGTAACCTGTTTTCTTTCTCTAAATAATGCCTCCAGTGGTAGTGGTAGTGGGATTGGTAGTGGTAGTGGTAGTGGGATTGGTAGTGGGATACGTAGTGGTAGTGGTAGTGGGATTGGTAGTGGGATTGGTAGTGGTAATTGAAGTGGGATTGCGGGATCAATCTGTAACAATTCAGCGCAATTCGGCGCGCTGCGACGGATGGGTGCACTATTGCGGGATCAATCTGCAACAATTCGGCGCAATTCGGCGTGCTGAGACGGATTGCTGCACTTTCGCAGGATCAATCTGAAATATGTTATTCGGCACAATTCGGCGCGCCATACGACCGATTGCTGCTCTTTCTTTGGTTCAATGTGCAAAAATTCAGCACAATTCAGCACGCTGCGATGAATTGCAGCACTTTCGCGGGATCAGGCAATTCGGCGTGCCGTGACCAATTGCTTAGTGGTAGTGGGATTGGTAGTGGTAGTGGTAGTGGGAATGGTAGTGAGATTGGTAGTAGTAGTGGTAGTGGTAGTGGGATTGGTAGTGGGATTGGTAGTGGGATTGGTAGTGGTAGTGGGATTGGTAGTGGGATTGGTAGTGGGATTGGTAGTGGGATTGGTAGTGGGATTTGTAGTGGGATTGGTAGTGGGATTGGTAGTGGTAGTGGTAGTGGTAGTGGGATTGTTAGGGGAATTGGTAGTGGTAGTGGTAGTGGGATTGGTAGTGGTAGTGGTAGTGGGATTGGTAGTGGGATTGGTAGTGGTAGTGGTAGTGGTAGTGGGATTGGTAGTGGGATTGGTAGTGGAATTGGTAGTGGTAGTGGGATTGGTAGTGGGATTGGTAGTGGGATTGGTAGTGGGATTGGTAGTGGTAGTGGTAGTGGGATTGGTAGTGGGATTGGTAGTGGGATTGGTAGTGGTAGTGGGATTGGTAGTGGGATTGGTAGTGGGATTGGTAGTGGGATTGGTAGGGGTAGTGGTAGTTGGATTGGTAGTGGTAGTGGTAGTGGTAGAGGGACTGGTAGTGGGATTGGTAGTGGGATTGGTAGTGGGATTGTTAGTGGGATTGGTAGTGGTAATTGTAGTGGTAGTGGGATCGGTAGTGGGATTTGTAGTGGTAGTGGTAGTGGGAATTGTAGTGGTAGTGGTAGTGGGATTGGTAGTGGTAGTGGTAGTGGTAGTGGCATTGTAAGTGGGATTGGTAGTGGGATTGGTAGTGGGATTGGTAGTGGAAATTGTAGTGGTAGTGGGATTGGTAGTTGGATTTGTAGTGGTAATCGAAGTGGGATTGCTTGATCAATCTGTAACATTTCAGCGCGATTCGGCGCGCTATGACGGATTGGTGCACTTTTGCGGGATCAATCTGTAACAATTTCGTGCAATTCGGCGCGCTGCGACGGATTGCAGCACTTTCGCGGAACCAATCGGTAACAATTCGGCGAGCTACTACGGATTACTGCACTATCGCCGGATCAATCTGCAACAATTCGCGGCAATTCGGCCCGCTGAGACAGATTGCTTCACTACGGCGGGATCTATCTACAACAATTCGGCACAATTCGGCGCGCTGAGACGGATTGCTGCACTTTCGCAGGATCAATCTGCAATATGTTATTCTGTTCAATTCGGCGCGCTGCGACCGATTGCTGCACTTTCTTTGGTTCAATCTGCAAAAATTCAGCACAATTCGGCGCGCTGCGACGGATTCCTGCACTTTCGCAGGATCAATCTGTAACAATTCAGGGTAATTCGGCACGCCGAGACCGATTGCTTAGTGGTAGTGGGATTGGTAGTGGTAGTGGTAGTGGGATGGGTAGTGGGATTGGTAGTGGTAGTGGTAGTGGTAGTGGTATTGGTAGTGGGATTGGTAGTGGGATTGGTAGTGGGATTGGTAGTGGTAGTGGTAGTGGTAGTGGGATTGGTAGTGGGATTGGTGGTGGTACTGGTAGTGGGATTGGTAGTGGAAATAGAAGTGTTAGTGGGATTGGTAGGGGAATTGGTAGTGGTAGTGGTAGTGGGATTGTAGTGGTAGTGGTAATGGGATTGGTAGTGGGATTGGTAGTGGTAGTTGTAGTGGGATTGGTAGTGGGATTGGTAATGGGATTGGTAGTAGTAGTGGGATTGGTAGTGGGATTGGTAGTGGGATTGGTAGTGGTAGTGGTAGTGGGATTGGTAGTGGTAGTGGTAGAGGTAGTGGGATTGGTAGTGGGATTGGTAGTGGTAGTGGTAGAGGTAGTGGGATTGGTAGTGGATTGGTAGTGGGATTGGTAGTGGGATTGCTAGTGGTAGTGGTATTGGCAGTGGGATTGGTAGTGGGATTTGTAGTGGTAATTGAAGTGGGATTGCGGGATCAATCTGTAATAATTCAGCGCAATTCGGCGCGCTGCGACGGATTGGTGCACTTTTGTGGGATCAATCTGTAACAATTTGGCGCAATTCGGCGCGCTCCGACGGATTGCAGCACTTTCGCGGAACCAATCGGTAACAATTCGGTGAGCTTCTACGGATTGCTGCACTATCGCCGGATCAATCTGCAACAATTTGCGGCATTTCGGCGCGCTGAGACAGATTGCTTTACTATGGCGGGATCAATCTGCAACATTTCGGCGCAATTCGGCGCACTGCGACGGATTCCTGCACTTTCGCAGGATCAATCTGTAGCAATTCGGAGTAATTCGGCACGCCGAGACCGACTGCTTAGTGGTAGTGGGATTGGTAGTGGTAGTGGGATTGTTAGTGGTAGTGGTAGTGGTAGTGGGATTGGTAGTGGTATTGGTAGTGGGATTGGTATTGGGATTGGTAGTGGGATTGGTAGTGGTAGTGGTAGTGGTAGTGGGATTGGTAGTGGTAGTGGTAGTGGGATTGGTAGTGGGACTGGTAGTGGTAGTGGTAGTGGTAGTGGGATTGGTAGTGGGATTGGTAGTGGGATTGGTAGTTGTAGTGGGATTGGTAGTGGGATTGGTAGTGGGATTGGTAGTGGGATTGGTAGTGGTAGTGGTAGTGGTAGTGGGATTGGTAGTGGGATTGGTAGTGGGATTGGTAGTGGGATTGGTAGTGGAAATTGTAGTGTTAGTGGGATTGGTAGGGGAATTGGTAGTGGTAGTGGTAGTGGGATTGGTAGTGGTAGTGGTAGTGGGATTGGTAGTGGGATTGGTAGTGGTAGTTGTAGTGGTAGTGGGATTGGTAGTGGGATTGGTAGTGGGATTGGTAGTTGTAGTGGGATTGGTAGTGGGATTGGTAGTGGGATTGGTAGTGGAATTGGTAGTGGTAGTGTAGTGGTAGTGGGATTGGTAGTGGGATTGGTAGTGGGATTGGTAGTGGGATTGGTAGTGGAAATTGTAGTGTTAGTGGGATTGGTAGGGGAATTGGTAGTGGTAGTGGTAGTGGGATTGCTAGTGGTAGTGGTAGTGGTAATGGAAGTGGTAGTGGTAGTGGAATTGGCCGCGGTATTGGTAGTGGGATTGGTAGTGGGTTTGGTTGTGGTAGTGGTATTGGTAGTGGGATTGGTAGTGGGATTGGTAGTGGTAATTGAAGTGGGATAGCGGGATCAAACTGTAACAATTCAGCGCTATTCGTCGCGATGCGACGGATTGGTGCACTTTTGCGGGATCAATCTGTAACAATTTGGCGCAATTCGGCGCGCTGCGACGGATTGCAGCACTTTCGCGGAACCAATCGGTAACAATTCGGCGAGCTACTACGGATTGCTGCACTATCACCGGATCAATCTGAAACAATTCGCGGCTATTCGGCGCGCTGAGACAGATTGCTTCACTATGACGGGATCAATCTGCAACAATTCGGCGCAATTCGGCGTGCTTAGACGGATTGCTGCACTTTCGCAGGATCAATCTGCAATATGTTATTCGGCACTATTGGGCGCGCTGCGACCGATTGCTGCACTTTCTTTGGTTCAATCTGCAAAAATTCAGCACAATTCGGCGCACTGCGACGGATTACTGCACTGTCGCAGGATCAATCTGTAACAATTCGCGGTATTTCGGCACGCCGAGACCGACTGCTTAGTGGTAGTGGGATTGGTAGTGGTAGTGGTAGTGGGATTGGTAGTGGTAGTGGTAGTGGTAGGGGGATTGGTAGTGGGATTGGTAGTGGGATTGGTTTTGGGATTGGTAGTGGAAATTGAAGTGTTAGTGGGATTGGTAGGGGAATTGGTAGTGGTAGTGGTAGTGGGATTGGTAGTGGAAGTGGTAGTGGGATTGGTAGTGGGATTGGTAGTGGTAGTGGTAGTGGTAGTGGGATTGGTAGTGGGATTGGTAGTGGAATTGGTAGTGGTAGTGGGATTGGTAGTGGGATTGGTAGTGGGATTGGTTGTGGGATTGGTAGTGGTAGTGGTAGTGGGATTGGTAGTGAGATTGGTAGTGGGATTGGTAGTGTTACTGGGATTGGTAGTGGGATTGGTAGTGGGATTGGTAGTTTGGATTGGTAGTGGTAGTGGTAGTTGGATTGGTAGTGGCAGTGGTAGAGGTAGTAGGATTGGTAGTGGGATTGGTTGTGGTAGTGGTAGTGGTAGAGGGATTGGTAGTGGGATTGGTAGTGGGATTGGTAGTGGGATTGTTAGTGGTAGTGGTAGTGGGATTGGTAGTGGTAGTGGTAGAGGTGGTGGGATTGGTTGTGGGATAGGTAGTGGTAGTGGTAGTGGTAGTGGGATTGGTAGTGGGATTGGTAGTGGGATTGGTAGTGGTAATTGTAGTGGTAGTGGGATCGGTAGTGGGATTTGTAGTGGTAGTGGTAGTGGGAATGATAGTGGTAGTGGTAGTGGGATTGGTAGTGGTAGTGGTTGTGGTAGTGGGATTGTTAGTGGGATTGGTAGTGGGATTGGTAGTGGGATGGGTAGTGGTAATTGTAGTGGTAGTGGGATCGGTAGTGGGATTTCTAGTGGTAGTGGGATTGGTAGTGGTAGTGGTAGTGGGATTGGTTGTGGGATTGGTAGTGGTAGTGGTAGTGGGATTGGTAGTGGGATTGGTAGTGGTAATTAAAGTGGTAGTGGGATTAGTAGTGGGATTGGTAGTGGTAGTGGTAGTGGTATTGAAAGTGGTAGTGGTAGTAAAATTGGCCGCGGTATTGGTAGTGGGAATGGTAGTGGGATTAGTTGTGGTAGTGGTATTGGTAGTGGGATTGGTAGTGGGATTTGCAGTGGTAATTGAAGTGGGATTGCGGGATCAATCTGTAACAATTCAGCGCGATTCGGCGCGCTGCGACGGATTCGTGCACTTTTGGGAATCAATCTGTAACAATTTGGCGCAATTCGGCGCGCTGCGACGGATTGCAGCACTTTCGCGGAACCAATCGGTAACAATTCGGCGAGCTACTACGGATTGCTGCACTATCACCGGATCAATCTGAAACAATTCGCGGCTATTCGGCGCGCTGAGACAGATTGCTTCACTATGACGGGATCAATCTGCAACAATTCGGCGCAATTCGGCGTGCTTAGACGGATTGCTGCACTTTCGCAGGATCAATCTGCAATATGTTATTCGGCACTATTGGACGCGCTGCGACCGATTGCTGCACTTTCTTTGGTTCAATCTGCAAAAATTCAGCACAATTCGGCACACTGCGACGGATTACTGCACTGTCGCAGGATCAATCTGTAACAATTCGCGGTATTTCGGCACGCCGAGACCGACTGCTTAGTGGTAGTGGGATTGGTAGTGGTAGTGGTAGTGGGATTGGTAGTGGTAGTGGTAGTGGTAGGGGGATTGGTAGTGGGATTGGTAGTGGGATTGGTTTTGGGATTGGTAGTGGAAATTGAAGTGTTAGTGGGATTGGTAGGGGAATTGGTAGTGGTAGTGGTAGTGGGATTGGTAGTGGAAGTGGTAGTGGGATTGGTAGTGGGATTGGTAGTGGTAGTGGTAGTGGTAGTGGGATTGGTAGTGGGATTGGTAGTGGAATTGGTAGTGGTAGTGGGATTGGTAGTGGGATTGGTAGTGGGATTGGTTGTGGGATTGGTAGTGGTAGTGGTAGTGGGATTGGTAGTGAGATTGGTAGTGGGATTGGTAGTGTTACTGGGATTGGTAGTGGGATTGGTAGTGGGATTGGTAGTGGGATTGGTAGTTTGGATTGGTAGTGGTAGTGGTAGTTGGATTGGTAGTGGCAGTGGTAGAGGTAGTAGGATTGGTAGTGGGATTGGTTGTGGTAGTGGTAGTGGTAGAGGGATTGGTAGTGGGATTGGTAGTGGGATTGGTAGTGGGATTGTTAGTGGTAGTGGTAGTGGGATTGGTAGTGGTAGTGGTAGAGGTGGTGGGATTGGTTGTGGGATAGGTAGTGGTAGTGGTAGTGGTAGTGGGATTGGTAGTGGGATTGGTAGTGGGATTGGTAGTGGTAATTGTAGTGGTAGTGGGATCGGTAGTGGGATTTGTAGTGGTAGTGGTAGTGGGAATGATAGTGGTAGTGGTAGTGGGATTGGTAGTGGTAGTGGTTGTGGTAGTGGGATTGTTAGTGGGATTGGTAGTGGGATTGGTAGTGGGATGGGTAGTGGTAATTGTAGTGGTAGTGGGATCGGTAGTGGGATTTCTAGTGGTAGTGGGATTGGTAGTGGTAGTGGTAGTGGGATTGGTTGTGGGATTGGTAGTGGTAGTGGTAGTGGGATTGGTAGTGGGATTGGTAGTGGTAATTAAAGTGGTAGTGGGATTAGTAGTGGGATTGGTAGTGGTAGTGGTAGTGGTATTGGAAGTGGTAGTGGTAGTAAATTTGGCCGCGGTATTGGTAGTGGGAATGGTAGTGGGATTAGTTGTGGTAGTGGTATTGGTAGTGGGATTGGTAGTGGGATTTGCAGTGGTAATTGAAGTGGGATTGCGGGATCAATCTGTAACAATTCAGCGCGATTCGGCGCGCTGCGACGGATTCGTGCACTTTTGGGAATCAATCTGTAACAATTTGGCGCAATTCGGCGCGCTGCGACGGATTGCAGCACATTCGCAGAACCAATCGGTAACAATTCGGCGAGCTACTACGGATTGCTGCACTATCGCCGGATCAATCTGTAACAATTCGCTGCAATTCGGCGCGCAGAGACAGATTGCTTCACTATGGCGGGATCAATCTGCAACAATTCGGCGCAATTCGGCGCGCTGAGACGGATTGCTGCACTTTTGCCGGATTAATCTGCAATATATTATTCTGTACAATTCGGCGCGCTGCGACCGATTGCTGCACTTTCTTTGGTTCAATCTGCAAAAATTCAGCACAATTCGGCGCACTGCGACGGATTCCTGCACTTTCACAGGATCAATCTGTAACAATTCGGGGTAATTCGGCACGCCGAGACCGATTGCTTAGTGGTAGTGGTATTTGTAGTGGGATTGGTAGTGGGATTGGTAGTGGGATTGGTAGTAGTAGTGGGATTGGTAGTGGGATTGGTAGTGGTAGTGGTATTGGTAGTGGGATTGGTAGTGGGATTGGTAGTGGTAATTGAAGTGGGATTGCGGGATCAATCTGTAACAAATCAGCGCAATTCGGCGCGCTGCGACGGATTGGTGCACTTTTGCGGGATCAATCTGTAACAATTTGGCGCAATTCGGCGCGCTGCGACGGATTGCAGCACTTTCGCGGAACCAATCGGTAACAATTCGGCGAGCTACTACGGATTGCTGCACTATTGCCGGATCAATCTGCAACAATTCGCGGTAATTCGGCGCGCTGAGACAGATTGCTTTACTATGGCGGGATCAATCTGCAACAATTCGGCGCAATTCGGTGCGCTGAGACGGATTGCTGCACTTTCGCAGGATCAATCTGCAATATGTTATTCGGCACAATTCGGCGCGCTGCGACCCGATTGCTGCACTTTCTTTGGTTCAATTTGCAAAAATTCAGCACAATTCGGCGTACTGCGACGGATTCCTGCACTTTCGCAGGATCAATCTGTAACTATTCGGAGTAATTCGGCACGCCGAGACCAAACTGCTTAGTGGTGGTGGGATTGGTAGTGGTAGTGGTAGTGGAATTGGTAGTGGTAGTGGTAGTGGTAGTAGGATTGGTAGTGGTATTGGAAGTGGGATTGGTAGTGGAAATTGAAGTGTTAGTGGGATTGGTAGGGGAATTGATAGTGGTAGTGGTAGTGGGATTGGTAGTGGTAGTGGTAGTGGGATTGGTAGTGGGATTGGTAGTGGTAGTGGTAGTGGTAGTGGGATTGGTAGTGGGATTGGTAGTGGAATTAGTAGTGGTAGTGGGATTAGTAGTGGGATTGGTAGTGGGATTGGTTGTGGGATTGGTAGTGGTAGTGGTAGTGGGATTGGTAGTGGGATTGGTAGTGGGATTGGTAGTGGTAGTGGGATTGGTAGTGGGATTGGTAGTGGGATTGGTAGTGGGATTGGTAGTGGGATTGGTAGTGGTAGTGGTAGTTGGATTGGTAGTGGTAGTGGTAGAGGTAGAGGGATTGGTAGTGGGATTGGTAGTGGTAGTGGTAGTGGTAGAGGGATTGGTAGTGGGATTGGTAGTGGGATTGGTAGTGGGATTGTTAGTGGTAGTGGTAGTGGTAGAGGGATTGGTAGTGGATTGGTAGTGGGATTGGTAGTGGGATTGGTAGTTGAAATTGTAGTGGTAGTGGGATTGGTAGGGGAATTGGTAGTGGTAGTGGTAGTGGGATTGGTAGTGGTAGTGGTAGTGGGATTGGTAGTGGGATTGGTAGTGGTAGTGGTAGTGGGATTGGTAGTGGGATTGGTAGTGGTAATTATAGTGGTAGTGGGATTAGTAGTGGGATTGGTAGTGGTTGTGGTAGTGGTATTGGATGTGGTAGTGGTAGTGGAATTGGCCGCGGTATTGGTAGTGGGATTGGTAGTGGGATTGGTTGTGGCAGTGGTATTGGTAGTGGGATTGGTAGTGGGATTTGTAGTGGTAATTGAAGTGGGATTGCGGGATCAATCTGTAACAATTCAGCGCGATTCGGCGCGCTAGGACGGATTGGTGCACTTTTGCGGGATCAATCTGTAACAATTTCGTGCAATTCGGCGCGCTGCGACGGATTGCAGCACTTTCGCGGAACCAATCGGTAACAATTCGGCGAGCTACTACGGATTGCTGCACTATCGCCGGATCATTCTGCAACAATTCGGCGCAATTCGGCGCGCTGAGACGGATTGCTGCACTTTCGCAGGATCAATCTGCAATATGTTATTCGGCACAATTCGGCGCGCAGCGACCGATTGCTGCACTGTCTTTGGTACTATCTGCAAAAATTCAGCACAATTCGGCACGCTGCGACGGATTCCTGCACTTTCACAGGATCAATCTGTAACAATTTGGGGCAATTCGGCGTGCCGTGACCAATTGCTTAGTGGTAGTAGGATTGGTAGTGGTAGTGGTAGTGGGATTGGTAGTGGGATTGGTAGTAGTAGTGGTAGTGGTAGTGGGATTGGTAGTGGGATTGGTAATGGTAGTGGCAGTGGTAGTGGGATTGGTAGTGGGATTGGTAGTGGGATTGGTAGTGGGATTGGTAGTGGGATTGGTAGTGGGATTGGTAGTGGGATTGGTAGTGAAATTGGTAGTCGGATTGGTAGTGGGATTGGTAGTGGGATTGGTAGTGGGATTGGTAGTGGGATTGGTAGTGGGATTGGTAGTGGGATTGGTAGTGGGATTGGTAGAGGGATTGGTAGTGGGATTGGTAGTGGGATTGGTAGTGGGATATTGGTAGTGGGATTGGTAGTGGGATTGGTAGAGGTAGTGGGATTGGTAGTGGGATAAGTAATGGTAGTGGTAGTGGTAGTTGGATTGGTAGTGGGATTGGTAGTGGGATTGGAAGTGGGAATGGTAGTGGGAGTGGTAGTGGGATTGGCAGTGGGATTGGTAGTGGGATTGGTAGTGGGATTGGTAGTGGGATTGGTAGTGGGATTGGTAGTGGGATTGGTAGTGTGATTGGTAGTGGGATTGGTAGTGGGATTGTTAGTGGGATTGGTATTGGGATTGGTAGTGGGATTGGTAGTGGGATTGGTAGTGGGATTGGTAGTGGGATTGGTAGTGGGATTGGTAGTGGTAGTGGTAGTGGGATTGATAGTGGTAGTGGTAGTGGGATTGGTAGTGGGATTGGTAGTGAGATTGGTAGTGGGATTGGTAGTGGGATTGGTAGTGGGATTGGTAGTGGGATTGGTAGTGTGATTGGTAGTGGGATTGGTAGTGGGATTGTTAGTGGGATTGGTATTGGGATTGGTAGTGGGATTGGTAGTGGGATTGGTATTGGGATTGGTAGTGGGATTGGTAGTGGGATTGGTAGTGGTAGTGGTAGTGGGATAGATAGTGGTAGTGGTAGTGGGATTGGTAGTGGGATTGGTAGTCGTAGCGGTAGTGGGATTGGTAATGGGATTGGTAGTGGGATTGGTAGTGGGATTGGTAGTGGGATTGGTAGTGGGATTGGTAGTGGGATTGGTAGTGGTTGTGGTAGTGGTAGTGGGATTGGTAGTGGGATTGGTAGTGGGATTGGTAGTGGGAATTGTAGTGGGATTGGTAGTGGGATTGGTAGTGGGATTGGTAGTGGGATTGGTAGTGGGATTGGTAGTGGGATTGGTAGTGGGATTGATAGTGGGATTGGTAGTGGGATTGGTAGTGGGATTGGTACTGGGATTGGTAGTGGGATTGGTAGTGGGATTGGTAGTGGGGATTGGTAGTGGGATTGGTAGTGGGATTGGTAGTGGGATTGGTAGAGGTAGTGGGATTGGTAGTGGGATTGGTAATGGTAGTGGTAGTGGTAGTGGTAGTGGGATTGGTAGTGGGATTGGTAGTGAAATTGGTAGTCGGATTGGTAGTGGGATTGGTAGTGGGATTGGTAGTGGGATTGGTAGTGGGATTGGTAGTGGGATTGGTAGTGGGATTGGTAGTGGTAGTGGTAGTGGGATTGGCAGTGGGATTGGTAGTGGTAGTCGTAGTGGGATTTGTAGTGGGATTGGTAGTGGGATTGGTAGTGGGATTGGTCGTGGGATTGGTAGTGGGATTGGTAGTGGGATTGGTAATGGGTTTGGTAGTGGGATTGGTAGTGGGATTGGTAGTGGGATTGGTAGTGGGATTGGTAGTGGGATTGGTAGAGGTAGTGGGGTTGGTAGTGGGATTGGTAATGGTAGTGGTTGTGGTAGAGGGATTGGTAGTGGGATTGGTAGTGGGATTGGTAGTGGGATTGGTAGTGGGATTGGTAGTGGGATTGGTAGTGGGATTGGTAGTGGGATTGGTAGTGGGATTGGTAGTGGGATTGGTAGTGGGATTGGTAGTGGGATTGGTAGTGGGATTGGTAGTGGGATTGGTAGTGGGATTGGTAGTGGGAGTGGTAGTGGGATTGGTAGTGGGATTGGTAGTGGGATTGGTAGTGGAATTGGTAGTGGGATTGGTAGTGGGATTGATATTGGGATTGGTAGTGTGATTGGTAGTGGGATTGGTAGTGGGATTGGTAGTGGGATTGGTAGTGGTAGTGTTAGTTGTAGTGGGATTGGTAGTGGGATTGGGATTGGTTGTGGGATTGGTAGTGGGATTGGTGGTGGAATTGGTCATGGGATTTGTAGTGTGATTGGTAGTGGGATTGGTAGTGGGATTGATAGTGGGATTGGTAGTGGGATTGGTAGTGAAATTGGTAGTCGGATTGGTATTGGGATTGGTAGTGGGATTGGTTGTGGGATTGGTAGTGGGATTGGTAGTGGGATTGGTAGTGGGATTGGTAGTGGGATTGGTAGTGGGATTGGTAGTGGGATTGGTAGTGGGATTGGTAGTGGGATTGGTAGTGGTAGTGGTAGTGGGATTGGTAGTGGGATTGGTAGTGGGATTGGTAGAGGGATTGGTAGTGGGAGTGGTAGTGGGATTGGCAGTGGGATTGGTAGTGGGATTGGTAGTGGGATTGGTAGTGGTAGTGGTAGCGGGATTGGTAGTGGGATTGGTAGTGGGATTGATAGTGGGATTGGTAGTGGGATTGGTAGTGGGATTGGTTGTGGGATTGGTAGTGGGATTGGTAGTGGTAGTCGTAGTGGTAGTGGAATTGGTAGTGGGATTGGGATTGGTAGTGGGATTAGTATTGGGATTGGTAGTGGGATTGGTAGTGGGATTGTTAGTGGGATTGGTAGTGGTAGTGGTAGTGGGATTGGTAGTGGGATTGGTAGTGGGATTGGTAGTGGGATTGGTAGTGGGATTGGTAGTGCGACTGGTAGTGGGATTGGTAGTGGGATTGGTAGTGGGATTGGTAGTGTGATTAATAGTGGGATTGGTAGTTGGATTGTTAGTGGGATTGTTATTGGATTGGTAGTTGGATTGGTAGTGGGATTGGTAGTGGGATTGGTAGTGGGATTGGTAGTGGGATTGGTAGTGGTGGTGGTAGTGGGATTGGTAGTGGGATTGGTAGTGGGATTGGTAGTGGAAATGGTAGTGGGATTGGTAGTGGGATTGGTAGTGGGATTGGTAGTGGGATTGGTAGTGGGATTGGTAGAGGGATTGTTAGTGGGATTGGTAGTGGTAGTGGTAGTGGTAGTGGGATTGGTAGTGGGATTGGTAGTGGGATTGGTAGTGGGATTTGTAGTGGGATTGGTAGTGGGATTGGTAGTGGGATTGGTAGTGGGATTGGTAGTGGGATTGGTAGTGGGTTTGGTAGTGGGATTGGAAGTGGGATTGGTAGTGGGATTGGTAGTGGGATTGGTAGTGGGAGTGGTAGTGGGATTGGCAGTGGGATTGGTAGTGGGAATGGTAGTGGGATTGGTAGTGGGATTGGTAGTGGGATTGGTAGTGGGATTGGTAGTTGGATTGATAGTGGGATTGGTAGTGGGATTGGTAGTGGGATTGGTAGTGGGATTGGTAGTGGGATTGGTAGTGGTAGTCGTAGTGGTAGTGGGATTGGTAGTGGGATTGGGATTGGTAGTGGGATTGGTAGTGGGATTGGTAGTGGGATTGGTAGTGGGATTGGTAGTGGGATTGGTAGTGGGATTGGTAGTGGGATTGGTAGTGGGATTGGTAGTGTGATTGGTAGTGGGATTGGTAGTGGGATTGTTAGAGGGATTGGTATTGGGATTGGTAGTGGGATTGGTAGTGGGATTGGTAGTGGGATTGGTAGTGGGATTGGTAGTGGGATTGGTAGTGGGATTGGTAGTGGGTTTGGTAGTGGGATTGGTAGTGGGATTGGTAGTGGGATTGGTAGTGGTAGTCGTAGTGGTAGTGGGATTGGTAGTGGGATTGGGATTGGTAGTGGGATTGGTAGTGGGATTGGTAGTGGGATTGGTAGTGGGATTGGTAGTGGGATTGGTAGTGGGATTGGTAGTGGGATTGGTAGTGGGATTGGTAGTGTGATTGGTAGTGGGATTGGTAGTGGGATTGTTAGAGGGATTGGTATTGGGATTGGTAGTGGGATTGGTAGTGGGATTGGTAGTGGGATTGGTAGTGGGATTGGTAGTGGGATTGGTAGTGGGATTGGTAGTGGGTTTGGTAGTGGGATTGGTAGTGGGATTGGTAGTGGGAATGGTAGGGGGATTGGTAGTGGGAGTGGTAGTGGGATTGGCAGTGGGATTGGTAGTGGGATTGGTAGTGGGATTGGTAGTGGGATTGGTAGTGGGATTGGTAGTGGGATTGGTAGTGGGATTGGTAGTGGGATTGGTAGTGGGATTGGTAGTGGGATTGGTAGTGTGATTGGTAGTGGGATTGGTAGTGGGATTGTTAGTGGGATTGGTATTGGGATTGGTAGTGGGATTGGTAGTGGGATTGGTAGTGGGATTGGAAGTGGGATTGGTAGTGGTAGTGGTAGTGGGATTGGTAGTGGGATTGGTAGTGGGATTGGTAGTGGGATTGGTAGTGGGATTGATAGTGGGATTGGTAGTGGGATTGGTAGTGGGATTGGTAGTGGGATTGGTAGTGGGATTGGTAGTGGGATTGGACGTGGGATTGGTAGTGGGATTGGTAGTGGGATTGGTAGTGGGATTGGTAGTGGGATTGGTAGTGGTAGTGTTAGTGGTAGTGGGATTGGTAGTGGTAGTGGAAGTGGTAGTGGGATTGGTAGTGGGATTGGTAGTGGTAGTGTTAGTGGTAGTGGGATTGGTAGTGGGATTGGGATTGGTTGTGGGATTTTTAGTGGGATTGGTAGTGGGGTGGTAGTGGGATTGGTAGTGGGATTGGTAGTGGGATTGGTAGTGGGATTGGTAGTGGGTTTGGTAGTGGGATTGGTAGTGGGATTGGTAGTGGGATTGGTAGTGGGATTGGTAGTGGGAGTGGTAGTGGGATTGGCAGTGGGATTGGTAGTGGGAATGGTTGTGGGATTGGTAGTGGGATTGGTAGTGGGATTGGTAGTGGGATTGATAGTGGGATTGGTAGTGGGATTGGTAGTGGGATTGGTAGTGGGATTGGTAGTGGGATTGGTAGTGGTAGTCGTACTGGTAGTGGGATGGGTTGTGGGATTGTTTGTGGGATTGGTATTGGGATTGGTAGTGGGATTGGTAGTGGGATTGGTAGTGGGATTGGTAGTGGGATTGGTAGTGTGATTGGTAGTGGGATTGGTAGTGGGATTGTTAGTGGGATTGGTAATGGGAATGGTAGTGGGATTGGTAGTGGGATTGGTAGTGGGATTGGTAGTGGGATTGGTAGTGGGATTGGTAGTGGTAGTGGTAGTGGGATTGGTAGTGGGATTGGTAGTGGGATTGGTAGTGGAAATGGTAGTGGATTGGTAGTGGGATTGGTAGTGGGATTGGTAGTGGGATTGGTAGTGGTAGTGGTAGTGGGATTGGTAGTGGGATTGGTAGTGGGATTGGTAGTGGAAATGGTAGTGGGATTGGTAGTGGGATTGGTAGTGGGATTGGTAGTGGGATTGGTAGTGGGATTGGAAGAGGGATTGTTAGTGGGATTGGTAGTGGTAGTGGTAGTGGTAGTGGGATTGGTAGTGGGATTGGTAGTGGGATTGGTAGTGGGATTTGTAGTGGGATTGGTAGTGGGATTGGTAGTGGGATTGGTAGTGGGATTGGTAGTGGGATTGGTAGTGGGATTGGTAGTGGGTTTGGTAGTGGGATTGGTAGTGGGAATGGTAGTGGGATTGGTAGTGGGATTGGTAGTGGGATTGGTAGTGGGTTTGGTAGTGGGATTGGTAGAGGGATTGGTAGTGGGATTGGTAGTAGGATTGGTAGTGGGAGTGGTAGTGGGATTGGCAGTGGGATTGGTAGTGGGATTGGTAATGGGATTGGTAGTGGGATTGGTAGTGGGATTAGTAGTGGGATTGGTAGTGGGATTGGAAGTGGGATTGATAGTGGGATTGGTAGTGGGATTGGTAGTGGGATTGGTAGTGGGATTGGTAGTGGGATTGGTAGTGGGATTGGTAGTCGGATTGGTAGTGGGATTGGTAGTGGGATTGGTAGTGGGATTGGTAGTGGGATTGGTAGTGGGATTGGTAGTGGGATTGGTAGAGGGATTGATATTGGGATTGGTAGTGTGATTGGTAGTGGGATTGGTAGTGGGATTGGTAGTGGGATTGGTAGTGGTAGTGGTAGTGGTAGTGGGATTGGTAGTGGGATTGGGATTGGTTGTGGGATTGGTAGTGGGATTGGTAGTGGGATTGGTGGTGGAATTGGTAATGGGATTGGTAGTGTGATTGGTAGTGGGATTGGTAGTGGGATTGGTAGTGGGATTGGTAGTGGGATTGGTAGTGAAATTGGTAGTCGGATTGGTAGTGGGATTGGTAGTGGGATTGGTAGTGGGATTGGTAGTGGGATTGGTAGTGGGATTGGTAGTGGGATTGGTAGTGGGATTGGTAGAGGGATTGGTAGTGGGATTGGTAGTGGGATTGGTAGTGGGATATTGGTAGTGGGATTGGTAGTGGGATTGGTAGAGGTAGTGGGATTGGTAGTGGGATAAGTAATGGTAGTGGTAGTGGTAGTTGGATTGGTAGTGGGATTGGTAGTGGGATTGGAAGTGGGAATGGTAGTGGGAGTGGTAGTGGGATTGGCAGTGGGATTGGTAGTGGGATTGGTAGTGGGATTGGTAGTGGGATTGGTAGTGGGATTGGTAGTGGGATTGGTAGTGTGATTGGTAGTGGGATTGGTAGTGGGATTGTTAGTGGGATTGGTATTGGGATTGGTAGTGGGATTGGTAGTGGGATTGGTAGTGGGATTGGTAGTGGGATTGGTAGTGGGATTGGTAGTGGTAGTGGTAGTGGGATTGATAGTGGTAGTGGTAGTGGGATTGGTAGTGGGATTGGTAGTGAGATTGGTAGTGGGATTGGTAGTGGGATTGGTAGTGGGATTGGTAGTGGGATTGGTAGTGTGATTGGTAGTGGGATTGGTAGTGGGATTGTTAGTGGGATTGGTATTGGGATTGGTAGTGGGATTGGTAGTGGGATTGGTATTGGGATTGGTAGTGGGATTGGTAGTGGGATTGGTAGTGGTAGTGGTAGTGGGATAGATAGTGGTAGTGGTAGTGGGATTGGTAGTGGGATTGGTAGTCGTAGCGGTAGTGGGATTGGTAATGGGATTGGTAGTGGGATTGGTAGTGGGATTGGTAGTGGGATTGGTAGTGGGATTGGTAGTGGGATTGGTAGTGGTTGTGGTAGTGGTAGTGGGATTGGTAGTGGGATTGGTAGTGGGATTGGTAGTGGGAATTGTAGTGGGATTGGTAGTGGGATTGGTAGTGGGATTGGTAGTGGGATTGGTAGTGGGATTGGTAGTGGGATTGGTAGTGGGATTGATAGTGGGATTGGTAGTGGGATTGGTAGTGGGATTGGTACTGGGATTGGTAGTGGGATTGGTAGTGGGATTGGTAGTGGGGATTGGTAGTGGGATTGGTAGTGGGATTGGTAGTGGGATTGGTAGAGGTAGTGGGATTGGTAGTGGGATTGGTAATGGTAGTGGTAGTGGTAGTGGTAGTGGGATTGGTAGTGGGATTGGTAGTGGGATTGGTAGTGGGATTGGTAGTGGGAGTGGTAGTGGGATTGGTAGTGGGATTGGTAGTGGGATTGGTAGTGGGATTGGTAGTGGGATTGGTAGTGGGATTGGTAGTGGGATTGGTAGTGGGATTGATAGTGGGATTGGTAGTGGGATTGGTAGTGGGATTGGTAGTGGGATTGGTAGTGGGATTGGTAGTGGTAGTCGTAGTGGTAGTGGGATTGGTAGTGGGATTGGGATTGGTAGTGGGATTGGTAGTGGGATTGGTAGTGGGATAGGTAGTGGGATTGTTAGAGGGATTGGTAGTGGTAGTGGTAGTGGGATTGGTAGTGGGATTGGTAGTGGGATTGGTAGTGGGATTGATAGTGGGATTGGTAGTGGGATTGGTAGTGGGATTGGTAGTGGGATTGGTAGTGCGATTGGTAGTGTGATTGGTAGTGGGATTGGTAGTGGGATTGTTAGTGGGATTGGTATTGGGATTGGTAGTGGGATTGGTAGTGGGATTGGTAGTGGGATTGGTAGTGGGATTGGTAGTGGGATTGGTAGTGGGATTGGTAGTAGTAGTGGTAGTGGGATTGGCAGTGGGATTGGTAGTGGGATTGGTAGTGGGATTGATAGTGGAATTGGTAGTGGGATTGGTAGTGGGATTGGTAGTGGGATTGGTAGTGGGATTGGTTGTGCGATTGGTAGTGGGATTGGTCGTGGGATTCATAGTGGGATTGGTAGTGCGATTGGTAGAGTGGGATTCATAGTTGGATTGGTAGTGGGATTGGTAGAGGTAGTGGGATTGGTAGTGGGATTGGTAATGGTAGTGGTAGTGGTAGTGGGATTGGTAGTGGGATTGGTAGTGGGATTGGTAGTGGGATTGGTAGTGGGATTGGTAGTGGGATTGGTAGTGGGATTGGTAGTGGGATTGGTAGTGGGATTGGTAGTGGGATTGGTAGTGGGATTGGTAGTGGTAGTGGTAGTGGTAGTGGGATTGGTAGTGGGATTGGTAGTGGGATTGGTAGTGGGATTGGTAGTGGGATTGGTAGTGGGATTGGTAGTGGGATTGGTAGTGGGATTGGTAGTGCGATTGGTAGTGGGATTGGTAGTGGGATTCATAGTGGGATTGGTAGTGGGATTGGTAGAGGTAGTGGGATTGGTAGTGGGATTGGTAATGCTAGTGGTAGTGGTAGTGGGATTGGTAGTGGGATTGGTAGTGGGATTGGTAGGGGATTGGTAGTGGGATTGGTAGTGGGATTGGTAGTGGGATTGGTAGTGGGATAGGTAGTGGGATTGGTAGTGGGATTGGTAGTGGGATTGGTAGTGGTAGTGGTAGTGGTAGTGGGATTGGTAGTGGGATTGGTAGTGGGATTGGTAGTGGGATTGGTAGTGGGATTGGTAGTGGGATTGGTAGTGGGATTGGTAGTGGGATTGGCAATGGGATTGGTCGTGGGATTGGTAGTGGGATTGGTAGTGGGATTGGTAGTGGGATTGGTAGTGGGATTGGTAGTGGGATTGGTAGTGGGATTGGTAGTGGGATTGGTAGTGGGATTGGTAGTGGGATTGGTAGTGGTAGTGGTAGTGGGATTGGTAGTGGGATTGGTAGTGGGATTGGTAGTGGGATTGGTAGTGGGATTGGTAGTGGGATTGGTAGTGGTAGTGGTAGTGGGACTGGTAGTGGGATTGGTAGTGGGATTGGTAGTGGGATTGGTAGTGTGATAGGTAGTGGGATTGGTAGTGGGATTGGTCGTGGGATTGGTAGTGGGATTGGTAGTCGGATTGGTAGTGGGATTGGTAGTGGGATTGGTAGTGGTAGTGTTAGTGGTAGTGGGATTGGTAGTGGTAGTGGAAGTGGTAGTGGGATTGGTAGTGGGATTGGTAGTGGGATTGGTATAGTGGGATTGGTAGTGGGATTGGTAGTGGGATTGGTAGTGGGAATAGTAGTGGGATTGGTAGTGGGATTGGTAGTGGGATTGGTAGTGGGATTGGTAGTGGGATTGGTAGTGGGATTCGTAGTGGGATTGGTAGTGGGATTGGTAGTGGGATTGGTAGTGGGATTGGTAGAGGAAGTGGGATTGGTACTTGGATTGGTAATGGTAGTGGTAGTGGTAGTGGGATTGGTAGTGGGATTGGTAGTGGGATTGGTAGTGGGATTGGTAGTGGGATTGGTAGTGGCATTGGTAGTGGGATTGGTAGTGGGATTGGTAGTGGCAGTGGTAGTGGGATTGGCCGTGGGATTGGTAGTGGGATTGGTTGTGGGATGGGAAATGGGATTGGTAGTGGGATTGGTAGTGGTAGTGGTAGTGGTAGTGGGATTGGTAGTGGGATTGGGATTGGTAGTGGGACTGGTTGTGGGATTGATAGTGGGATTGGTAATGGGATTGGTAGTGGGATTGGTAGTGGGATTGGTAGTGGGATTGGTAGTGGGATTGGTAGTGGTAGTGGTAGTGGGATTGGTAGTGGTAGTGGTAGTGGTAGTGGTAGTGGGATTGGTAGTGGGATTGGTAGTGGGATTGGTAGTGGGATTGGTAGTGGGATTGGTAGTGGGATTGGTAGTGGGATTGCTAGTGGGATTGGTAGTGGGATTGGTAGTGGGAATGGTAGTAGTAGTGGTAGTGGGATTGGCAGTGGGATTGGTAGTGTGATTGGTAGTGGGATTGATAGTGGAATTGGTAGTGGGATTGGTAGTGGGATTGGTAGTGGGATTGGTAGTGGGATTGGTAGTGCGATTGGTAGTGGGATTCGTAGTGGGATTCATAGTGGGATTGGTAGTGCGATTGGTAGAGTGGGATTCATAGTGGGATTGGTAGTGGGATTGGTAGTGGTAGTGGGATTGGTAGTGGGATTGGTAATGGTAGTGGTAGTGGGATTGGTAGTGGGATTGGTAGTGGGATTGGTAGTGGGATTGGTAGTGGGATTGGTAGTGGGATTGGTAGTGGGATTGGTAGTGGGATTGGTAGTGGGATTGGTAGTGGGATTGGTAGTGGGATTGGTAGTGGTAGTGGTAGTGGTAGTGGGATTGGTAGTGGGATTGGTAGTGGGATTGGTAGTGGGATTGGTAGTGGGATTGGTAGTGGGATTGGTAGTGGGATTGGTAGTGGGATTGGTAGTGCGATTGGTAGTGGGATTGGTAGTGGGATTCATAGTGGGATTGGTAGTGGGATTGGTAGAGGTAGTGGGATTGGTAGTGGGATTGGTAGTGGGATTGGTAGTGGGATTGGTAGTGGGATTGGTAGTGGGATTGGTAGTGGGATTGGTAGTGGGATTGGCAGTGGGATTGGTAGTGGGATTGGTAGTGGGATTCATAGTGGGATTGGTAGAGGTAGTGGGATTGGTAGTGGGATTGGTAATGCTAGTGGTAGTGGTAGTGGGATTGGTAGCGGGATTGGTAGTGGGATTGGTAGGGGATTGGTAGTGGGATTGGTAGTGGTATTGGTAGTGGGAATGGTAGTGGGATAGGTAGTGGGATTGGTAGTGGGATTGGTAGTGGGATTGGTAGTGGTAGTGGTAGTGGTAGTGGGATTGGTAGTGGGATTGGTAGTGGGATTGGTAGAGGGATTGGTAGTGGGATTGGTAGTGGGATTGGTAGTGGGATTGGTAGTGGGATTGGCAATGGGATTGGTAGTGGGATTGGTAGTGGGATTGGTAGTGGGATTGGTAGAGGGATTGGTAGTTGGATTGGTAGTGGGATTGGTAGTGGGATTGGTAGTGGGATTGGTAGTGGGATTGGTAGTGGGATTGGTAGTGGGATTGGTTGTGGTTGTGGTAGTGGGATTGGTAGTGGGATTGGTAGTGGGATTGGTAGTGGGATTGGTAGTGGGATTGGTAGTGGGATTGGTAGTGGTAGTGGTAGTGGGATTGGTAGTGGGATTGGTAGTGGGATTGGTAGTGGGATTGGTAGTGGGATAGGTAGTGGGATTGGTAGTGGGATTGGTCGTGGGATTGGTAGTGGGATTGGTAGTGGGATTGGTAGTGGGATTGGTAGTGGGATTGGTAGTGGTAGTGTTAGTGGTAGTGGGATTGGTAGTGGTAGTGGAAGTGGTAGTGGGATTGGTAGTGGGATTGGTAGTGGGATTGGTAGTGGGATTGGTAGTGGGATTGGTAGTGGGATTGGTAGTGGGAATAGTAGTGGGATTGGTAGTGGGATTGGTAGTGGGATTGGTTGTGGGATTGGGAGTGGGATTGGTAGTGGGATTCGTAGTGGGATTGGTAGTGGGATTGGTAGTGGGATTGGTAGTGGGATTGGTAGAGGTAGTGGGATTGGTACTGGGATTGGTAATGGTAGTGGTAGTGGTAGTGGGATTGGTAGTGGGATTGGTAGTGGGATTGGTTGTGGGATTGGTAGTGGGATTGGTAGTGGGATTGGTAGTGGGATTGGTAGTGGCAGTGGTAGTGGGATTGGCAGTGGGATTGGTAGTGGGATTGGTTGTGGGATGGGAAATGGGATTGGTAGTGGGATTGGTAGTGGTAGTGGTAGTGGTAGTGGGATTGGTAGTGGGATTGGGATTGGTAGTGGGACTGGTTGTGGGATTGATAGTGGGATTGGTAATGGGATTGGTAGTGGGATTGGTAGTGGGATTGGTAGTGGGATTGGTAGTGGGATTGGTAGTGGTAGTGGTAGTGGGATTGGTAGTGGTAGTGGTAGTGGTAGTGGTAGTGGGATTGGTAGTGGGATTGGTAGTGGGATTGGTAGTGGGATTGGTAGTGGGATTGGTAGTGGGATTGGTAGTGGGATTGCTAGTGGGATTGGTAGTGGGATTGGTAGTGGGAATGGTAGTAGTAGTGGTAGTGGGATTGGCAGTGGGATTGGTAGTGTGATTGGTAGTGGGATTGATAGTGGAATTGGTAGTGGGATTGGTAGTGGGATTGGTAGTGGGATTGGTAGTGGGATTGGTAGTGCGATTGGTAGTGGGATTGGTAGTGGGATTCATAGTGGGATTGGTAGTGCGATTGGTAGAGTGGGATTCATAGTGGGATTGGTAGTGGGATTGGTAGTGGTAGTGGGATTGGTAGTGGGATTGGTAATGGTAGTGGTAGTGGGATTGGTAGTGGGATTGGTAGTGGGATTGGTAGTGGGATTGGTAGTGGGATTGGTAGTGGGATTGGTAGTGGGATTGGTAGTGGGATTGGTAGTGGGATTGGTAGTGGGATTGGTAGTGGGATTGGTAGTGGTAGTGGTAGTGGTAGTGGGATTGGTAGTGGGATTGGTAGTGGGATTGGTAGTGGGATTGGTAGTGGGATTGGTAGTGGGATTGGAAGTGGGATTGGTAGTGGGATTGGTAGTGCGATTGGTAGTGGGATTGGTAGTGGGATTCATAGTGGGATTGGTAGTGGGATTGGTAGAGGTAGTGGGATTGGTAGTGGGATTGGTAATGCTAGTGGTAGTGGTAGTGGGATTGGTAGTGGGATTGGTAGTGGGATTGGTAGTGGGATTGGTAGTGGGATTGGTAGTGGGATTGGTAGTGGGATTGGTAGTGGGATTGGTAGAGGAAGTGGGATTGGTACTGGGATTGGTAATGGTAGTGGTAGTGGTAGTGGGATTGGTAGTGGGATTGGTAGTGGGATTGGTAGTGGGATTGGTAGTGGGATTGGTAGTGGGATTGGTAGTGGGATTGGTAGTGGCAGTGGTAGTGGGATTGGCCGTGGGATTGGTAGTGGGATTGGTTGTGGGATGGGAAATGGGATTGGTAGTGGGATTGGTAGTGGTAGTGGTAGTGGTAGTGGGATTGGTAGTGGGATTGGGATTGGTAGTGGGACTGGTTGTGGGATTGATAGTGGGATTGGTAATGGGATTGGTAGTGGGATTGGTAGTGGGATTGGTAGTGGGATTTGTAGTGGGATTGGTAGTGGTAGTGGTAGTGGGATTGGTAGTGGTAGTGGTAGTGGTAGTGGTAGTGGGATTGGTAGTGGGATTGGTAGTGGGATTGGTAGTGGGATTGGTAGTGGGATTGGTAGTGGGATTGGTAGTGAGATTGGTAGTGGGATTGCTAGTGGGATTGGTAGTGGGATTGGTAGTGGGAATGGTAGTAGTAGTGGTAGTGGGATTGGCAGTGGGATTGGTAGTGTGATTGGTAGTGGGATTGATAGTGGAATTGGTAGTGGGATTGGTAGTGGGATTGGTAGTGGGATTGGTAGTGGGATTGGTAGTGCGATTGGTAGTGGGATTGGTAGTGGGATTCATAGTGGGATTGGTAGTGCGATTGGTAGAGTGGGATTCATAGTGGGATTGGTAGTGGGATTGGTAGTGGTAGTGGGATTGGTAGTGGGATTGGTAATGGTAGTGGTAGTGGGATTGGTAGTGGGATTGGTAGTGGGATTGGTAGTGGGATTGGTAGTGGGATTGGTAGTGGGATTGGTAGTGGGATTGGTAGTGGGATTGGTAGTGGGATTGGTAGTGGGATTGGTAGTGGGATTGGTAGTGGTAGTGGTAGTGGTAGTGGGATTGGTAGTGGGATTGGTAGTGGGATTGGTAGTGGGATTGGTAGTGGGATTGGTAGTGGGATTGGTAGTGGGATTGGTAGTGGGATTGGTAGTGCGATTGGTAGTGGGATTGGTAGTGGGATTCATAGTGGGATTGGTAGTGGGATTGGTAGAGGTAGTGGGATTGGTAGTGGGATTGGTAATGCTAGTGGTAGTGGTAGTGGGATTGGTAGTGGGATTGGTAGTGGGATTGGTAGTGGGATTGGTAGTGGGATTGGTAGTGGGATTGGTAGTGGGATTGGTAGTGGGATTGGTAGTGGGATTGGTAGTGGGATTGGTAGTGGAAGTGGTAGTGGTAGTGGGATTGGTAGTGGGATTGGTAGTGGGATTGGTAGTGGGATTGGTAGTGGGATTGGTAGTGGGATTGGTAGTGGGATTGGTAGTGGGATTGGCAGTGGGATTGGTAGTGGGATTGGTAGTGGGATTCATAGTGGGATTGGTAGAGGTAGTGGGATTGGTAGTGGGATTGGTAATGCTAGTGGTAGTGGTAGTGGGATTGGTAGCGGGATTGGTAGTGGGATTGGTAGGGGATTGGTTGTGGGATTGGTAGTGGGATTGGTAGTGGGAATGGTAGTGGGATAGGTAGTGGGATTGGTAGTGGGATTGGTAGTGGGATTGGTAGTGGTAGTGGTAGTGGTAGTGGGATTGGTAGTGGGATTGGTAGTGGGATTGGTAGAGGGATTGGTAGTGGGATTGGTAGTGGGATTGGTAGTGGGATTGGTAGTGGGATTGGCAATGGGATTGGTAGTGGGATTGGTAGTGGGATTGGTAGTGGGATTGGTAGAGGGATTGGTAGTTGGATTGGTAGTGGGATTGGTAGTGGGATTGGTAGTGGGATTGGTAGTGGGATTGGTAGTGGGATTGGTTGTGGGATTGGTTGTGGTTGTGGTAGTGGGATTGGTAGTGGGATTGGTAGTGGGATTGGTAGTGGGATTGGTAGTGGGATTGGTAGTGGGATTGGTAGTGGTAGTGGTGGTGGGATTGGTAGTGGGATTGGTAGTGGGATTGGTAGTGGGATTGGTAGTGGGATAGGTAGTGGGATTGGTAGTGGGATTGGTCGTGGGATTGGTAGTGGGATTGGTAGTGGGATTGGTAGTGGGATTGGTAGTGGGATTGGTAGCGGTAGTGTTAGTGGTAGTGGGATTGGTAGTGGTAGTGGAAGTGGTAGTGGGATTGGTAGTGGGATTGGTAGTGGGATTGGTAGTGGGATTGGTAGTGGGATTGGTAGTGGGATTGGTAGTGGGAATAGTAGTGGGATTGGTAGTGGGATTGGTAGTGGGATTGGTTGTGGGATTGGGAGTGGGATTGGTAGTGGGATTCGTAGTGGGATTGGTAGTGGGATTGGTAGTGGGATTGGTAGTGGGATTGGTAGAGGTAGTGGGATTGGTACTGGGATTGGTAATGGTAGTGGTAGTGGTAGTGGGATTGGTAGTGGGATTGGTAGTGGGATTGGTTGTGGGATTGGTAGTGGGATTGGTAGTGGGATTGGTAGTGGGATTGGTAGTGGCAGTGGTAGTGGGATTGGCAGTGGGATTGGTAGTGGGATTGGTAGTGGGATGGGAAATGGGATTGGTAGTGGGATTGGTAGTGGTAGTGGTAGTGGTAGTGGGATTGGTAGTGGGATTGGGATTGGTAGTGGGATTGGTTGTGGGATTGATAGTGGGATAGGTAGTGGGATTGGTAGTGGGATTGGTAGTGGGATTGGTAGTGGGATTGGTAGTGGGATTGGTAGTGGTAGTGGTAGTGGGATTGGTAGTGGTAGTGGTAGTGGTAGTGGTAGTGGGATTGGTAGTGGGATTGGTATTGGGATTGGTAGTGGGATTGGTAGTGGGATTGGTAGTGGGATTGGTAGTGGGATTGGTAGTGGGATTGGTAGTGGGATTGGTAGTGGGATTGGTAGTAGTAGTGGTAGTGGGATTGGCAGTGGGATTGGTAGTGTGATTGGTAGTGGGATTGATAGTGGAATTGGTAGTGGGATTGGTAGTGGGATTGGTAGTGGGATTGGTAGTGGGATTGGTAGTGCGATTGGTAGTGGGATTGGTAGTGGGATTCATAGTGGGATTGGTAGTGCGATTGGTAGAGTGGGATTCATAGTGGGATTGGTAGTGGGATTGGTAGAGGTAGTGGGATTGGTGGTGGGATTGGTAATGGTAGTGGTAGTGGGATTGGTAGTGGGATTGGTAGTGGGATTGGTAGTGGGATTGTTAGTGGGATTGGTAGTGGGATTGTTAGTGGGATTGGTATTGGGATTGGTAGTGGGATTGGTAGTGGGATTGGTAGTGGGATTGGTAGTGGGATTGGTAGTGGGATTCGTAGTGGTAGTGGTAGTGGGATTGGTAGTGGGATTGGTAGTGGGATTGGTAGTGGGATTGGTAGTGGGATTGGTAGTGGGATTGGTAGTGCGATTGGTAGTGGGATTGGTAGTGGGATTGGTAGTGGGATTGGTAGTGGGATTGGTAGTGGAAGTGGTAGTGGGATTGGTAGTGGGATTGGTAGTGGGATTGGTAGTGGGATTGGTAGTGGGATTGGTAGAGGGATTCATAGTGGGATTGGTAGTGGGATTGGTAGAGGTAGTGGGATTGGTAGTGGGATTGGTAATGCTAGTGGTAGTGGTAGTGGGATTGGTAGTGGGATTGGTAGTGGGATTGGTAGTGGGATTGGTAGTGGGATTGGTAGTGGGATTGGTAGTGGGATTGGTAGTGGGATTGGTAGTGGGATTGGTAGTGGGATTGGTAGTGGGATTGGTAGTGGAAGTGGTAGTGGGATTGGTAGTGGGATTGGTAGTGGGATTGGTAGTGGGATTGGTAGTGGGATTGGTAGTGGGATTGGTAGTGGGATTGGCAGTGGGATTGGTAGTGGGATTGGTAGTGGGATTGGTAGTGGGATTGGTAGTGGGATTGGTAGTGGGATTGGTAGTGGGATTGGTAGTGGGATTGGTATTGGGATTGGTAGTGGGATTGGTAGTGGGATTGGTAGTGGTAGTGGTAGTGGGATTGGTAGTGGGATTGGTAGTGGGATTGGTAGTGGGATTGGTAGTGGGATTGGTAGTGGGATTGGTAGTGGGATTGGTCGTGGGATTGGTAGTGGGATTGGTAGTGGGATTGGTAGTGGGATTGGTAGTGGGATTGGTAGTGGTAGTGTTAGTGGTAGTGGGATTGGTAGTGGTAGTGGAAGTGGTAGTGGGATTGGTAGTGGGATTGGTAGTGGGATTGGTAGTGGGATTGGTAGTGGGATTGGTAGTGGGATTGGTAGTGGGAATAGTAGTGGGATTGGTAGTGGGAATGGTAGTGGGATTGGTAGTGGGATTGGTAGTGGGATTCGTAGTGGGATTGGTAGTGGGATTGGTAGTGGGATTGGTAGTGGGATTGGTAGAGGTAGTGGGATTGGTACTGGGATTGGTAATGGTAGTGGTAGTGGTAGTGGGATTGGTAGTGGGATTGGTAGTGGGATTGGTAGTGGGATTGGTAGTGGGATTGGTAGTGGGATTGGTAGTGGGATTGGTAGTGGGATTGGTAGTGGCAGTGGTAGTGGGATTGGCAGTGGGATTGGTAGTGGGATTGGTAGTGGGATTGGTAGTGGAATTGGTAGTGGGATTGGTAGTGGGATTGGTAGTGGGATTGGTAGTGGGATTTGTAGTGGTAGTGGTAGTGGTAGTGGGATTGGTAGTAGGATTGGGATTGGTAGTGGGATTGGTAGTGGGATTGGTAGTGGGATTGGTAGTGGGATTGGTAGTGGGATTGGTAGTGGGATTGGTAGTGGGATTGGTAGTGGGATTGGTAGTGGGATTGGTAGTGGGATTGGTAATGGGATTGGTAGTGGGATTGGTAGTGGGATTACTAGTGGTAGTCGTAGTGGTAGTGGGATTGGTAGTGGGATTGGGATTGGTAGTGGGATTGGTAGTGGGATTGGTAGTGGGATTGGTAGTGGGATTGGTAGTGGGATTGGTAGTGGGATTGGTAGTGGGATTGGTAGAGGGATTGGTAGTGGGATTGGTAGTGTGATTGGTAGTGGGATTGGTAGTGGGATTGTTAGTGGGATTGGTATTGGGATTGGTAGTGGGATTGGTAGTGGGATTGGTAGTGGGATTGGTAGTGGGATTGGTAGTGGGATTCGTAGTGGTAGTGGTAGTGGGATTGGTAGTGGGATTGGTAGTGGGATTGGTAGTGGGATTGGTAGTGGGATTGATAGAGGGATTGGTTGTGGGATTGGTAGTGGGATTGGTAGTGGGATTGGTAGTGGGATTGGTTGTGGGATTGGTAGTGGGATTGGTAGTGGGATTGGTAGTGGGATTGGTAGTGGGATTGGTAGTGGGATTGGTAGTGGTAGTGGTAGTGGGATTGGTAGTGGGATTGGTAGTGGGATTGGTATAGTGGGATTGGTAGTGGGATTGGTAGTGGGATTGGTAGTGGGAATAGTAGTGGGATTGGTAGTGGGATTGGTAGTGGGATTGGTAGTGGGATTGGTAGTGGGATTGGTAGTGGGATTCGTAGTGGTAGTGTTAGTGGTAGTGGGATTGGTAGTGGTAGTGGAAGTGGTAGTGGGATTGGTAGTGGGATTGGTAGTGGGATTGGTATAGTGGGATTGGTAGTGGGATTGGTAGTGGGATTGGTAGTGGGATTGGTAGTGGGAATAGTAGTGGGATTGGTAGTGGGATTGGTAGTGGGATTGGTAGTGGGATTGGTAGTGGGATTGGTAGTGGGATTCGTAGTGGGATTGGTAGTGGGATTGGTAGTGGGATTGGTAGTGGGATTGGTAGAGGAAGTGGGATTGGTACTGGGATTGGTAATGGTAGTGGTAGTGGTAGTGGGATTGGTAGTGGGATTGGTAGTGGGATTGGTAGTGGGATTGGTAGTGGGATTGGTAGTGGGATTGGTAGTGGGATTGGTAGTGGCAGTGGTAGTGGGATTGGCCGTGGGATTGGTAGTGGGATTGGTTGTGGGATGGGAAATGGGATTGGTAGTGGGATTGGTAGTGGTAGTGGTAGTGGTAGTGGGATTGGTAGTGGGATTGGGATTGGTAGTGGGACTGGTTGTGGGATTGATAGTGGGATTGGTAATGGGATTGGTAGTGGGATTGGTAGTGGGATTGGTAGTGGGATTGGTAGTGGGATTGGTAGTGGTAGTGGTAGTGGGATTGGTAGTGGTAGTGGTAGTGGTAGTGGTAGTGGGATTGGTAGTGGGATTGGTAGTGGGATTGGTAGTGGGATTGGTAGTGGGATTGGTAGTGGGATTGGTAGTGGGATTGCTAGTGGGATTGGTAGTGGGATTGGTAGTGGGAATGGTAGTAGTAGTGGTAGTGGGATTGGAAGTGGGATTGGTAGTGTGATTGGTAGTGGGATTGATAGTGGAATTGGTAGTGGGATTGGTAGTGGGATTGGTAGTGGGATTGGTAGTGGGATTGGTAGTGCGATTGGTAGTGGGATTGGGAGTGGGATTCATAGTGGGATTGGTAGTGCGATTGGTAGAGTGGGATTCATAGTGGGATTGGTAGTGGGATTGGTAGTGGTAGTGGGATTGGTAGTGGGATTGGTAATGGTAGTGGTAGTGGGATTGGTAGTGGGATTGGTAGTGGGATTGGTAGTGGGATTGGTAGTGGGATTGGTAGTGGGATTGGTAGTGGGATTGGTAGTGGGATTGGTAGTGGGATTGGTAGTGGGATTGGTAGTGGGATTGGTAGTGGTAGTGGTAGTGGTAGTGGGATTGGTAGTGGGATTGGTAGTGGGATTGGTAGTGGGATTGGTAGTGGGATTGGTAGTGGGATTGGTAGTGGGATTGGTAGTGGGATTGGTAGTGCGATTGGTAGTGGGATTGGTAGTGGGATTCATAGTGGGATTGGTAGTGGGATTGGTAGAGGTAGTGGGATTGGTAGTGGGATTGGTAATGGTAGTGGTAGTGGTAGTGGGATTGGTAGTGGGATTGGTAATGGTAGTGGTAGTGGGATTGGTAGTGGGATTGGTAGTGGGATTGGTAGTGGGATTGGTAGTGGGATTGGTAGTGGGATTGGTAGTGGGATTGGTCGTGGGATTGGTAGTGGGATTGGTAGTGGGATTGGTAGTGGGATTGGTAGTGGGATTGGTAGTGGTAGTGTTAGTGGTAGTGGGATTGGTAGTGGTAGTGGAAGTGGTAGTGGGATTGGTAGTGGGATTGGTAGTGGGATTGGTAGTGGGATTGGTAGTGGGATTGGTAGTGGGATTGGTAGTGGGAATAGTAGTGGGATTGGTAGTGGGATTGGTAGTGGGATTGGTAGTGGGATTGGTAGTGGGATTCGTAGTGGGATTGGTAGTGGGATTGGTAGTGGGATTGGTAGTGGGATTGGTAGAGGTAGTGGGATTGGTACTGGGATTGGTAATGGTAGTGGTAGTGGTAGTGGGATTGGTAGTGGGATTGGTAGTGGGATTGGTAGTGGGATTGGTAGTGGGATTAGTAGTGGGATTGGTAGTGGGATTGGTAGTGGGATTGGTAGTGGCAGTGGTAGTGGGATTGGCAGTGGGATTGGTAGTGGGATTGGTAGTGGGATTGGTAGTGGAATTGGTAGTGGGATTGGTAGTGGGATTGGTAGTGGGATTGGTAGTGGGATTTGTAGTGGTAGTGGTAGTGGTAGTGGGATTGGTAGTAGGATTGGGATTGGTAGTGGGATTGGTAGTGGGATTGGTAGTGGGATTGGTAGTGGGATTGGTAGTGGGATTGGTAGTGGGATTGGTAGTGGGATTGGTAGTGGGATTGGTAGTGGGATTGGTAGTGGGATTGGTAATGGGATTGGTAGTGGGATTGGTAGTGGGATTACTAGTGGTAGTCGTAGTGGTAGTGGGATTGGTAGTGGGATTGGGATTGGTAGTGGGATTGGTAGTGGGATTGGTAGTGGGATTGGTAGTGGGATTGGTAGTGGGATTGGTAGTGGGATTGGTAGTGGGATTGGTAGTGGGATTGGTAGAGGGATTGGTAGTGGGATTGGTAGTGTGATTGGTAGTGGGATTGGTAGTGGGATTGTTAGTGGGATTGGTATTGGGATTGGTAGTGGGATTGGTAGTGGGATTGGTAGTGGGATTGGTAGTGGGATTGGTAGTGGGATTCGTAGTGGTAGTGGTAGTGGGATTGGTAGTGGGATTGGTAGTGGGATTGGTAGTGGGATTGGTAGTGGGATTGATAGAGGGATTGGTAGTGGGATTGGTAGTGGGATTGGTAGTGGGATTGGTAGTGGGATTGGTTGTGGGATTGGTAGTGGGATTGGTAGTGGGATTGGTAGTGGGATTGGTAGTGGGATTGGTAGAGGTAGTGGGATTGGTAGTGGGATTGGTAGAGGTAGTGGGATTGGTAGTGGGATTGGTAATGGTAGTGGTAGTGGTAGTGGGATTCGTAGTGGGATTGGTTGTGGGATTGGTAGTGGGATTGGTAGTGGGAGTGGTAGTGGGATTGGTAGTGGGATTGGTAGTGGGATTGGTAGTGGGATTGGTAGTGGGATTGGTAGTGGGATTGGTAGTGGGATTGGTAGTGGTAGTCGTAGTGGTAGTGTTAGTGGTAGTGGGATTGGTAGTGGTAGAGGAAGTGGTAGTGGGATTGGTAGTGGGATTGGTAGTGGGAATGGTAGTGGGATTGGTAGTGGGATTGGTAGTGTGATTGGTTGTGGGAATAGTAGTGGGATTGGTAGTGGGATTGGTAGTGGGATTTGTAGTGGGATTGGTAGTGGGATTCGTAGTGGGATTGGTAGTGGGATTGGTAGTGGGATTGGATGTGGGATTGGTTGAGGTAGTGGGATTGGTACTGGGATTGGTAATGGTAGTGGTAGTGGTAGTGGGATTGGTAGTGGGATTGGTAGTGGGATTGGTAGTGGGATTGGTAGTGGGATTGGTAGTGGTAGTGGTAGTGGGATTGGTAGTGGGATTGGTAGTGGGATTGGTAGTGGGATTGGTAGTGGGATTGATAGTGGGATTGGTAGTGGGATTGGTAGTGGGATTGGTAGTGGGATTGGTAGTGGGATTGGTAGTGGGATTGGACGTGGGTTTGGTAGTGGGATTGGTAGTGGGATTGGTAGTGGGATTGGTAGTGGGATTGGTAGTGGGATTGGTAGTGGGATTGGTAGTGGTAGTGTTAGTGGTAGTGGGATTGGTAGTGGTAGTGGAAGTGGTAGTGGGATTGGTAGTGGGATTGGTAGTGGGATTGGTAGTGGGATTGGTAGTGAGATTGGTATTAGATTGGTAGTGGGATTGGTAGTGGGATTGGTAGTGGGATTGGTAGTGGGATTGGTAGTGGGATTGGTACTGGGATTGGTAGTGGGATTGGTAGTGGGATTGGTAGTGGGATTGGTACTGGGATTGGTAGTGGCATTGGTAGTGGGATTGGTAGTGGGAGTGGTAGTGCGATTGGTAGTGGGATTGGTAGTGGGATTGGTAGTGGGATTGGTAGTGGGATTGGTAGTGGGATGGGAAATGGGATTGGTAGTGGGATTGGTAGTGGGATTGGTAGTGGGATTGGTAGTAGTAGTGGTAGTGGGATTGGCAGTGGGATTGGTAGTGGGATTGGTAGTGGGATTGATAGTGGAATTGGTAGTGGGATTGGTAGTGGGATTGGTTGTGCGATTGGTAGTGGGATTGGTCGTGGGATTCATAGTTGGATTGGTAGTGGGATTGGTAGAGGTAGTGGGATTGGTAGTGGGATTGGTAATGGTAGTGGTAGTGGTTGTGGGATTGATAGTGGGATAGGTAGTGGGATTGGTAGTGGGATTGGTAGTGGGATTGGTAGTGGGATTGGTAGTGGGATTGGTAGTGGGATTGGTAGTGCGATTGGTAGTGGGATTGGTAGTGGGATTCATAGTGGGATTGGTAGTGGGATTGGTAGAGGTAGTGGGATTGGTAGTGGGATTGGTAATGCTAGTGGTAGTGGTAGTGGGATTGGTAGTGGGATTGGTAGTGGGATTGGTAGGGGATTGGTAGTGGGATTGGTAGTGGGATTGGTAGTGGGATTGGTAGTGGGATAGGTAGTGGGATTGGTAGTGGGATTGGTAGTGGGATTGGTAGTGGTAGTGGTAGTGGTAGTGGGATTGGTAGTGGGATTGGTAGTGGGATTGGTAGTGGGATTGGTAGTGGGATTGGTAGTGGGATTGGCAATGGGATTGGTCGTGGGATTGGTAGTGGGATTGGTAGTGGGATTGGTAGTGGGATTGGTAGTGGGATTGGTAGTGGGATTGGTAGTGGGATTGGTAGTGGGATTGGTAGTGGGATTGGTAGTGGGATTGGTAGTGGGATTGGTAGTGGTAGTGGTAGTGGGATTGGTAGTGGGATTGGTAGTGGGATTGGTAGTGGGATTGGTAGTGGGATAGGTAGTGGGATTGGTAGTGGGATTGGTCGTGGGATTGGTAGTGGGATTGGTAGTCGGATTGGTAGTGGGATTGGTAGTGGGATTGGTAGTGGTAGTGTTAGTGGAAGTGGGATTGGTAGTGGTAGTGGAAGTGGTAGTGGGATTGGTAGTGGGATTGGTAGTGGGATTGGTATAGTGGGATTGGTAGTGGGATTGGTAGTGGGATTGGTAGTGGGAATAGTAGTGGGATTGGTAGTGGGATTGGTAGTGGGATTGGTAGTGGGATTGGTAGTGGGATTGGTAGTGGGATTCGTAGTGGGATTGGTAGTGGGATTGGTAGTGGGATTGGTAGTGGGATTGGTAGAGGAAGTGGGATTGGTACTGGGATTGGTAATGGTAGTGGTAGTGGTAGTGGGATTGGTAGTGGGATTGGTAGTGGGATTGGTAGTGGGATTGGTAGTGGGATTGGTAGTGGGTTTGGTAGTGGGATTGGTAGTGGCAGTGGTAGTGGGATTGGCCGTGGGATTGGTAGTGGGATTGGTTGTGGGATGGGAAATGGGATTGGTAGTGGGATTGGTAGTGGTAGTGGTAGTGGTAGTGGGATTGGTAGTGGTAGTGGTAGTGGTAGTGGGATTGGTAGTGGGATTGGGATTGGTAGTGGGACTGGTTGTGGGATTGATAGTGGGATTGGTAATGGGATTGGTAGTGGGATTGGTAGTGGGATTGGTAGTGGGATTGGTAGTGGGATTGGTAGTGGTAGTGGTAGTGGGATTGGTAGTGGTAGTGGTAGTGGTAGTGGTAGTGGGATTGGTAGTGGGATTGGTAGTGGGATTGGTAGTGGGATTGGTAGTGGGATTGGTAGTGGGATTGGTAGTGGGATTGCTAGTGGGATTGGTAGTGGGATTGGTAGTGGGAATGGTAGTAGTAGTGGTAGTGGGATTGGCAGTGGGATTGGTAGTGTGATTGGTAGTGGGATTGATAGTGGAATTGGTAGTGGGATTGGTAGTGGGATTGGTAGTGGGATTGGTAGTGGGATTGGTAGTGCGATTGGTAGTGGGATTGGTAGTGGGATTCATAGTGGGATTGGTAGTTCGATTGGTAGAGTGGGATTCATAGTGGGATTGGTAGTGGGATTGGTAGTGGTAGTGGGATTGGTAGTGGGATTGGTAATGGTAGTGGTAGTGGGATTGGTAGTGGGATTGGTAGTGGGATTGGTAGTGGGATTGGTAGTGGGATTGGTAGTGGGATTGGTAGTGGGATTGGTAGTGGGATTGGTAGTGGGATTGGTAGTGGGATTGGTAGTGGGATTGGTAGTGGTAGTGGTAGTGGTAGTGGGATTGGTATTGGGATTGGTAGTGGGATTGGTAGTGGGATTGGTAGTGGGATTGGTAGTGGGATTGGTAGTGGGATTGGTAGTGGGATTGGTAGTGCGATTGGTAGTGGGATTGGTAGTGGGATTCATAGTGGGATTGGTAGTGGGATTGGTAGAGGTAGTGGGATTGGTAGTGGGATTGGTAATGCTAGTGGTAGTGGTAGTGGGATTGGTAGTGGGATTGGTAGTGGGATTGGTAGTGGGATTGGTAGTGGGATTGGTAGTGGGATTGGTAGTGGGATTGGTAGTGGGATTGGTAGTGGGATTGGTAGTGCGATTGGTAGTGGGATTGGTAGTGGGATTCATAGTGGGATTGGTAGTGGGATTGGTAGAGGTAGTGGGATTGGTAGTGGGATTGGTAGTGGGATTGGTAGTGGGATTGGTAGTGGGATTGGTAGTGGGATTGGTAGTGGGATTGGTAGTGGGATTGGTAGTGGGATTGGTAGTGGGATTGGTAGTGGGATTGGTAGTGGGATTGGCAGTGGGATTGGTAGTGGGATTGGTAGTGGGATTCATAGTGGGATTGGTAGAGGTAGTGGGATTGGTAGTGGGATTGGTAATGCTAGTGGTAGTGGTAGTGGGATTGGTAGCGGGATTGGTAGTGGGATTGGTAGTGTATTGGTAGTGGGATTGGTAGTGGGATTGGTAGTGGGAATGGTAGTGGGATAGGTAGTGGGATTGGTAGTGGGATTGGTAGTGGGATTGGTAGTGGTAGTGGTAGTGGTAGTGGGATTGGTAGTGGGATTGGTAGTGGGATTGGTAGAGGGATTGGTAGTGGGATTGGTAGTGGGATTGGTAGTGGGATTGGTAGTGGGATTGGCAATGGGATTGGTAGTGGGATTGGTAGTGGGATTGGTAGTGGGATTGGTAGAGAGATTGGTAGTTGGATTGGTAGTGGGATTGGTAGTGGGATTGGTAGTGGGATTGGTTATGGTTGTGGTAGTGGGATTGGTAGTGGGATTGGTAGTGGGATTGGTAGTGGGATTGGTAGTGGCATTGGTAGTGGGATTGGTAGTGGTAGTGGTAGTGGGATTGGTAGTGGGATTGGTAGTGGGATTGGTAGTGGGATTGGTAGTGGGATAGGTAGTGGGATTGGTAGTGGGATTGGTCGTGGGATTGGTAGTGGGATTGGTAGTGGGATTGGTAGTGGGATTGGTAGTGGGATTGGTAGTGGTAGTGTTAGTGGTAGTGGGATTGGTAGTGGTAGTGGAAGTGGTAGTGGGATTGGTAGTGGGATTGGCAGTGGGATTGGTAGTGGGATTGGTAGTGGGATTGGTAGTGGGATTGGTAGTGGGAATAGTAGTGGAATTGGTAGTGGGATTGGTAGTGGGATTGGTTGTGGGATTGGGAGTGGGATTGGTAGTGGGATTCGTAGTGGGATTGGTAGTGGGATTGGTAGTGGGATTGGTAGTGGGATTGGTAGAGGTAGTGGGATTGGTACTGGTATTGGTAATGGTAGTGGTAGTGGTAGTGGGATTGGTAGTGGGATTGGTAGTGGGATTGGTTCAGGGATTGGTAGTGGGATTGGTAGTGGGATTGGTAGTGGGATTGGTAGTGGCAGTGGTAGTGGGATTGGCAGTGGGATTGGTAGTGGGATTGGTAGTGGGATGGGAAATGGGATTGGTAGTGGGATTGGTAGTGGTAGTGGTAGTGGTAGTGGGATTGGTAGTGGGATTGGGATTGGTAGTGGGATTGGTTGTGGGATTGATAGTGGGATAGGTAGTGGGATTGGTAGTGGGATTGGTAGTGGGATTGGTAGTGGGATTGGTAGTGGGATTGGTAGTGGTAGTGGTAGTGGGATTGGTAGTGGTAGTGGTAGTGGTAGTGGTAGTGGGATTGGTAGTGGGATTGGTATTGGGATTGGTAGTGGGATTGGTAGTGGGATTGGTAGTGGGATTGGTAGTGGGATTGGTAGTGGGATTGGTAGTGGTAGTGGTAGTGGGATTGGTAGTGGTAGTGGTAGTGGTAGTGGTAGTGGGATTGATAGTGGAATTGGTAGTGGGATTGGTAGTGGGATTGGTAGTGGGATTGGTAGTGGGATTGGTAGTGCGATTGGTAGTGGGATTGGTAGTGGGATTCATAGTGGGATTGGTAGTGCGATTGGTAGAGGTAGTGGGATTGGTGGTGGGATTGGTAATGGTAGTGGTAGTGGGATTGGTAGTGGGATTGGTAGTGGGATTGGTAGTGGGATTGTTAGTGGGATTGGTAGTGGGATTGGTAGTGGGATTGGTAGTGGGATTGGTAGTGGGATTGGTAGTGGGATTGGTAGTGGGATTGGTAGTGGTAGTGGTAGTGGTAGTGGGATTGGTAGTGGGATTGGTAGTGGGATTGGTAGTTGGATTGGTAGTGGGATTGGTAGTGGGATTGGTAGTGGGATTGGTAGTGGGATTGGTAGTGCGATTGGTAGTGGGATTGGTAGTGAGATTGGTAGTGGGATTGGTAGTGGGATTGGTAGTGGAAGTGGTAGTGGGATTGGTAGTGGGATTGGTAGTGGGATTGGTAGTGGGATTGGTAGTGGGATTGGTAGTGGGATTCATAGTGGGATTGGTAGTGGGATTGGTAGAGGTAGTGGGATTGGTAGTGGGATTGGTAATGCTAGTGGTAGTGGTAGTGGGATTGGTAGTGGGATTGGTAGTGGGATTGGTAGTGGGATTGGTAGTGGGATTGGTAGTGGGATTGGTAGTGGGATTGGTAGTGGGATTGGTAGTGGGATTGGTAGTGGGATTGGTAGTGGGATTGGTAGTGGAAGTGGTAGTGGGATTGGTAGTGGGATTGGTAGTGGGATTGGTAGTGGGATTGGTAGTGGGATTGGTAGTGGGATTGGTAGTGGGATTGGCAGTGGGATTGGTAGTGGGATTGGTAGTGGGATTGGTAGTGGGATTGGTAGTGGGATTGGTAGTGGGATTGGTAGTGGGATTGGTAGTAGGATTGGTATTGGGATTGGTAGTGGGATTGGTAGTGGGATTGGTAGTGGTAGTGGTAGTGGGATTGGTAGTGGGATTGGTAGTGGGATTGGTAGTGGGATTGGTAGTGGGATTGGTAGTGGGATTGGTAGTGGGATTGGTAGTGGGATTGGTAGTGGGATTGGTAGTGGGATTGGTCGTGGGATTGGTAGTGGGATTGGTAGTGGGATTGGTAGTGGGATTGGTAGTGGGATTGGTAGTGGTAGTGTTAGTGGTAGTGGGATTGGTAGTGGTAGTGGAAGTGGTAGTGGGATTGGTAGTGGGATTGGTAGTGGGATTGGTAGTGGGATTGGTAGTGGGATTGGTAGTGTGATTGGTAGTGGGAATAGTAGTGGGATTGGTAGTGGGATTGGTAGTGGGATTGGTAGTGGGATTGGTAGTGGGATTCGTAGTGGGATTGGTAGTGGGATTGGTAGTGGGATTGGTAGTGGGATTGGTAGAGGTAGTGGGATTGGTACTGGGATTGGTAATAGTAGTGGTAGTGGTAGTGGGATTGGTAGTGGGATTGGTAGTGGGATTGGTAGTGGGATTGGTAGTGGGATTGGTAGTGGGATTGGTAGTGGGATTGGTAGTGGGATTGGTAGTGGCAGTGGTAGTGGGATTGGCAGTGGGATTGGTAGTGGGATTGGTAGTGGGATTGGTAGTGGAATTGGTAGTGGGATTGGTAGTGGGATTGGTAGTGGAATTGGTAGTGGGATTGGTAGTGGTAGTGGTAGTGGGATTGGTAGTAGGATTGGGATTGGTAGTGGGATTGGTAGTGGGATTGGTAGTGGGATTGGTAGTGGGATTGGTAGTGGGATTGGTAGTGGGATTGGTAGTGGGATTGGTAGTGGGATTGGTAGTGGGATTGGTAGTGGGATTGGTAATGGGATTGGTAGTGGGATTGGTAGTGGGATTACTAGTGGTAGTCGTAGTGGTAGTGGGATTGGTAGTGGGATTGGGATTGGTAGTGGGATTGGTAGTGGGATTGGTAGTGGGATTGGTAGTGGGATTGGTAGTGGGATTGGTAGTGGGATTGGTAGTGGGATTGGTAGAGGGATTGGTAGTGGGATTGGTAGTGTGATTGGTAGTGGGATTGGTAGTGGGATTGTTAGTGGGATTGGTATTGGGATTGGTAGTGGGATTGGTAGTGGGATTGGTAGTGGGATTGGTAGTGGGATTGGTAGTGGGATTCGTAGTGGTAGTGGTAGTGGGATTGGTAGTGGGATTGGTAGTGGGATTGGTAGTGGGATTGGTAGTGGGATTGATAGAGGGATTGGTTGTGGGATTGGTAGTGGGATTGGTAGTGGGATTGGTAGTGGGATTGGTTGTGGGATTGGTAGTGGGATTGGTAGTGGGATTGGTAGTGGGATTGGTAGTGGGATTGGTAGTGGGATAGGTAGTGGGATTGGTAGTGGGATTGGTCGTGGGATTGGTAGTGGGATTGGTAGTCGGATTGGTAGTGGGATTGGTAGTGGGATTGGTAGTGGTAGTGTTAGTGGTAGTGGGATTGGTAGTGGTAGTGGAAGTGGTAGTGGGATTGGTAGTGGGATTGGTAGTGGGATTGGTATAGTGGGATTGGTAGTGGGATTGGTAGTGGGATTGGTAGTGGGAAAAGTAGTGGGATTGGTAGTGGGATTGGTAGTGGGATTGGTAGTGGGATTGGTAGTGGGATTGGTAGTGGGATTGGTAGTGGGATTCGTAGTGGGATTGGTAGTGGGATTGGTAGTGGGATTGGTAGTGGGATTGGTAGAGGAAGTGGGATTGGTACTGGGATTGGTAATGGTAGTGGTAGTGGTAGTGGGATTGGTAGTGGGATTGGTAGTGGGATTGGTAGTGGGATTGGTAGTGGGATTGGTAGTGGGATTGGTAGTGGGATTGGTAGTGGCAGTGGTAGTGGGATTGGCCGTGGGATTGGTAGTGGGATTGGTTGTGGGATGGGAAATGGGATTGGTAGTGGGATTGGTAGTGGTAGTGGTAGTGGTAGTGGGATTGGTAGTGGGATTGGGATTGGTAGTGGGACTGGTTGTGGGATTGATAGTGGGATTGGTAATGGGATTGGTAGTGGGATTGGTAGTGGGATTGGTAGTGGGATTGGTAGTGGGATTGGTAGTGGTAGTGGTAGTGGGATTGGTAGTGGTAGTGGTAGTGGTAGTGGTAGTGGGATTGGTAGTGGGATTGGTAGTGGGATTGGTAGTGGGATTGGTAGTGGGATTGGTAGTGGGATTGGTAGTGGGATTGCTAGTGGGATTGGTAGTGGGATTGGTAGTGGGAATGGTAGTAGTAGTGGTAGTGGGATTGGCAGTGGGATTGGTAGTGTGATTGGTAGTGGGATTGATAGTGGAATTGGTAGTGGGATTGGTAGTGGGATTGGTAGTGGGATTGGTAGTGGGATTGGTAGTGCGATTGGTAGTGGGATTGGTAGTGGGATTCATAGTGGGATTGGTAGTGCGATTGGTAGAGTGGGATTCATAGTGGGATTGGTAGTGGGATTGGTAGTGGTAGTGGGATTGGTAGTGGGATTGGTAATGGTAGTGGTAGTGGGATTGGTAGTGGGATTGGTAGTGGGATTGGTAGTGGGATTGGTAGTGGGATTGGTAGTGGGATTGGTAGTGGGATTGGTAGTGGGATTGGTAGTGGGATTGGTAGTGGGATTGGTAGTGGGATTGGTAGTGGTAGTGGTAGTGGTAGTGGGATTGGTAGTGGGATTGGTAGTGGGATTGGTAGTGGGATTGGTAGTGGGATTGGTAGTGGGATTGGTAGTGGGATTGGTAGTGCGATTGGTAGTGGTAGTGTTAGTGGTAGTGGGATTGGTAGTGGTAGTGTTAGTGGTAGTGGGATTGGTAGTGGTAGTGTTAGTGGTAGTGGGATTGGTAGTGGTAGTGGAAGTGGTAGTGGGATTGGTAGTGGGATTGGTAGTGGGATTGGTATAGTGGGATTGGTAGTGGGATTGGTAGTGGGATTGGTAGTGGGAATAGTAGTGGGATTGGTAGTGGGATTGGTAGTGGGATTGGTAGTGGGATTGGTAGTGGGATTGGTAGTGGGATTCGTAGTGGGATTGGTAGTGGGATTGGTAGTGGGATTGGTAGTGGGATTGGTAGAGGAAGTGGGATTGGTACTGGGATTGGTAATGGTAGTGGTAGTGGTAGTGGGATTGGTAGTGGGATTGGTAGTGGGATTGGTAGTGGGATTGGTAGTGGGATTGGTAGTGGGATTGGTAGTGGGATTGGTAGTGGCAGTGGTAGTGGGATTGGCCGTGGGATTGGTAGTGGGATTGGTTGTGGGTTGGGAAATGGGATTGGTAGTGGGATTGGTAGTGGTAGTGGTAGTGGTAGTGGGATTGGTAGTGGGATTGGGATTGGTAGTGGGACTGGTTGTGGGATTGATAGTGGGATTGGTAATGGGATTGGTAGTGGGATTGGTAGTGGGATTGGTAGTGGGATTGGTAGTGGGATTGGTAGTGGTAGTGGTAGTGGGATTGGTAGTGGTAGTGGTAGTGGTAGTGGTAGTGGGATTGGTAGTGGGATTGGTAGTGGGATTGGTAGTGGGATTGGTAGTGGGATTGGTAGTGGGATTGGTAGTGGGATTGCTAGTGGGATTGGTAGTGGGATTGGTAGTGGGAATGGTAGTAGTAGTGGTAGTGGGATTGGCAGTGGGATTGGTAGTGTGATTGGTAGTGGGATTGATAGTGGAATTGGTAGTGGGATTGGTAGTGGGATTGGTAGTGGGATTGGTAGTGGGATTGGTAGTGCGATTGGTAGTGGGATTGGTAGTGGGATTCATAGTGGGATTGGTAGTGCGATTGGTAGAGTGGGATTCATAGTGGGATTGGTAGTGGGATTGGTAGTGGTAGTGGGATTGGTAGTGGGATTGGTAATGGTAGTGGTAGTGGGATTGGTAGTGGGATTGGTAGTGGGATTGGTAGTGGGATTGGTAGTGGGATTGGTAGTGGGATTGGTAGTGGGATTGGTAGTGGGATTGGTAGTGGGATTGGTAGTGGGATTGGTAGTGGGATTGGTAGTGGTAGTGGTAGTGGTAGTGGGATTGGTAGTGGGATTGGTAGTGGGATTGGTAGTGCGATTGGTAGTGGGATTGGTAGTGGGATTCATAGTGGGATTGGTAGTGGGATTGGTAGAGGTAGTGGGATTGGTAGTGGGATTGGTAATGCTAGTGGTAGTGGTAGTGGGATTGGTAGTGGGATTGGTAGTGGGATTGGTAGTGGGATTGGTAGTGGGATTGGTAGTGGGATTGGTAGTGGGATTGGTAGTGGGATTGGTAGTGGGATTGGTAGTGCGATTGGTAGTGGGATTGGTAGTGGGATTCATAGTGGGATTGGTAGTGGGATTGGTAGAGGTAGTGGGATTGGTAGTGGGATTGGTAATGCTAGTGGTAGTGGTAGTGGGATTGGTAGTGGGATTGGTAGTGGGATTGGTAGTGGGATTGGTAGTGGGATTGGTAGTGGGATTGGTAGTGGGATTGGTAGTGGGATTGGTAGTGGGATTGGTAGTGGGATTGGTAGTGGGATTGGTAGTGGAAGTGGTAGTGGTAGTGGGATTGGTAGTGGGATTGGTAGTGGGATTGGTAGTGGGATTGGTAGTGGGATTGGTAGTGGGATTGCTAGTGGGATTGGTAGTGGGATTGGCAGTGGGATTGGTAGTGGGATTGGTAGTGGGATTCATAGTGGGATTGGTAGAGGTAGTGGGATTGGTAGTGGGATTGGTAATGCTAGTGGTAGTGGTAGTGGGATTGGTAGCGGGATTGGTAGTGGGATTGGTAGGGGATTGGTAGTGGGATTGGTAGTGGGATTGGTAGTGGGAATGGTAGTGGGATAGGTAGTGGGATTGGTAGTGGGATTGGTAGTGGGATTGGTAGTGGTAGTGGTAGTGGTAGTGGGATTGGTAGTGGGATTGGTAGTGGGATTGGTAGAGGGATTGGTAGTGGGATTGGTAGTGGGATTGGTAGTGGGATTGGTAGTGGGATTGGCAATGGGATTGGTAGTGGGATTGGTAGTGGGATTGGTAGTGGGATTGGTGGAGGGATTGGTAGTTGGATTGGTAGTGGGATTGGTAGTGGGATTGGTAGTGGGATTGGTAGTGGGATTGGTAGTGGGATTGGTAGTGGGATTGGTTGTGGTTGTGGTAGTGGGATTGGTAGTGGGATTGGTAGTGGGATTGGTAGTGGGATTGGTAGTGGGATTGGTAGTGGGATTGGTAGTGGTAGTGGTGGTGGGATTGGTAGTGGGATTGGTAGTGGGATTGGTAGTGGGATTGGTAGTGGGATAGGTAGTGGGATTGGTAGTGGGATTGGTGGTGGGATTGGTAGTGGGATTGGTAGTGGGATTGGTAGTGGGATTGGTAGTGGGATTGGTAGTGGTAGTGTTAGTGGTAGTGGTAGTGTTAGTGGTAGTGGGATTGGTAGTGGTAGTGGAAGTGGTAGTGGGATTGGTAGTGGGATTGGTAGTGGGATTGGTAGTGGGATTGGTAGTGGGATTGGTAGTGGGATTGGTAGTGGGAATAGTAGTGGGATTGGTAGTGGGATTGGTAGTGGGATTGGTTGTGGGATTGGGAGTGGGATTGGTAGTGGGATTCGTAGTGGGATTGGTAGTGGGATTGGTAGTGGGATTGGTAGTGGGATTGGTAGAGGTAGTGGGATTGGTACTGGGATTGGTAATGGTAGTGGTAGTGGTAGTGGGATTGGTAGTGGGATTGGTAGTGGGATTGGTTGTGGGATTGGTAGTGGGATTGGTAGTGGGATTGGTAGTGGGATTGGTAGTGGCAGTGGTAGTGGGATTGGCAGTGGGATTGGTAGTGGGATTGGTAGTGGGATGGGAAATGGGATTGGTAGTGGGATTGGTAGTGGTAGTGGTAGTGGTAGTGGGATTGGTAGTGGGATTGGGATTGGTAGTGGGATTGGTTGTGGGATTGATAGTGGGATAGGTAGTGGGATTGGTAGTGGGATTGGTAGTGGGATTGGTAGTGGGATTGGTAGTGGGATTGGTAGTGGTAGTGGTAGTGGGATTGGTAGTGGTAGTGGTAGTGGTAGTGGTAGTGGGATTGGTAGTGGGATTGGTATTGGGATTGGTAGTGGGATTGGTAGTGGGATTGGTAGTGGGATTGGTAGTGGGATTGGTAGTGGGATTGGTAGTGGGATTGGTAGTGGGATTGGTAGTAGTAGTGGTAGTGGGATTGGCAGTGGGATTGGTAGTGTGATTGGTAGTGGGATTGATAGTGGAATTGGTAGTGGGATTGGTAGTGGGATTGGTAGTGGGATTGGTAGTGGGATTGGTAGTGCGATTGGTAGTGGGATTGGTAGTGGGATTCATAGTGGGATTGGTAGTGCGATTGGTAGAGTGGGATTCATAGTGGGATTGGTAGTGGGATTGGTAGAGGTAGTGGGATTGGTGGTGGGATTGGTAATGGTAGTGGTAGTGGGATTGGTAGTGGGATTGGTAGTGGGATTGGTAGTGGGATTGTTAGTGGGATTGGTAGTGGGATTGGTAGTGGGATTGGTAGTGGGATTGGTAGTGGGATTGGTAGTGGGATTGGTAGTGGGATTGGTAGTGGTAGTGGTAGTGGTAGTGGGATTGGTAGTGGGATTGGTAGTGGGATTGGTAGTGGGATTGGTAGTGGGATTGGTAGTGGGATTGGTAGTGGGATTGGTAGTGGGATTGGTAGTGGGATTGGTAGTGGGATTGGTAGTGGGATTGGTAGTGGGATTGGTAGTGGGATTGGTAGTGGAAGTGGTAGTGGGATTGGTAGTGGGATTGGTAGTGGGATTGGTAGTGGGATTGGTAGTGGGATTGGTAGTGGGATTCATAGTGGGATTGGTAGTGGGATTGGTAGAGGTAGTGGGATTGGTAGTGGGATTGGTAATGCTAGTGGTAGTGGTAGTGGGATTGGTAGTGGGATTGGTAGTGGGATTGGTAGTGGGATTGGTAGTGGGATTGGTAGTGGGATTGGTAGTGGGATTGGTAGTGGGATTGGTAGTGGGATTGGTAGTGGGATTGGTAGTGGGATTGGTAGTGGAAGTGGTAGTGGGATTGGTAGTGGGATTGGTAGTGGGATTGGTAGTGGGATTGGTAGTGGGATTGGTAGTGGGATTGGTAGTGGGATTGGCAGTGGGATTGGTAGTGGGATTGGTAGTGGGATTGGTAGTGGGATTGGTAGTGGGATTGGTAGTGGGATTGGTAGTGGGATTGGTATTGGGATTGGTAGTGGGATTGGTAGTGGGATTGGTAGTGGTAGTGGTAGTGGGATTGGTAGTGGGATTGGTAGTGGGATTGGTAGTGGGATTGGTAGTGGGATTGGTAGTGGGATTGGTAGTGGGATTGGTCGTGGGATTGGTAGTGGGATTGGTAGTGGGATTGGTAGTGGGATTGGTAGTGGGATTGGTAGTGGTAGTGTTAGTGGTAGTGGGATTGGTAGTGGTAGTGGAAGTGGTAGTGGGATTGGTAGTGGGATTGGTAGTGGGATTGGTAGTGGGATTGGTAGTGGGATTGGTAGTGGGATTGGTAGTGGGAATAGTAGTGGGATTGGTAGTGGGATTGGTAGTGGGATTGGTAGTGGGATTGGTAGGGGGATTCGTAGTGGGATTGGTAGTGGGATTGGTAGTGGGATTGGTAGTGGGATTCATAGTGGGATTGGTAGTGGGATTGGTAGAGGTAGTGGGATTGGTAGTGGGATTGGTAATGCTAGTGGTAGTGGTAGTGGGATTGGTAGTGGGATTGGTAGTGGGATTGGTAGTGGGATTGGTAGTGGGATTGGTAGTGGGATTGGTAGTGGGATTGGTAGTGGGATTGGTAGTGGGATTGGTAGTGGGATTGGTAGTGGGATTGGTAGTGGAAGTGGTAGTGGGATTGGTAGTGGGATTGGTAGTGGGATTGGTAGTGGGATTGGTAGTGGGATTGGTAGTGGGATTGGTAGTGGGATTGGCAGTGGGATTGGTAGTGGGATTGGTAGTGGGATTGGTAGTGGGATTGGTAGTGGGATTGGTAGTGGGATTGGTAGTGGGATTGGTAGTGGGATTGGTATTGGGATTGGTAGTGGGATTGGTAGTGGGATTGGTAGTGGTAGTGGTAGTGGGATTGGTAGTGGGATTGGTAGTGGGATTGGTAGTGGGATTGGTAGTGGGATTGGTAGTGGGATTGGTAGTGGGATTGGTCGTGGGATTGGTAGTGGGATTGGTAGTGGGATTGGTAGTGGGATTGGTAGTGGGATTGGTAGTGGTAGTGTTAGTGGTAGTGGGATTGGTAGTGGTAGTGGAAGTGGTAGTGGGATTGGTAGTGGGATTGGTAGTGGGATTGGTAGTGGGATTGGTAGTGGGATTGGTAGTGGGATTGGTAGTGGGAATAGTAGTGGGATTGGTAGTGGGATTGGTAGTGGGATTGGTAGTGGGATTGGTAGTGGGATTCGTAGTGGGATTGGTAGTGGGATTGGTAGTGGGATTGGTAGTGGGATTGGTAGAGGTAGTGGGATTGGTACTGGGATTGGTAATGGTAGTGGTAGTGGTAGTGGGATTGGTAGTGGGATTGGTAGTGGGATTGGTAGTGGGATTGGTAGTGGGATTGGTAGTGGGATTGGTAGTGGGATTGGTAGTGGGATTGGTAGTGGCAGTGGTAGTGGGATTGGCAGTGGGATTGGTAGTGGGATTGGTAGTGGGATTGGTAGTGGAATTGGTAGTGGGATTGGTAGTGGGATTGGTAGTGGGATTGGTAGTGGGATTTGTAGTGGTAGTGGTAGTGGTAGTGGGATTGGTAGTAGGATTGGGATTGGTAGTGGGATTGGTAGTGGGATTGGTAGTGGGATTGGTAGTGGGATTGGTAGTGGGATTGGTAGTGGGATTGGTAGTGGGATTGGTAGTGGGATTGGTAGTGGGATTGGTAGTGGGATTGGTAATGGGATTGGTAGTGGGATTGGTAGTGGGATTACTAGTGGTAGTCGTAGTGGTAGTGGGATTGGTAGTGGGATTGGGATTGGTAGTGGGATTGGTAGTGGGATTGGTAGTGGGATTGGTAGTGGGATTGGTAGTGGGATTGGTAGTGGGATTGGTAGTGGGATTGGTAGAGGGATTGGTAGTGGGATTGGTAGTGTGATTGGTAGTGGGATTGGTAGTGGGATTGTTAGTGGGATTGGTATTGGGATTGGTAGTGGGATTGGTAGTGGGATTGGTAGTGGGATTGGTAGTGGGATTGGTAGTGGGATTCGTAGTGGTAGTGGTAGTGGGATTGGTAGTGGGATTGGTAGTGGGATTAGTAGTGGGATTGGTAGTGGGATTGATAGAGGGATTGGTTGTGGGATTGGTAGTGGGATTGGTAGTGGGATTGGTAGTGGCATTGGTAGTGGAAATTGTAGTGGTAGTGGGATTGGTAGGGGAATTGGTAGTGGTAGTGGTAGTGGGATTGGTAGTGGTATTGGTAGTGGGATTGGTAGTGGGATTGGTAGTGGTAGTGGGATTGGTAGTGGGATTGGTAGTGGTAGTGGGATTGGTAGTGGGATTGGTAGTGGGATTGGTAGTGGGATTGGTAGTGGGATTGGTAGTGGGATTGGGAGTGGTAGTGGTAGTGGGATTGGTAGTGGGATTGGTAGTGGGAATGGTAGTGAAAATTTTAGTGGTAGTGGGATTGGTAGGGGAATTGGTAGTGGGAGTGGTAGTGGGATTGTAAGTGGTAGTGGTAGTGGGATTGGTAGTGGGATTTGTAGTGGTAGTGGTAGTGGTAGTGGGATTGGTAGAGGGATTGGTAATGGTAGTGGTAGTGGGATTGGTAGTGGGATTGGTAATGGTAGTGGTAGTGGTAGTGGGATTGGTAGTGGGAATGGTAGTTGGATTGGTAGTGGTAGTGGGATTGGTAGTGGGATTGGTAGTGGGATTGGTGGTGGGATTGGTAGTGGGATTGGTAGTGGGATTGGTAGTGGTAGTGGGATTGGTAGTGGGATTAGTAGTGGGATTGGTAGTGGGATTGGTAGTGGGATTTGTAGTGGGATTGGTAGTGGTAGTGGCAGTGGGATTGGTAGTGGTAGTGGTAGTGGTAGTGGGATGCGGAGTGGGATTGGTAGTGGGATTGGTAGTGGTAATTGAAGTGGGATTGCGGGATCAATCTGTAACAATCCAGCGCAATTCGGCGCGCTGCGACGGATTGGTGCACTTTTGCGGGATCAATCTGTAACAATTTGGCGCAATTCGACGCGCAGCGACGGATTGCAGCACTTTCGAGGAACCAATCTGTAACAATTCGGCGCGCTACAACGGAATGCTGCACTATCGCCGGATCAATCTGCATCAATTCGTGGTAAATCGGCGCGCTGAGACCGATTGCTTCACTATGGCGGGATCAATCTGCAACAATTCGGCGCAATTCGGCGCGCTGAGACGGATTGCTGCACTTTCGCAGGATCAATCAGCAATATGTTATTCGGCACAATTCGGCGCGCTGCGACCGATTGCTGCACTGTCTTTGGTCCAATCTGCAAAAATTCAGCTCAATTCGGCACGTTGCGACGGATTCCTGCACTTTCACAGGATCAATCTTTAACAATTTGGGGCAATTCGGCGTGCCGTGACCAATTGCTTAGTCGTAGTGGGATTGGTAGTAGTAGTGGTAGTGGTAGTGGGATTGGTAGTGGGATTGGTAGTGGGATTGGTAGTGGTAGTGGGATTGGTAGTGGGATTGGTAGTGGGATTGGTAGTGGGATTGGTAGTGGGATTGGTAGTGGGATTGGTAGTGGGATTGGTAGTGGGATTGGTAGTGGTAGTGGTAGTGGTAGTGGGATTGTTAGGGGAATTGGTAGTGGTATTGGTAGTGGGATTGGTAGTGGTAGTGGTAGTGGGATTGGTAGTGGGATTGGTAGTGGTAGTGGTAGTGGTAGTGGTATTGGTAGTGGGATTGGTAGTGGGATTGGTAGTGGTAGTGGGATTGGTAGTGGGATTGGTAGTGGGATTGGTAGTGGGATTAGTAGTGGGATTGGTAGTGGTAGTGGTAGTGGGATTGGTTGTGGGATTGGTAGTGGGATTGGTAGAGGTAGTGGTAATGGTAGTGGGATTGGTAGTGGGATTGGTAGTGGGATTGGTAGTGGTAGTGGGATTGGTAGTGGGATTGGTAGAGGGGTTGGTAGTGGGATTGGTAGTGGGATTGGTAGTGGGATTGGTTGTGGGATTGGTTGTGGGATTGGTAGTGGTAGTGGTAGTGGTAGTGGGATTGTTAGGGGAATTGGTAGTGGTAGTGGTAGAGGGATTGAAAGTGGTAGTGGTAGTGGGATTGGTAGTGGGATTGGTAGTGGTAGTGGTAGTGGTAGAGGGATTGGTAGTGGGATTGGTAGTGGGATTGGTAGTGGTAGTGGTAGTGGTAGAGGGATTGGTAGTGGGATTGGTAGTGGGATTGGTAGTGGTAGTGGGATTGGTAGTGGGATCGGTAGTGGGATTGGTGGTGGGATTGGTAGTGGGATTGGTAGTGGAATTGGTAGTGGGAATGGTAGTGGTAGTGGTAGTGGGATTGGTAGTGGTAGTGGTAGTGGTAGTGGGATTGGTAGTGGGATTGGTAGTGGGATTGGTAGTGGTAATTGAAGTGGGATTGCGGGATCAATCTGTAACAATCCAGCGCAAATCGGCGCACAGCGACGGATTGCAGCACTTTCGCGGAACCAATCTGTAACAATTCGGCGCGCTACAACGGATTGCTGCACTATCGCTAGATCAATCTGCAACAATTAGGGGCAATTCGGCGCACTAAGACCGATTGCATCACTATGCCGTGATCAATTTGCAACAATACGGCGCAATTCGGCGCGCTGAGACGGATTCCTGCACTTTCACAGGATCAATCTGAAACAATTTTGGGCAATTCGGCGTGCCGTGACCAATTGCTTAGTGGTAGTGGGATTGGTAGTGGTAGTGGGATTGGTAGTGGGATTGGTAGTAGTAGTGGTAGTGGAAGTGGGATTGGTAGTGGGATTGGTAGTGGGATTGGTAGTGGTAGTGGGATTAGTAGTGGGATTGGTAGTGGTAGTGGTAGTGGGATTGGTAGTGGGATTGGTAGTGGTAGTGGTAGTGGTAGTGGGATGGGAAGTGGGATTGGTAGTGGGATTGGTTGTGGTAATTGAAGTGGGATTGCTGGATCAATCTGTAACAATCCAGCGCAATTCGGCGCGCTGCGACGGATTGGTGCATTTTTGCGGGATCAATCTGTAACAATTCGGCGCACTACAACGGAATGCTGCACTATCGCCGGATCAATCTGCAACAATTCGTGGCAAATCGGCGCACTGAGACCGATTGTTTCACTATGGCGGTATCAATCTGCAACAATTCGGCGCAATTCAGCGCGATGAGACGGATTGCTGCACTATCGCAGGATCAATCTGCAATATGTTATTCGGCACAATTCGGCGCGCTGCGACCGATTGCTGCACTGTCTTTGGTCCAATCTGCAAAATTTCAGCACAATTCGGCACTCTGCGACGGATTCCTGCACTTTCACAGGATCAATCTGTAACAATTTTGGGCAATTCGGCGTGCCGTGACCAATTGCTTAGTGGTAGTGGGATTGGTAGTGGTAGTGGGATTGGTAGTGGGATTGGTAGTAGTAGTGGTAGTGGTAGTGGGATTGGTAGTGGGATTGGTAGTGGGATTGGTAGTGGTAATGGGATTAGTAGTGGGATTGGTAGTGGGATTGGTAGTGGGATTGGTAGTGGGATTGGTAGAGGGATTGGTAGTGGTAGTGGTAGGGGTAGTGGGATTGTTAGGGGAATTGGTAGTGGGATTGGTAGTGATAGTGGTAGTGGTAGTGGGATTGTTAGGGGAATTGGTAGTGGTAGTGGTAGTGGGATTGGAAGTGGTAGTGGTAGTGGGATTGTTAGTGGGATTGGTAGTGGTAGTGGTAGTGGTAGTGGTATTGGTAGTGGGATTGGTAGTGGGATTGGTAGTGGTAGTGGGATTGGTGGTGGGATTGATAGTGGGATTGGTAGTGGGATTGGTAGTGGTAGTGGTAGTGGGATTGGTAGTGGGATTGGTAGAGGGATTGGAAGTGGGATTGGTAGTGGGATTGGTAGTGGTAGTGGTAGTGGTAGTGGAATTGGTTGTGGGATTGGTAGTGGTAGTAGTAGTGGGATTGGTAGTGGTAGTGGTAGTGGGATTGGTAGTGGGATTGGTAGTGGTAGTGGTAGTGGTAGAGGGATTGGTAGTGGCATTGGTAGTGGGATTGGTAGTGGTAGTGGGATTGGTAGTGGGATTGGTAGTGGGATTGGTAGTGGGATTGGAAGTGGGATTGGTAGTGGTAGTGGTAGTGGGATTGGTAGTGGGATTGGTAGTGGGATTGGTAGTGGAAATTTTAGTGGTAGAGGGATTGGTAGGGGAATAGGTAGTGGTAGTGGTAGTGGGATTGTAAGTGGTAGTGGTAGTGGGATTGGTAGTGGGATTGGCAGTGGTAGTTTTAGTGGTAGTGGGATTGGTAGTGGGATTGGTAGTGGGATTGGTAGTGGTAGTGGGATTGGTAGTGGGATTGGTAGTGGTAGTGGTAGTGGTAGTGGGATTGGTAGTGGTATTGGTAGTAGAAGTGATAGTGGTAGTGGGATTGGTAGTGGGATTGGTAGTGGGATTGGTAGAGGTAGTGGGATTGGTAGTGGGATTGGTAGTGGGATTGGTAGTGGGATTGGTAGTGGGATTGGTAGTGGGATTGGTAGTGGTAGTGGTAGTGGTAGTGGTATTGGTAGTGGGATTGGTAGTGGGATTGGAAGTGGTAGTGGGATTGGTGGTGGGATTAATATAGGGATTGGTAGTGGGATTGGAAGTGGTAGTGGTAGTGGGATTGGTAGTGGGATTGGTAGTGGGATTGGTAGTGGGATTGGTAGTGGGATTGGTAGGGGAATTGGTAGTGGTAGTGGTAGTGGGATTGGAAGTGGTAGTGGTAGTGGGATTGGTAGTGGGATTGGTAGTGGTAGTGGGATTGGTAGTGGGATTGGTAGTGGGATTGGTAGTGGTAGTGGGATTGGTAGTGGGATTGGTAGTGGTAGTGGTAGTGGGATTGGTAGTGGGATTGGTAGTAGAAGTGGTAGTGGTAGTGGTAGTGGTAGTGGGAAGGGTAGTGGGATTGGTAGTAGGATTGGTAGTGGCATTGGTATTGGAAATTTTAGTGGTAGTGGGATTGGTAGGGGAATTGGTAGTGGTAGTGGTAGTGGGATTGGTAGTGGTAGTGGAAGTGGGATTGGTAGTGGGATTGGTAGTGGTAGTGGTAGTGGTAGTGGGATTGGTAGTGGGATTGGTAGAGGGATTGGTAGTGGTAGTGGGATTGATAATGGGATTGGTAGTGGGATTGGTAGTGGGATTGGTAGTGGGATTGGTAGTGGTAGTGGTAGTGGGATTGGAAGTGGGATTGGTAGTGGTATTGGTAGTGGAAGTTTTAGTGGTAGTGGGATTGGTAGGGGAAATGGTAGTGGTAGTGGTAGTGGGATTGTAAGTGGTAGTGGTAGTGGGATTGGTAGTGGGATTGGCAGTGGTAGTGGTAGTGGTAGTGGGATTGGTAGTGGGATTGGTAGTGGGATTGGTAGTGGTATTTGGATTGGTAGTGAGATTGGTAGTGGTAATGGTAGTGGGATTGGTATTGGTAATGGTAGTAGAAGTGATAGTGGTAGTGGGATTGGTAGTGGGATTGGTAGTGGCATTGGGAGTGGTAGTGGGATTGGCAGTTGGATTGGTAGTGGGATTGGTAGAGGGATTGGTAGTGGGATTGGTAGTGGGATTGGTAGTGGTAGTGGTAGTGGTAGTGGGATTGGTAGTGGGATTGGTAGTAGTAGTGGTAGTGGTAGTGGGATTGGTAGTGGGATTGGTAGTGGGATTGGTAGTGGTAATGGGATTAGTAGTGGGATTGGTAGTGGGATTGGTAGTGGGATTGGTAGTGGGATTGGAAGAGGGATTGGTAGTGGTAGTGGTAGGGGTAGTGGGATTGTTTGGGGAATTGGTAGTGGGATTGGTAGTGATAGTGGTAATGGAAGTGGGATTGTTAGGGGAATTGGTAGTGGTAGTGGTAGTGGGATTGGTAGTGGTAGTGGTAGTGGGATTGTTAGTGGGATTGGTAGTGGTAGTGGTAGTGGTAGTGGTATTGGTAGTGGGATTGGTAGTGGGATTGGTAGTGGTAGTGGGATTGGTGGTGGGATTGATAGTGGGATTGGTAGTGGGATTGGTAGTGGTAGTGGTAGTGGGATTGGTAGTGGGATTGGTAGTGGGATTGGAAGTGGGATTGGTAGTGGGATTGGTAGTGGTAGTGGTAGTGATAGTGGGATTGGTTGTGGGATTGGTAGTGGTAGTAGTAGTGGGATTGGGAGTAGTAGTGGTAGTGGTAGTGGGATTGGTAGTGGGATTGGTAGTGGGATTGGAAGTGGTAGTGGGATTGGTAGTGGGATTGGTAGTGGGAATGGTAGTGGGATTGGTAGTGGTAGTGGTAGTGGTAGTGGGAAGGGTAGTGGGATTGGTAGTAGGATTGGTAGTGGCAATGGTAGTGGAAATTTTAGTGGTAGTGGGATTGGTAGGGGAATTGGTAAAGGTAGTGGTAGTGGGATTGGTAGTGGTTGTGGTAGTGGGATTGGTAGTGGGATTGGTAGTGGTAGTGGTAGTGGTAGTGGGATTGGTAGTGGGATTGGTAGTGGGATTGGTAGTGGTAGTGGGATTGGTAGTGGGATTGGTAGTGGGATTGGTAGTGGGATTGGAAGTGGGATTGGTAGTGGTAGTGGTAGTGGGATTGGTAGTGGGATTGGTAGTGGGATTGGTAGTGGAAATTTTAGTGGTAGAGGGATTGGTAGGGGAATTGGTAGTGGTAGTGGTAGTGGGATTGTAAGTGGTAGTGGTAGTGGGATTGGTAGTGGGATTGGCAGTGGTAGTTTTAGTGGTAGTGGGATTGGTAGTGGGATTGGTAGTGGGATTGGTAGTGGTAGTGGGATTGGTAGTGGGATTGGTAGTGGTAGTGGTAGTGGTAGTGGGATTGGTAGTGGTATTGGTAGTAGAAGTGATAGTGGTAGTGGGATTGGTAGTGGGATTGGTAGTGGGATTGGTAGAGGTAGTGGGATTGGTAGTGGGATTGGTAGTGGGATTGGTAGTGGGATTGGTAGTGGGATTGGTAGTGGGATTGGTAGTGGTAGTGGTAGTGGTAGTGGTATTGGTAGTGGGATTGGTAGTGGGATTGGAAGTGGTAGTGGGATTGGTGGTGGGATTAATAGTGGGATTGGTAGTGGGATTGGTAGTGGTAGTGGTAGTGGGATTGGTAGTGGGATTGGTAGTGGGATTGGTAGTGGGATTGGTAGTGGGATTGGTAGGGGAATTGGTAGTGGTAGTGGTAGTGGGATTGGAAGTGGTAGTGGTAGTGGGATTGGTAGTGGGATTGGTAGTGGTAGTGGGATTGGTAGTGGGATTGGTAGTGGGATTGGTAGTGGTAGTGGTAGTGGGATTGGTAGTGGGATTGGTAGTAGAAGTGGTAGTGGTAGTGGTAGTGGTAGTGGGAAGGGTAGTGGGATTGGTAGTAGGATTGGTAGTGGCATTGGTATTGGAAATTTTAGTGGTAGTGGGATTGGTAGGGGAATTGGTAGTGGTAGTGGTAGTGGGATTGGTAGTGGTAGTGGTAGTGGGATTGGTAGTGGGATTGGTAGTGGTAGTGGTAGTAGTAGTGGGATTGGTAGTGGGATTGGTAGTGGGATTGGTAGTGGTAGTGGGATTGATAATGGAATTGGTAGTGGGATTGGTAGTGGGATTGGTAGTGGGATTGGTAGTGGTAGTGGTAGTGGGATTGGAAGTGGGATTGGTAGTGGTATTGGTAGTGGAAGTTTTAGTGGTAGTGGGATTGGTAGGGGAAATGGTAGTGGTAGTGGTAGTGGGATTGTAAGTGGTAGTGGTAGTGGGATTGGTAGTGGGATTGGCAGTGGTAGTGGTAGTGGTAGTGGGATTGGTAGTGGGATTGGTAGTGGGATTGGTAGTGGTATTGGGATTGGTAGTGAGATTGGTAGTGGTAGTGGTAGTGGGATTGGTATTGGTAATGGTAGTAGAAGTGATAGTGGTAGTGGGATTGGTAGTGGGATTGGTAGTGGGATTGGTAGTGGTAGTGGGATTGGCAGTTGGATTGGTAGTGGGATTGGTAGAGGGATTGGTAGTGGGATTGGTAGTGGGATTGGTAGTGGTAGTGGTAGTGGTAGTGGGATTGGTAGTGGGATTGGTAGTGGGATTGGTAGTGGCATTGGTAGTGGAAATTGTAGTGGTAGTGTGATCGGTAGGGGAATTGGTAGTGGTAGTGGTAGTGGGATTGGTAGTGGTAGTGGTAGTGGGATTGGTAGTGGGATTGGTAGTGGTTGTGGGATTGGTAGTGGGATTGGTAGTGGGATAGGTAGAGGTAGTGGGATTGGTAGTGGGATTGGTAGTGGTTGTGGTAGTGGGATTGGTAGTGGGATTGGTAGTAGAAGTGGATGTGGTTGTGGGATTGGTAGTGGGATTGGTACTGGGATTGGTTGTGGTAGTGGGATTGGTAGTGGGATTGGTAGTGGGATTGGAAGTGGGATTGGTAGTGGGATTGGTAGTGGGATTGGTAGTGGGATTGGTAGTGGTAGTAGTAGTGGTAGTGGGATTGGTAGTGGGATTGGTAGTGGGATTGGTAGTGGCATTGGTAGTGGAAATTGTAGTGGTAGTGGGATTGGTAGGGGAATTGGTAGTGGTAGTGGTAGTGGGATTGGTAGTGGTATTGGTAGTGGGATTGGTAGTGGGATTGGTAGTGGTAGTGAGATTGGTAGTGGGATTGGTAGTGGGATTGGAAGTGGGATTGGTAGTGGGATTGGTTGTGGTAGTGGTAGTGGGATTGGTAGTGGGATTGGTAGTGGGAATGGTAGTGGAAATTTTAGTAGTAGTGGGATTGGTAGGGGAATTGGTAGTGGAAATTTTAGTGGTAGTGGGATTGGTAGGGGAATTGGTAGTGGTAGTGGTCGTGGGATTGGGTTTGGTAGTGGTAGTGGGATTGGTAGTGGGATTGGTAGTGGGATTGGAAGTGGGATTGGTGGTGGGATTGGTAGTGGGATTGGTAGTGGTAGTGGTAGTGGTAGTGGGATTGGTAGTGGGATTGGCAGTGGTAGTTTTAGTGGTAGTGGGATTGGTAGTGGGATTGGTAGTGGGATTGGTAGTGGTAGTGGGATTGGTAGTGGGATTGGTAGTGGTAGTGGTAGTGGTAGTGGGATTGGTAGTGGTAATGGTAGTAGAAGTGATAGTGGTAGTGGGATTGGTAGTGGGATTGGTAGTGGGATTGGTAGAGGTAGTGGGATTGGTAGTGGGATTGGTAGTGGGATTGGTAGTGGGATTGGTAGTGGGATTGGTAGTGGGATTGGTAGTGGTAGTGGTAGTGGTAGTGGTATTGGTAATGGGATTGGTAGTGGGATTGGAAGTGGTAGTGGTAGTGGTAGTGGGATTGGTAGTGGGATTGGTAGTGGGATTGGTAGTGGGATTGGTAGTGGTAGTGGGATTGGTAGTGAGATTGGTAGTGGTAGTGGTAGTGGGATTGGTAGTGGTATTGGTAGTAGAAGTGATAGTGGTAGTGGGATTGGTAGTGGGATTGGTAGTGGGATTGGTAGTGGTAGTGGGATTGGTAGTGAGATTGGTAGTGGTAGTGGTAGTGGGATTGGTAGTGGTATTGGTAGTAGAAGTGATAGTGGTAGTGGGATTGGTAGTGGGATTGATAGTGGGATTGGTAGTGGGATTGGTAGTGGGATTGATAGTGGGATTGGTAGTGGGATTGGTAGTGGGATTGGTAGTGGGATTGGTAGTGGGATTGGTAGTGGGATTGGTAGTGGGATTTGTAGTGGGATTGGTAGTGGTAGTGGTAGTGGGATTGGTAGTGGTAGTGGTAGTGGTAGTGGGATGCGGAGTGGGATTGGTAGTGGGATTGGTAGTGGTAATTGAAGTGGGATTGCGGGATCAATCTGTAACAATCCAGCGCAATTCGGCGCGCTGCGACGGATTGGTGCACTTTTGCGGGATCAATCTGTAACAATTTGGCGCAATTCGACGCGCAGCGACGGATTGCAGCACTTTCGAGGAACCAATCTGTAACAATTCGGCGCGCTACAACGGAATGCTGCACTATCGCCGGATCAATCTGCATCAATTCGTGGTAAATCGGCGCGCTGAGACCGATTGCTTCACTATGGCGGGATCAATCTGCAACAATTCGGCGCAATTCGGCGCGCTGAGACGGATTGCTGCACTTTCGCAGGATCAATCAGCAATATGTTATTCGGCACAATTCGGCGCGCTGCGACCGATTGCTGCACTGTCTTTGGTCCAATCTGCAAAAATTCAGCTCAATTCGGCACGTTGCGACGGATTCCTGCACTTTCACAGGATCAATCTTTAACAATTTGGGGCAATTCGGCGTGCCGTGACCAATTGCTTAGTCGTAGTGGGATTGGTAGTAGTAGTGGTAGTGGTAGTGGGATTGGTAGTGGGATTGGTAGTGGGATTGGTAGTGGTAGTGGGATTGGTAGTGGGATTGGTAGTGGGATTGGTAGTGGGATTGGTAGTGGGATGGGTAGTGGGATTGGTAGTGGTAGTGGTAGTGGTAGTGGGATTGTTAGGGGAATTGGTAGTGGTATTGGTAGTGGGATTGGTAGTGGTAGTGGTAGTGGGATTGGTAGTGGGATTGGTAGTGGTAGTGGTAGTGGTAGTGGTATTGGTAGTGGGATTGGTAGTGGGATTGGTAGTGGTAGTGGGATTGGTAGTGGGATTGGTAGTGGGATTGGTAGTGGGATTAGTAGTGGGATTGGTAGTGGTAGTGGTAGTGGGATTGGTAGTGGGATTGGTAGTGGGATTGGTAGAGGTAGTGGTAATGGTAGTGGGATTGGTAGTGGGATTGGTAGTGGGATTGGTAGTGGTAGTGGGATTGGTAGTGGGATTGGTAGAGGGGTTGGTAGTGGGATTGGTAGTGGGATTGGTAGTGGGATTGGTTGTGGGATTGGTTGTGGGATTGGTAGTGGTAGTGGTAGTGGTAGTGGGATTGTTAGGGGAATTGGTAGTGGTAGTGGTAGAGGGATTGAAAGTGGTAGTGGTAGTGGGATTGGTAGTGGGATTGGTAGTGGTAGTGGTAGTGGTAGAGGGATTGGTAGTGGGATTGGTAGTGGGATTGGTAGTGGTAGTGGGATTGGTAGTGGGATCGGTAGTGGGATTGGTGGTGGGATTGGTAGTGGGATTGGTCGTGGGATTGGTAGTGGGAATGGTAGTGGTAGTGGTAGTGGGATTGGTAGTGGTAGTGGTAGTGGTAGTGGGATTGGTAGTGGGATTGGTAGTGGGATTGGTAGTGGTAATTGAAGTGGGATTGCGGGATCAATCTGTAACAATCCAGCGCAAATCGGCGCACAGCGACGGATTGCAGCACTTTCGCGGAACCAATCTGTAACAATTCGGCGCGCTACAACGGATTGCTGCACTATCGCTAGATCAATCTGCAACAATTAGGGGCAATTCGGCGCACTAAGACCGATTGCTTCACTATGCCGTGATCAATTTGCAACAATACGGCGCAATTCGGCGCGCTGAGACGGATTGCTGCACTTTCGCAGGATCAATCTGCAATATGTTATTCGGCACAATTCGGCGCGCTGCGACCTATTGCTGCACTTTCTTTGGTCCAATCTGCAAAAATTTAGCACAATTCGGCACGCTGCGACTAATTCCTGCACTTTTGAAGGATCAATCTGTAACAATTTGGGGCAATTCGGCGCGCCGAGACCGATTGCTTAGTGGTAGTGGGATTGGTAGTGGAAGTGGTAGTGGGATTGGTATTGTGATTGGTAGTGGGATTGGTAGTGGTAGTGGGACTGGTAGTATGATTGGTAGTGGGATTGGTAGTGGGATTGGTAGTGGTAGTGGTAGTGGTAGTGGGATTGGTAGTAGGATTGGTAGTGGGATTGGTAGTGGCATTAGTAGTGGAAATTGTAGTGGTAGTGGGATTGGTAGGGAAATTGGTAGTGGTAGTTGTAGTGGGATTGGTAGTGGTAGTGGGATTGGGATTGGTAGTGGGATTGGTAGTGGTAGTGGTAGTGGTAGTGGGATTGGTAGAGGGATTGGTAGTGGGATTGGTAGTGGGATTGGTAGTGGGATTGGTAGTGGTAGTGGTAGTGGGATTGGTAGTGGGATTGGAAGTGGGATTGGTAGTGGAAAATTTAGTGGTAGTGGGATTGGTAGAGGAATTGGTAGTGGTAGTGGAAGTGGGATTGTAAGTGGTAGTGGTAGTGGGATTGGTAGTGGGATTGGTAGTGGTAGTGGTAGTGGTAGTGGTAGTGGTAGTGGGATTGGTAGTGGGAGTGGTAGTGGGATTGGTAGTGGGATTGGTGGTGGGATTGGTAGTGGGATTGGTAGTGGTAGTGGTAGTGGTAGTGGGATGGGGAGTGGGATGGGGAGTGGGATTGGTAGTGGGATTGGTAGTGGTAATTGAAGTGGGATTGCGGGATCAATCTGTAACAATCCAGCGCAATTCGGCGCGCTGCGACTGATTGGTGCATTTTTGCGGGATCAATCTGTAACAATTTGGCACAATTCGGCGCGCTGCGACGGATTGCAGCACTTTCGCGGAACCAATCTGTAACAATTCTGCGCACTACAACGGAATGCTGCACTATCGCCAGATCAATCTGCAACAATTCGTGGCAAATCGGCGCACTGAGACCGATTGTTTCACTATGGCGGTATCAATCTGCAACAATTCGGCGCAATTCGGCGCGCTGAGACGGATTGCTGCACTATCGCAGGATCAATCTGCAATATGTTATTCGGCACAATTCGGCGCGCTGCGACCGATTGCTGCACTGTCTTTGGTCCAATCTGCAAAATTTCAGCACAATTCGGCACTCTGCGACGGATTCCTGCACTTTCACAGGATCAATCTGTAACAATTATGGGCAATTCGGCGTGCCGTGACCAAGTGCTTAGTGGTAGTGGGATTAGTAGTGGTAGTGGGATTGGTAGTGGGATTGGTAGTAGTAGTGGTAGTGGTAGTGGGATTGGTAGTGGGATTGGTAGTGGGATTGGTAGTGGTAGTGGGATTAGTAGTGGGATGGGTAGTGGTAGTGGTAGTGGGATTGGTAGTGGGATTAGTAGTGGTAGTGGTAGTGGTAGTGGGATTGGTAGTGGTAGTGGTAGTGGGATTGGTAGTGGGATTGGAAGTGGTAGTGGTAGTGGTAGTGGTATTGGTAGTGGGATTGGTAGTGGGATTGGTAGTGGTAGTGGGATTGGTAGTGGGATTGGTAGTGGGATTGGTAGTGGGATTGGTAGTGGGATTGGTAGTGGGATTGGTAGTGGTAGTGGTAGTGGGATTGGTAGTGGGATTGGTAGTGGGATTGGTAGTGGTAGTGGTAGTGGTAGTGGGATTTGTAGTGGGATTGGTAGTGGGATTGGTAGTGGGATTAGTAGAGGTAGTGGTAGTGGTAGTGGGATTGGTAGTGGGATTGGTAGTGGGATTGGTAGTGGTAGTGGTAGTGGGATTGGTAGTGGAAATTTTAGTGGTAGTGGGATTGGTAGGGGAATTGGTAGTGGTAGTGGTAGTGGGATTGTAAGTGGTAGTGGTAGTGGGATTGGTAGTGGGATTGGTAGTGGTAGTGGTAGTGGTAGTGGGATTGGTAGTGGGATTGGTAGTGGGATTGGTAGTGGTAGTGGGATTGGTAGTTGGATTGGTATTGGGATTGGTAGTGGGATAGATAGTGAGATTGGTAGTGGGATTGGTTGTGGGATTGGTAGTGGTAGTGGTAGTGGGATTGGTAGTGGGATTGGTAGTGGGATTGGTAGTGGCATTGGTAGTGGTAGTGGTAGTGGGATTGGTAGTGGGATTGGTAGTAGTAGTGGTAGTGGTAGTGGGATTGGTAGTGGGATTGGTAGTGGGATTGGTAGTGGTAGTGGGATTGGTAGTGGGATTGGTATTGGGATTGGTAGTGGGATAGGTGGTGGGATTGGTAGTGGGATTGGTAGTGGGATTGGTAGTGGTAGTGGTAGTGGGATTGGTAGTGGGAATGGTAGTGGGATTGGTAGTGGGATTGGTAGTGGTAGTGGTAGTGGGATTGGTTGTGGGATTGGTAGTAGTAGTGGTAGTGGTTGTGGGATTGGTAGTGGGATTGGTAGTGGGATTGGTAGTGGTAGTGGGATTGGTAGTGGTATTGGTAGTGGGATTGGTAGTGGTAGTGGTTGTGGTAGTGGGATTGTTAGGGGAATTGGCAGTGGTAGTGGTAGTGGGATTGGTAGTGGTAGTGGAAGTGGGATTGGTAGTGGGATTGGTAGTGGTAGTGGTAGTGGTAGTGGTATTGGTAGTGGGATTGGTAGTGGGATTGGTAGTGGGATTGGTAGTGGTAGTGGTAGTGGGATTGGTAGTGGGATTGGTAGTGGGATTGGTAGTGGTAGTGGTAGTGGTAGTGGGATTGGTAGTGGGATTGGTAGTGGGATTGGTAGTGGGATTGGTAGTGGTAGTGGGATTGGTAGTGGGATTGGTAGTGGGATTGGTAGTGGGATTGATAGTGGGAGTGGTAGTGGTAGTGGTAGTGGGATTGGTAGTGGGATTGGTAGTGGGATTGGTAGTGGAAATTTTAGTGGTAGTGGGATTGGTAGGGGTATTAGTAGTGGTAGTGGTAGTGGGATTGGTAGTGGGATTGGTAGTGGTAGTGGGATTGGTAGTGGGATTGGTAGTGGGATTGGTAGTGGGATTGGTGGTGGGATTGGTAGTGGTAGTGGTAGTGGGATTGGTAGTGGTAGTTGTAGTGGTAGTGGGATTGGTAGTGGGATTGGTGGTGGGATTGGTAGTGGTAATTGAAGTTGGATTGCGGGATCAATCTGTAACAATCCAGCGCATTTCGGCGCGCTGCGACGGATTGGTGCACATTTGCGGGATCAATCTGTAACAATTTGGCGCAATTCGGCGCACAGCGACGGATTGCAGCACTTCCGCGGAACCAATCTGTAACAATTCGGCGCGCTACAACGGATTGCTGCACTATCGCTGGATCAATCTGCAGCAATTAGGGGCAATTCGGCGCTCTAAGACCGATTGCTTCACTATGGCATGATCAATTTGCAACAGTACGGCGCAATTCGGCGCGCTGAGACGGATTGCTGCACTTTCGCAGGATCAATCTGCAATATGTTATTCGGCACAATTCGGCGCGCTGCGACCTATTGCTGCACTTTCTTTGGTCCAATCTGCAAAAATTTAGCACAATTCGGCACGCTACGACTAATTGCTGCACTTTCGAAGGATCAATCTGTAACAAATTGGGGCAATTCGGCGCGCCGAGACCGATTGCTTAGTGGTAGTGGGATTGGTAGTGGTAGTGGTAGTGGGATTGGTATTGGGATTGGTAGTGGGATTGGTAGTGGTAGTGGGATTGGTAGTGGGATTGGTAGTGGTAGTGGTAGTGGTAGTGGGATTAGTAGTGGGATTGGTAGTGGGATTGGTAGTGGCATTGGTAGTGGAAATTGTAGCGGTAGTGGGATTGGTAGGGGAATTGGTTGTGGGATTGGTAGTGGGATTGGTAGTGGGATTGGTAGTGGTAGTGGAAGTGGGATTGGTAGAGGAATTGGTAGTGGTAGTGGAAGTGGGATTGGAAGTGGAAGTGGTAGTGGGATTGGTAGTGGGATTGGTAGTGGTAGTGGTAGTGGTAGTGGGATTGGTAGTGGGATTGGTAGTGGGATTGGTAGTGGGATTGGTGGTGGGATTGGTAGTGGGATTGGTAGTGGTAGTGGTAGAGGTAGTGGGATTGGTAGTGGGATTGGTAGTGGGAATGGTAGTGGGATTGGTGGTGGGATTGGTAGTGGGATTGGTAGTGGTAGTGGTAGTGGGATGGGGAGTGGGATGGGAAGTGGGATTGGTAGTGGGATTGGTAGTGGTAAGTGAAGTGGGATTGCGGGATCAATCTGTAACAATCCAGCGCAATTCGGCGCGCTGCGACGGATTGGTGCATTTTTGCGGGATCAATCTGTAACAATTCGGCGCACTACACCGGAATGCTGCACTATCGCCGGATCAATCTGCAACAATTCGTGGCAAATCGGCGCGCTGCGACCGATTGCTGCACTGTCTTTGGTCCAATCTGCAAAACTCCAGCACAATTCGGCACTCTGCGACGGATTCCTGCACTTTCACAGGATCAATCTGTAACAATATGGGGCAATTCGGCGTGCCGTGACCAATTGCTTAGTGGTAGTGGGATTGGTAGTGGTAGTGGGATTGGTAGTGGGATTGGTAGTAGTAGTGGTAGTGGTAGTGGGATTGGTAGTGGGATTGGTAGTGGGAATGGTAGTGGGATTGGTAGTGGGATTGGTAGAGGGATTGGTAGTGGTAGTGGCAGGGGTAGTGGGATTGTTAGGGGAATTGGTAGTGGTAGTGGTAGTGGGATTGGTAGTGGTAGTGGTAGTAGGATTGGCAGTGGGATTGGTAGTGGTAGTGGTAGTGGTAGTGGTAGTGGTAGTGGTATTGGTAGTGGGATTGGTAGTGGGATTGGTAGTGGTAGTGGGATTGGTAGTGGGATTGGTAGTGGGATTCGTAGTGTGATTGTTAGTGCGATTGGTATTGGTAGTGGTAGTGGTAGTGGGATTGGAAGTGGGATTGGTAGTGGGATTGGTAGTGGGATTGGTAGTTGTAGTGGTAGTGGTAGTGGGATTGGTAGTGGGATTGGTAGTGGGAATGGTAGTAGTAGTGGGATTGGTAGTGGGATTGGTAGTAGGATTGGTAGTGGGATTGGTAGTGGGATTGGTAGTGGTAGTGGTAGTGGGATTGGTAGTGGGATTGGTAGTGCGATTGGTAGTGGTAGTGGAATTGGTAGTGGGATTGGTAGTGGGATTGGTAGTGGTAGTGGGATAGGTAGTGGGATTGGTAGTGGGATTGGTAGTGGGATTGGTAGTGGTAGTGGTAGTGGGATTGGTAGTGGGATTGGTAGTGGAAATTTTAGTGGTAGTGGGATTGGTAGGGGAATTGGTAGTGGTAGTGTTCGTGGGATTGGGATTGGTAGTGGTAGTGGGATTGGTAGTGGGATTGGTAGTGGGATTGGAAGTGGGATTGGTAGTGGGATTGGTAGTGGGATTGGTAGTGGTAGTGGTAGTGGTAGTGGGATTGGTTGTGGGATTGGTAGTGGGATTGGTAGTGGCATTGGTAGTGGAAATTGTAGTGGTAGTGGGATTGGTAGGGGAATTGGTAGTGGTAGTGGTAGTGGGATTGGTAGTGGGATTGGTAGTGGGAATGGTAGTGGGATTGGTAGTGGGATTGGTAGAGGGATTGGTAGTGGAAGTGGCAGGGGTAGTGGGATTGTTAGTGGAATTGGTAGTGGTAGTGGTAGAGGGATTGGTAGTGGTAGTGGTAGTGGTAGTGGTAGTGGTATTGGTAGTGGGATTGGTAGTGGGATTGGTAGTGGTAGTGGGATTGGTAGTGGGATTGGTAGTGGGATTCGTAGTGTGATTGGTAGTGCGATTGGTATTGGTAGTGGTAGTGGTAGTGGGATTGGTAGTGGGATTGGTAGTGGGATTGGTAGTAGTAGTGGGATTGGTAGTGGGATTGGTAGTAGGATAGGTAGTGGGATTGGTAGTGGGATTGGTAGTGGTAGTGGTAGTGGGATTGGTTGTGGGATTGGTAGTGCGATTGGTAGTGGTAGTGGTAGTGGTAGTGGGATTGGTAGTGGGATTGGTAGTGGGATTGGTAGTGGTAGTGGGATAGGTAGTGGGATTGGTAGTGGGATTGGTAGTGGGATTGGTAGTGGTAGTGGTAGTGGGATTGGTAGTGGGATTGGTAGTGGGATTGGTAGTGGAAATTTTAGTGGTAGTGGGATTGGTAGGGGAATTGGTAGTGGTAGTGGTCGTGGGATTGGGATTGGTAGTGGTAGTGGGATTGGTAGTGGGATTGGTAGTGGGATTGGAAGTGGGATTGGTAGTGGGATTGGTAGTGGGATTGGTAGTGGTAGTGGTAGTGGTAGTGGGATTGGTAGTGGGATTGGTAGTGGGATTGGTAGTGGCATTGGTAGTGGAAATTGTAGTGGTAGTGGGATTGGTAGGGGAATTGGTAGTGGAAGTGGTAGTGGGATTGGTAGTGGGATTGGTAGTGGGATTGGTAGTGGGATTGGTGGTGGGATTGGTAGTGGGATTGGTAGTGGTAGTGGTAGTGGTAGTGGGATTGGTAGTGGGATTGGTAGTGGGATTGGTAGTGGGATTGGTAGTGGGATTGGTAGTGGTAGTGGTAGTGGGATTGGTAGTGGGATTGGTAGTGGGATTGGTAGTGGAAATATTAGTGGTAGTGGGATTGGTAGGGGAATTGGTAGTGGTAGTGGTAGTGGGATTGGGATTGGTAGTGGTTGTGGGATTGGTAGTGGGATTGGTAGTGGGATTGGAAGTGGGATTGGTAGTGGGATTGGTAGTGGGATTGGTAGTGGTAGTGGTAGTGGTAGTGGGATTGGTAGTGGGATTGGTAGTGGGATTGGTAGTGGCATTGGTTGATGAAATTGTAGTGGTAGTGGGATTGGTAGGGGAATTGGTAGTGGTAGTGGTAGTGGGATTGGTAGTGGTAGTGGTAGTGGGATTGGTAGTGGGATTGGTAGTGGTAGTGGGATTGGTAGTGGGATTGGTAGTGGGATTGGTAGTGGTAGTGGGATTGGTAGTGGGATTGGAAGTGGTGGTGGTAGTGGGATTGGTAGTGGGATTGGTAGTAGAAGTGGTAGTGGTAGTGGGATTGGTAGTGGGAATGGTAGTGGGATTGGTAGTGGTAATGGGATTGGTAGTGGTAGTGGTAGTGGGATTGGTAGTTGGATTGGTAGTGCGATTGGTAGTGGTAGTGGTAGTGGTAGTGGGATTGGTAGTGGGATTGGGAATGGGATTGGGTGTGGTAGTGGGATTGGTAGTGGGATTGGTAGTGGGATTGGTAGTGGGATTGGTAGTGGTAGTGGTACTGGGATTGGTAGTGGGATTGGTAGTGGGATTGGTAGTGGAAATTTTAGTGGTAGTGGGATTGGTAGGGGAATTGGTAGTGGTAGTAGTCGTGGGATTGGGATTGGTAGTGGTAGTGGGATTGGTAGTGGGATTGGTAGTGGGATTGGAAGTGGGATTGGTGGTGGGATTGGTAGTGGGATTGGTAGTGGTAGTGGTAGTGGTAGTGGGATTGGTAGTGGGATTGGTAGTGCGATTGGTAGTGGTAGTGGGATTGGTAGTGGGATTGTATGTGGTATTGGTAGTGGGATTGGTAGTGGGATTGGTAGTGGTAGTGGTAGTGGTAGTGGGATTGGTAGTGGGATTGGTAGTGGTAGTGGGATTGGTAGTGGGATTGGTAGTGGGATTGGTAGTGGGATTGGTGGTGGGATTGGTAGTGGGATTGGTAGTGGGATTGGTAGTGGTAGTGGTGGTGGGATTGGTAGTGGGATTGGTAGTGGGATAGGTAGTGGTAGTGGTAGTGGTAGTGGTAGTGGTAGTGGGATTGGTAGTGGGATTGGTAGTGGTAGTGGGATTGGTAGTGGGATTGGTAGTGGGATTGGTAGTGGGATTGGTAGTGGGATTGGTAGTGGTAGTGGTAGTGGGATTGGTAGTGGGATTGGTAGTGGGATTGGTAGTGGAAATTTTAGTGGTAGTGGGATTGGTAGAGGAATTGGTGGTGGTAGTGGAAGTGGGATTGTAAGTGGTAGTGGTAGTGGGATTGGTAGTGGGATTGGTAGTGGTAGTGGTAGTGGTAGTGGGATTGGTAGTGGGATTGGTAGTGGGATTGGTAGTGGGATTGGTGGTGGGATTGGTAGAGGGATTGGTAGTGGTAGTGGTAGTGGGATGGGGAGTGGGATTGGTAGTGGGATTGGTAGTGGGATTGGTAGTGGGATTGGCAGAGGTTGTGGTAGTAGTAGTGGGATTGGTAGTGGGATTGGTAGTGGTAGTGGTAGTGGGATTGGTAGTGGGATTGCGGGATCAATCTGTAACAATCCAGCGCAATTCGGCGCGCTGCGACGGATTGGTGCATTTTTGCGGGTTCAATCTGTAACAATTTGGCACAATTCGGCGCGCTGCGACGGATTGCAGCACTTTCTCGGTACCAATCTGTAACAATTCGGCGCACTACAACGAAATGCTGCACTATCGCCGGATCAATCTGCAACAATTCGTGGCAAATCGGCGCGCTGAGACCGATTGCTTCACTATGGCGGGATCAATCTGCAACAATTCGGCGCAATTCGGCGCGCTGAGACGGTATGCTGCACATTCGCAGGATCAATCTGCAATATGTTATTCGGCACAATTCGTCACGCTGCGACCGATTGCTGCACTGTCTTTGGTCCAATCTGCAAAAATTCAGCACAATTCGGCACGCAGCGACGGATTCCTGCACTTTCACAGGATCAATCTGTAACAATTTGGGGCAATTCGGCGTGCCGTGACCAATTGCTTAGTGGTAGTGGGATTGGTAGTGGTAGTGGGATTGGTAGTGGTAGTGGGATTGGAAGTGGGATTGGTAGTAGTAGTGGTAGTGGTAGTGGGATTGGTAGTGGGATTGGTAGTGGTAGTGGGATTGGTAGTGGTAGTGGGATTGGTAGTGGGATTGGTAGTGGGATTGGTAGTGGGATTGGGAGTGGGATTGGTAGTGGGATTGGTAGGGGGATTGGTAGTGGTAGTGGTAGGGGTAGTGGGATTGTTAGGGGAATTGGTAGTGGTAGTGGTAGTGGGATTGGTAGTGGTAGTGGTAGTGGAATTGGTAGTGGGATTGGTAGTGGTAGTGGTAGTGGTAGTGGTATTGGTAGTGGGATTGGTAGTGGGATTGGTAGTGGTAGTGGGATTGGTTGTGGGATTGGTAGTGGGATTGGTAGTGGAAGTCGGATTGGTAGTGGGATTGGTAGTGGGATTGGTAGTGGTATTGGTAGTGGGATTGGGAGTGGGATTGGTAGTGGTAGTGGTAGTGGGATTGGTATTAGGATTGGTAGTGGGATTGGTAGTGGAAATTTTAGTGGTAGTGGGATTGGTAGGGGAATTGGTAGTGGTCGTGGTCGTGGGATTGTAAGTGGTAGTGGTAGTGGGATTGGTAGTGGTAGTGGTAGTGGGATTGGTAGTGGGATTGGTAGTGGGATTGGTAGTGGAAATTATAGTGGTAGTGGGATTGGTAGAGGAATTGGTAGTGGTAGTGGAAGTGGGATTGGAAGTGGTAGTGGTATTGGGGTTGGTAGTGGGATTGGTAGTGGTAGTGGTAGTGGTAGTGGGATTGGTAGTGGGATTGGTACTGGGATTGGTAGTGGGATTGGTGGTGGGATTGGTAGTAGGATTGGTAGTGGTAGTGGTAGTGGTAGTGGGATGGGGAGTGGGATGGGGAGTGGGATTGGTAGTGGGATTTGTAGTCGTAATTGAAGTGGGATTGCGGGATCAATCTGTAACAATCCAGCGCAATTCGGCGCGCTGCGACGGATTGGTGCATTTTTGCGGGATCAATCTGTAACAATTTGGCACAATTCGGCGCGCTGCGTCGGATTGCAGCACTATCGCGGAACCAATCTGTAACAATTCGGCGCACTACAACGGAATGCTGCACTGTCGCCGGATCAATCTGCAACAATTCGTGGCAAATCGGCGCACTGAGACCGATTGTTTCACTATGGCGGGATCAATCTGCAACAATTCGGCGCATTTCGGCGCGTTGAGACGGATTGCTGCACTTTCGCAGGATCAATCTGCAATATGTTATTCGGCACAATTCGGCGCGTTGCGACCGATTGCTGCACTCTCTTTGGTCCAATCTGCAAAAATTCAGCACAATTCGGCACGCTGCGCCGGATTCCTGCACTTTCACAGGATCAATCTGTAACAATTTGGGGCAATTCGGCGTGCCGTGACCAATTGCTTAGTGGTAGTGGGATTGGTAGTGGTAGTGGGATTGGTAGTGGGATTGGTAGTGGGATTGGTAGTGGGATTGGTAGTGGGATTGGTAGTGGGATTGGTAGTGGGAGTGGTAGGGGTAGTGGGATTGTTAGGGGAATTGGTAGTGGTAGTGTTAGTGGGATTGGTAGTGGTAGTGGTAGTGGGATTGGTAGTGGGATTGGTAGTGGGATTGGTAGTGGGATTGGTAGTGGTAGTGGTAGTGGTAGTGGTAGTGGTATTGGTAGTGGGATTGGTAGTGGGATTGGTAGTGGTAGTGGGATTGGTAGTGGGATTGGTAGTGGGATTGGTAGTGGGATTGGTAGTGGTAGTGGTTGTGGGATTGGTAGTGGGATTGGTAGTGCGATTGGTAGTGGTAGTGATAGTGGTAGTGGGATTGGTTGTGGGATTGGTAGAGGGATTGGTAGTGGTAGTGGGATTGGTAGTGGGATTGGAAGTGGGATTGGTAGTGGAATTGGTAGTGGTAGTGGTAGTGGGATTGGTAGTGGGATTGGTAGTGGGATTGGTAGTGGAAATTTTAGTGGTAGTGGGATTGTTTGGGGAATTGGTAGTGGTAGTGGTCGTGGGATTGGGATTGGTAGTGGTAGTGGGATTGGTAGTGGGATTGGTAGTGGGATTGGAAGTGGGATTGGTAGTGGGATTGGTAGTGGGATTGGTAGTGGTAGTGGTAGTGGTAGTGGGATTGGTAGTGGGATTGGTAGTGGGATTGGTAGTGGCATTGGTAGTGGAAATTGTAGTGGTAGTGGGATTGGTAGGGGAATTGGTAGTGGTAGTGGTAGTGGGATTGGTAGTGGTAGTGGTAGTGGGATTGGTAGTGGGATTGGTAGTGGTAGTGGGATTGGTAGTGGGATTGGTAGTGGGATTGGTAGTGGTAGTGGGATTGGTAGTGGGATTGGTAGTGGTAGTGGTAGTGGGATTGGTAGTGGGATTGGTAGTAGAAGTGGTAGCGGTAGTGAGATTGGTAGTGGGATTGGTAGTGGGATTGGTAGTGGTAGTGGGATTGGTAGTGGGATTGGTAGTGGGATTGGTAGTGGGATTGGTTGTGGGATTGGTAGTGGGATTGGTAGTGGTAGTGGTAGTGGGATTGGTAGTGAGATTGGAAGTGGGAATGGTAGTGGAAATTTTAGTGGTAGCGGGATTGGTAGGGGAATTGGTAGTGGTAGTGGTGGTGGGATTGTAAGTGGTAGTGGTAGTGGGATTGGTAGTGGGAATTGTAGTGGTAGTGGTAGTGGTAGTGGGATTGGTAGTGGGATTGGTTATGGTTGTGGTAGTGGTAGTGGGATTGGTAGTGGGAATGGTAGATGGATTGGTAGTGGTAGTGGGATTGGTAGTGGGATTGGTAGTGGGATTGGCTGTGGGATTGGTAGTGGTATTGGTAGTGGTATTGGTAGTGGGATTGGTAGTGGGATTGGTAGTGGGATTGGTAGTGGTAGTGGTAGTGGTAGTGGGATTGGTAGTGGGATTGGTAGTGGGATCGGTAGTGGGATTGGTAGAGGTAGTGGTAGTGGTAGTGGGATTGGTAGTGGGATTGGTAGTGGTAGTGGTAGTGGGATTGGTAGTGGGATTGCGGGATCAATCTGTAACAATCCAGCGCAATTCGGCGCGCTGCGACGGATTGGTGCATTTTTGCGGGATCAATCTGTAACAATTTGGCACAATTCGGCGCGCTGCGACGGATTGCAGCACTTTCGCGGAACCAATCTGTAACAATTCGGCGCACTACAACGGAATGCTGCACTATCGCCGGATCAATCAGCAACAATTCGTGGCAAATCGGCGCGCTGAGACCGATTGCTTCACTATGGCGGGATCAATCTGCAACAATTCGGCGCAATTCGGCGCGCTGAGACGGATTGCTGCACATTTGCAGGATCAATCAGCAATATGTTATTCGGCACAATTCGGCGCGCTGCGACCGATTGCTGCACTGTCTTTGGTCCAATCTGCAAAAATTCAGCACAATTCGGCACGCTGCGACGGATTCCTGCACTTTAACAGGATCAATCTGTAACAATTTGGGGCAATTCGGCGTGCCGTGACCAATTGCTTAGTGGTAGTGGGATTGGTAGTGGGATTGGTAGTAGAAGTGGTAGTGGTAGTGGGATTGGTAGTGGGATTGGTAGTGGGATTGGTAGTGGGATTGGTAGTGGGATTGGTAGTGGGATTGGTAGTGGGATTGGTAGTGGGATTGGTAGTGGTAGTGGTAGTGGGATTGGTAGTGGGATTGGAAGTGGTAGTGGTAGTGGTAGTGGGATGGGGAGTGGGATTGGGAGTGGGATGGGAAGTGGGATTGGTAGTGGGATTGGTAGTGGTAGTTGAAGTGGGATTGCTGGATCAATCTGTAACAATCCAGCGCAATTCGGCGCGCTGCGACTGATTGGTGCATTTTTGCGGGATCAATCTGTAACAATTCGGCGCACTACAACGGAATGCTGCACTATCGCCGGATCAATCTGCAACAATTCGTGGCAAATCGGCGCACTGAGACCGATTGGTAGTGGGATTGGTAGTGGGATTGGTAGAGGTAGTGGGATTGGTAGTGGGATTGGTAGTGGGATTGGTAGTGGGATTGGTAGTGGTAGTGGTAGTGGTAGTGGGATTGGTAGTGGGATTGGTAGTGGGATTGGTAGTGGTAATTGTAGAGGTAGTGGGATTGTTTGGGGGATTGGTAGTGGTAGTGGTAGTGGGATTGGTAGTGGCAGTGGTAGTGGGATTGGAAGTGATAGTGGTAGAGGTAGTGGGTTTGGTAATGGTAGTCGTAGTGGTAGTGGTAGTGGGATTGGTAGTGATAGTGGTAGAGGTAGTGGGTTTGGTAATGGTAGTGGTAGTGGTAGTGGTAGTGGGATTGGTAGTGATAGTGGTAGAGGTAGTGGAATTGGTAGTGGTAGTGGTAGTGGGATTGGTAGTGGGATTGGTAGTGGTAATTGTTGTGGTAGTGGGATTGGTAGGGGGATTGGTAGTTGTAGTGGTAGTGAGATTGATAGTGGTATTGGGATTGGTAGTGGGATTGGTAGTGGTAGTGGTAATGGGATTGGTAGAGGTAGTGGGATTGGTAGTGGGATTGGTAGTGGTAGTGGTAGTGGTAGTGGAATTGGTAGTGGGATTGGTAATGGAAGTGGTTGTGGTAGTGGAATTGGTAGTGATAGTGATAGAGGTAGTGGGATTGATAGTCGTGGTGGTTGTGGGATTGGTAGTGGGATTGGTAGTGGTAGTGGTAGTGGGATTGGTAGAGGTAGTGGTAGTAGTAGTGGGATTGGTAGTGGTAGTGGGATTGGTAGTGGGGCAGCCCAGGTGAAAACCATACTATGTACACGTCTATTAAACGCTCGTCGAGGATGTTGGTAAGTGCTACCCACAGCATTACTTTCTACCGCGTGCTATTTACAACCTTCGTTCACATCTGCCGTGCCCCATGTTAATAGTATACTTACATCATTCGCTTACATAGCCACGGGTACGCATACATTGCCACGGGGCAAGCTTACGTTGTCACGGGAGCACTTGTATTCACTTACATCGCTTACATAGCCACGGGTACGCTTACACTAGCCTAAATACCCGCGGGGCAAGCTTTCGTAGTCGCGTGCACACTTGCAAATGCCTTTCAAACATACTCTATCCTTTAGAATAGACATGGGTACCCTCGTTCAAATCCATGCATACTACGCCGTCAGCGTTCTAGGTCACGGGCACACATAAACAAGCTATCATTACAATGGGAAAAGCTTAGAGTCACGACACCACTTATGCTTTGAGTTTGTTTGGCTGCCAATTGAAAATCAATTGATTTAATACATTGTATGGTCCGGGCACGACTAAAATTATTTGTTTATCATCTTGCCCAGTGTTGCACTGTGCTACGAATCCTTGTGGTTAGCACCAGGTATATTTGTATGGTTGCTCTGAACAGAGCAGTAATTGTTTAGCATGATTGTCATTTACGGGTGTCTATTTTACTAACATCAAGGCTTGACGTAGTGTACAATAGGTTCAAAGCGCGACTGCATTATGATGTGTTGTTGGAAGATTGCGTTGTGCTCTGGCGTATCGTAAGCACCATATAGGACCAATTGCTGCATCAAGTAGACCTCTAGTTACGAGGCTGACCATCCAGCGCAAACACACTGCACACACACTCCTCACAGATATAAGCTTTGCCCCTCACTCACCTTTTAAAAATCCTTGCGTCACTACAATAAGCAACCTGTACGCTATGTACCAATCTAATCCTTAAAATTTGAATTTGCAGTTATATGATGAAGAGCTCAGGTCCATCATGAGTACCTGCTTTAATTTGCCTTTCACTAAAGGACACCCTGGGTGCACACAGGCATCCTTGCCAGTGAAGTTTGGTGGACTTGGTATTCGTAGTGCTGTGCAGCTTGCACCCTCTGCCTTTTTGGCTTCTGCTGCTGCCTCCTCAGACCTTGTCCTTCAGATCTTACCACCATGGCTGCAAGGATACCCCATCTGTTTTGTAGATGAAGCACTTACTTGCTGGTCAGAGGGTTGCCAAGAGGCACCTCCAGTTGGTACGGCAAAGTACAAGCAAAAGGCATGGGACTCCCCAAGGGTTCTAGCCACAGTCAGCACTCTTCTCTCTAAAAGCACAGACCCACTCTACAAAGCTCGCCTCCTGGCTGCATGCAACAAAGAATCAGGTCTATGGCTAAATAGTCTGCCTGTCACTTCATTGGGTCTTCGTATGGATAATTTGACCATAAGAATAGCAATTGGTCTTCGTTTGGGTTTGTCCTTGTGTAGACCCCACAGTTGTCACCTTTGCGGTTTTGAAGTGACCCATTTAGCTGTTCATGGCCTTAGTTGCCGAAAAAGTGAGGGGCGCCACCATCGACATGCCTCCATCAATGATACAATCCACAGGGCCATGACTGCTGCTAAGATTCCATCTCGCTTGGAGCCTACTGGCCTTTTTCGTTCTGATGGGAAAAGACCTGATGGGATAACCATAGTGCCCTGGCAGTGTGGTAAGCTCCTTGTCTGGGATGTCACCTGCCCTGACACATATGCCCCGTCCTACTCAGCTTTTGCAGCTGCAGAGGCTGGGGCAGTGGCCAACCAAGCAGAGCACAAAAAATGTGTGAAGTATGCACACCTGGACCACAACCATATATTCACACCCATAGCAATTGAGACATCAGGAGTTTATGGGTCAGAGACCTTGAAATTTCTGAAGGAGCTTGGCCATCGCCTTAAACAGACATCAGGAGAGTGTAATGCCTACTCCTACTTGCTGCAAAGGCTATCAGTTGCAGTCCAACGTGGAAATGCCACTTCTGTTATGGGTTCTGTGGACCAGCATGCAGTGGAAGACTTTTTTCAGTAACTTTTTATTAGTATAGTTAATTGAGTGTATGATTTCTGTAATTATTTTGTGATTATATATTCATAGTACACTTTTCACATTTGAAATAGTTACTTATTAATTACTCCTTTTAATGCACTTTGTAGCGATTGGCCTCAATAGCCGCACATTTCTGAAGGTGCAACAGGGGTACGCGGGAGAGTGTACGACCTATTCCGGAATACAATGCGTGAGTCCCTTTATGTACAACCACTGGATACTTTGAAATTTGCCATAGCCTTGCCTTACACCGTTCATCCTTTAGAAATGTGTGGCACAGGAGCGAGGACAGACTGCCCACGCAAGACCGAACTTTGTTAACTTCCATCGATGTACGTTCCTAATTACTTTTTTGTATAGCGTCCGCACATTTGGCCGTTGATACAAGTTTTTTCTATTAACTAAGCTTCCCACACGACTGGCGTGCCACCTACGAGCTTAATTCACATCTGCTAGGCCTCGTTCAATATTATATCTCTAAGCCGTGCGATTCAAACGCACTACCGTACCTACCTTGTCACCTAAATTAAGTCGTTGTCCATGAATTAACCAGGCTTCACTTACACATGTGGCGTGTCTTTTACCAGCTAGCTTGACACCTGCAGTGCCATGTATAATTTGAACACACGTATGCAGCGGTAGTAAAAAGCACTACAGTACCTGCATATGGCCTTGTCACTTAGGTAAGGTTACATGTGCCACGATGGGCTTGTTAGAACATCTTGATGCACAATGGGAAGGACCAACCACCCGCCAACCCACCCAACAGACTTACAAATTTTCCTTGCATAAATTGTATAGAAGTGCACATACTGGAACTACATCATTTTAAGTGTACACTGTATTACATGTCCTTAGTATGTGAAGAAACATCGCACTGCAAATTAAAACTATTAGTCATACATACTGACATACTTGACTCCTGCAGGAGTCATACATTGAAATACTTGACTCCTGCAGGAGTCATGCAAGTATAGAGTTGACTCATGCAAGAGTCATACATAATGATATATTTGACTCCTGCAGGAGTCATACATTGAAATACTTGAGTCATACATTGAAATACTTGACTCCTGCAGGAGTCTTGCATAGTGACATACTTGACTCCTGCAGGAGTCATACAATGAGTTACTTGACTCCTGCAGGAGTCATACAAATTGACATATTTTACTCCTGCAGGAGTCATTCATTGAAACATTTGACTCCTGCAGGACTCATGCATACTGACAAACTTGACTCTTGTAGGAGTCATACATTGAAATACTTGACTCCTGTAGGAGTCATTGATAGTGACATATTTGACTCCTGAAGCAGTCATTCCATCTGACATACTTGACTTCTGCAGGAGTCATGCAAATATATAGTTGACTCCTGCAGAAGTCATACATTCTGACATATTAGACTCCAGCAGCAGTCATCCAATCTGACATACTTGACTCCTGCAGGAGTCATGCAAATATATAGTTGACTCCTGCATGAGTCATACATATTGACATACTTGACTCCTGCAGGACTCATGCATTCTAACATACTTGACTCCTGCAGGAGTCATACATGGAGATTGCTCACACCTTCAGGAGTCATACAAATTGACATATGACTCCTGCAGGAGTCATTGATACTGACATACTTGACTCCTGCAGGAGTCATGCATGGAGATACTTGACTCTTGCAGGAGTCATACATATTGACATAATTGACTCCAGCAGGAGTCATACATTGAAATACTTCAATCCTGCGGGAGTCATACATTGAGATACTTGACTCCTGCAGGAGTCATTGATACTGACTTACTTGACTCCTGCAGGTTTCATGTATGGAGATCCTTGACTCCTGCAAGAGTCATACATATTGACATTCTTGACTCCTGCAGGAGTCATTCAATGATATACTTCACTCCTGCAGGAGTCATATATTGAAATACGTGACTCCTGCAGGAGTCATTGATAGTGACATATATTACTCCTGAAGGAGTCATACATGGAGATTGCTCACTCCTGCAGGAGTCATACATATTGACATATGGCTCCTGTAGTAATCATTGATACTGACATAATTGACTCTTTCAGGAGTCATACATGGAGATACTTGACTCCTGCAGGAGTCATACATATTGATATACTTGACTCCTGCAGAAGTCATACATTGAAATACTTGACTCCTGCAGGAGTCAGACATATTGACATACTTGACTCCTGCAGGGGTCTTGCTCGGAGATACTTGACTCCTGCAGGAGTCATACATTGAGATACTTGACTCCTGCAGGAGTCTTGCATACTGACATACTTGACTCCTGCAGGAGACATGCAAATATATAGTTGACTCCTGCAGGAATCATGCATACTGACGTACTTGACTCCAACAGGAGTCATGCAAATAAATAGTTGACTCCTACAGGAGTCATTCATATTGACATACTTGACTCCTGCAGGACTCATACTCTTGCCGGAGTCATACATGGAGATTGCTCAATCCTGCTGGAGTCATACAAATTGACATATGACTTCTGCAGGAGTCATTCATACTGACATTTATGACTACTGCAGGAGTCATGCATGGAGATACTTGACTCCTGCAGGAGTCATACATTGAGATACTTGACTCCTGCAGGAGTATTCCATACTGACATACTTGACTCCTGCAGGAGTCATGCATGGAGATAAATGACTCCTGGAGGAGTCATACATATTGACATACTATACTCCTGCAGGAGTCATTCAAATTAATATTTGACTCCTGCCGGAGTCATGCATTCTGACAAACTTGACTCTTGTAGGAGTCATACATTGAAATACTTGACTCCTGCTGGAGTCATTCATTGTAACATATTTGACTCCACCAGCAGTCATACAAACTGACATACTTGACTCCTGCAGGAGTCATGCAAATAAAAAGTTGACTCCTACAGGAGTCATTCATATTGACATACTTGACTCCTGCAGGAGTCATGCATGGAGATTGCTCACTCCTGCAGGAGTCATAAATATTGACATATGGCTCCTGTAGTAGTCAATGATACTGACATACTTGACTCCTTCAGGAGTCATACATTGAAACACTTTACTCCAGCAGGAGTCATACATTGAAGTACTTGACTCCTGCAGGAGTCATTCATAGTGACATACTTGACTCCTTCTGGAGTCAAACATACTGACATACTTGACTCCTGCAGGAGTCATGCATGGAGATTTTTCACTCCTGTAGGAGTCATGCATGGAGATACTTGACTCCAGCAGAAGTGATTCATACTGACATCCTTGACTCCTGCAGGAGTCATACATTGAAATACTTGACTCCTGCAGGAGTGTTGCATTGTGACATACTTGACACTTGCAGGAGTTATACATTGAAATACTTGACTCCCGCAGGAGTCAATCATTTAAATTCTTGACTCCTACAGGAGTCATGCATAGTGACATACTTGCATCATGCAGGAGTCATAGTGACATACTTGCATAATGACATACTTGCATCCTGCAGGAGTCATACATTGAGATACTTGACTCGTGCTGGAGTCATGCATACTGACATACATGACTCCTGCAGGAGTCATGCATGGAGATACTTGACTCCTGCAGGAGTCATACATATCGAAATACTTGACTCCTGCAGGAGTCATACATTGAAATACTTGACTCCTGCAGGTGTCAGACATATTGACATACATGACTCCTGCAGGAGTCATAATTGAAATAATTGACTCCTGCAGGACTCGTACATTGAAATACTTGAGTGACATACTTGACTCCTGCAGGTATCATACATACTGAAATACTTGACTCCTGCAGAAGTCATGCTTTGAGATACTTGACTCCTGCAGGAATCATACATTAACATTCTTGACTGCTGCAGGAGTCTTGCATACTGACATACTTGACTCCTGCAGGAGTCATGCATATATATAGTTGACTCCTGCATGAGTCATACATACTGACATACTTGACTCCTGCAGGAGTCATTCATATTGAAATACTTGACTCCTGCAGGAGTCATACATAGAAATACTTGAGTCCTGAAGGAGTCAGAGATATTGACATACTTGACTCCTGCCGGAGTCATGCATATTTATAGTTGACTCCTGCAGGAGTCATACATACTGATATACTTGACTCCTGCAGGAGTCATACATATTGAAATACTTGACTCCTGCAGGAGTCATTCATTGAAATACTTGACTCCTGAAGGAATCAGACATATTGACATACTTGACTCCTGCAGGAGTCATAATTGTTGAAAAAATGACATTCATGACTCCTCAATCAATCCTATTTTGAACCTGCTGACGCAGGTTCAGATACTTGACTCCTGCAGGAGTATTGCATGGAGATGCATGACTCCTGGAGGAGTTATACATATTGACATACTTTACTCCTGCAGGAGTCATTCATTCAATTATTTGACTCCTGCTGGAGTCATGCATACTGACAAACTTGACTCTGGTTTGTAACATATTTGACTCCTGCAGCAGTCATACCAACTGACGTACTTGACTCCTACAGGAGTCATGCAAATAAATAGGTCACTCCTACAGGAGTCATTCATATTGACATACTTGACTCCTGCAGGACTCATACTCTTGCCGGAGTCATACATGGAGATTGCTCACTCCTGCGGGAGTCATACAAATTGACATATGACTCCTGCAGGAGTCATTCATACTGACATTTATGACTCCTGCAGGAGTCATGCATGGAGATACTTGACTTTTGCAGGAGTCATTCATAATGACATATTTGACTCCTGCAGTAGTCATACATTGATTCCTGCAGGAGTCATGCAAATAAATAGTTGACTCCTGCAGGAGTCATACATCCTGACATACTTGACTCCTGCAGGAGTCATACATTGAATTACTTGACTCCTGCAGGAGTCATGCAAGTATAGACTTGACTCCTGCAATAGGCATACATAATGATATATTTGACTCCTTCTGGAGTCATACATTGAAATACTTGAGTCATACATTGAAATACTTGACTCCTGCAGGAGTCATTGATACTGACATACTTGACTCCTGCAGGTGTCATGCACGGAGACCCTTGACTCCTGCAAGAGTCATACATATTGACATTCTTGACTACTGCAGGAGTCATTCATTGAAATACTTCACTCCTGCAAGAGTCATTCATTGAAAAACTTCACTCCTGCAGGAGTCATTCATTGAAATACTTCACTTCTGCAGGAGTCATTCATAGTGACATATTTGACTCCTGCAGGAGTCATACATGGAGATTTTTCACTCCTGTAGGAGTCATGCATGGTTATACATGACTCCTGCAGAAGTCATACATATTGACATCTAAGTATAGAGTTGACTCCTGCAATAGTCATACATAATGATATATTTGACTCCTGCAGGAGTCATACATTGAAATACTTGACTCCTGCAGGAGTCATTGATACTGACATACTAGACTCCTGCAGGTTTCATGTATGGAGATCCTTGACTCCTGCAAGAGTCATACATATTGACATTCTTGACTCCTGCAGGCATCATTCAATGAAATACTTCTCTCCTGCAGGAGTCATATATTGAAATATGTGACTCCTGCAGGAGTCATTCATAGTTACATATTTTTCTCCTGCAGGAGTCATACATGGAGATTGCTCACTCCTGCAGGAGTCATACATATTGACATATGGCTCCTGTATAAGTCATTGATACTGACAAACTTGACTCCTTCAGGAGTCATACATGGAGATACTTGACTCCTGCAGGAGTCATACATATTGATATACTTGACTCCTGCAGGAGTCATACATTGAAATACTAGACTCCTGCAGGAATCAGACATATTGACATACTTGACTCCTACAGGAGTCATGCTTGGAGATACTTGACTCCTGCAGGAGTCATACATTGAGATACTTGACTCCTGCAGGAGTCTTGCATACTGACATACTTGACTCCTGCAGGAGTCATTCATTGTAATATATTTGACTCTTGCAGCAGTCATACATACTAACTTACTTGACTCCTGCAGGAGTCATGCAAATATATAGTTGACACCTACAGGAGCCATACATATTGACATACTTGACTCCTGCAGGACTCATACATTTTGACATACTTGACTCCTGCAGGAGTCATACATGGAGATTGCTGACTCCTGCAGGAGTCATACAAATTGACATATGACTCCAGCAGGAGTCATTCATACTGACCTACTTGACTCCTGCAGGAGCCATGCATGGAGATACTTGACTCCTGCAGGAGTCATACATACTGACATACTTGACTCCTTCAGGAGTCATGCATGGAGACACTTGACTCCTGCAGGAGTCATACATTGAGATACTTGACTCCTGCAGGAGTATTCCATACTGACATACTTGACTCCTGCAGGAGTCATGCATGGAGATAATTGACTACTGGAGGAGTCATACATATTGACATACTTTACTCCTGCAGGAGTCATTCATTAAAATATTTGACTCCTGCGGGAGTCATGCATACTGACAAACTTGACTCTTGTAGGAGTCATACATTGAAATACTTGACTCCTGCAGGAGTCATTTATATTAGACTCCTGCACAAGTCATCCAAACTGACATACTTGACTCCTGCAGGAGTCATTCATAGTGACATATTTTACTCCTGCAGGAGTCATACATGGAGATTGCTCACTCCTGCAGGAGTCATACATATTGACATATGGCTCCTGTAGTAGTCATTGATACTGACATACTTGACTCCTGCAGGAGTCATACATTGAAATACTTGACTCCTGCAGGAGTCAGACATAAAGACATACTTGACTCCTGCAGGAATCATGCATTGAGATACTTGACTCCAGCAGGAGTCATATATACCAACATACTTGACTCCTACAGGAGTCATACATTGAGATACTTGACTCCTGCAGGAGTCGTACATTGAGATACTTGACTCCTGCAGGAGTCATACATAATGACATACATGACTCCTGCAGGAGTCATGCATTGAGATACTTGACTCCTGCAGGAGTCATACATACCAACATACTTGACTCCTACAGGAGTCATGCATTGGGATACTTGACTCCTGCAGGTGTCATACATACTGACATACTGGACTCCTGCAGGAGTCATACATTGAGATACATGACTCCTGCAGGAGTCATACATACCAACATACTTGACTCCTGCAGGAGTCATACACGGAGATACTTGACTCCTGCAGGAGTCATACATTATGACATACTTGACTCCTTCAGGAGTCATACATTGAGATATTTGACTCCTGCAGGAGTCATATATACCAACATACTTGACTCCTACAGGAGTCATACATTGAGATACTTGACTCCTGCAGGAGTCATACATACCAACATACTTGACTCCTGCAGGAGTCATACATGGAGATACTTGACTCCTGCAGGAGTCATACATGCCAACATACTTGACTCCTACAGGAGTCATACATTGAGATACTTGACTCCTGCAGGAGTCATACATACCAACATACTTGACTCCTGCAGGAGTCATACATGGAGATTCTTGACGCCTGCAGGAGTCATACATAATGACATACTTGACTCCTGCAGGATTCATGCATTGAGATACTTGACTCCTGCAGGAGTCATATATACCAACATACTTGACTCCTGCAGGAGTCATACATAATGACATACATGACTCCTGCAGGAGTCATGCATTGAGATACTTGACTCCTGCAGGAGTCATACATACCAACATACTTGACTCCTACAGGAGTCATGCATTGGGATACTTGACTCCTGCAGGTGTCATACATACTGACATACTGGACTCCTGCAGGAGTCATACATTGAGATACTTGACTCCTGCAGGAGTCATACATACCAACATACTTGACTCCTGCAGGAGTCATACATGGAGATACTTGACTACTGCTGGAGTCATACATAATGACATACTTGACTCCTTCAGGAGTCATGCATTGAGATACTTCACTCCTGCAGGAGTCATTCATTGAAATACTTCACTCCTGCAGGAGTCATTCATAGTGACATATTTGACTCCTGCAGGAGTCATACATGGAGATTTTTCACTCCTGTAGGAATCATGCATGGTTATACATGACTCCTGCAGAAGTCATACATATTGACATCTAAGTATAGAGTTGACTCCTGCAATAGTCATACATAATGATATATTTGACTCCTGCAGGAGTCATACATTGAAATACTTGAGTCATACATTGAAATACTTGACTCCTGCAGGAGTCATTGATACTGACATACTAGACTCCTGCAGGTTTCATGTATGGAGATCCTTGACTCCTGCAAGAGTCATACATATTGACATTCTTGACTCCTGCAGGCATCATTCAATGAAATACTTCACTCCTGCAGGAGTCATATATTGAAATACGTGACTCCTGCAGGAGTCATTCATAGTTACATATTTTTCTCCTGCAGGAGTCATACATGGAGATTGCTCACTCCTGCAGGAGTCATACATATTGACATATGGCTCCTGTATAAGTCATTGATACTGACATACTTGACTCCTTCAGGAGTCATACATGGAGATACTTGACTCCTGCAGGAGTCATACATATTGAAAAGTATGACTCCTGCAGGAGTCATACATTGAAATACTAGACTCCTGCAGGAATCAGACATATTTACATACTTGACTCCTACAGGAGTCATGCTTGGAGATTCTTGACTCCTGCAGGAGTCATACATTGAGATACTTGACTCCTGCAGGAGTCTTGCATACTGACATACTTGACTCCTGCAGGAGTCATTCATTGTAACATATTTGACTCTTGCAACAGTCATACAAACTAACTTACTTGACTCCTGCAGGAGTCATGCAAATATATAGTTGACACCTACAGGAGCCATACATATTGACATACTTGACTCCTGCAGGACTCATACATGTTGACATACTTGACTCCTGCAGGAGTCATACATGGAGATTGCTGACTCCTGCAGGAGTCATACAACTTGACATATGACTCCAGCAGGAGTCATTCATACTGACCTACTTGACTCCTGCAGGAGCCATGCATGGAGATACTTGACTCCTGCAAGAGTCATACATACTGACATACTTGACTCCTTCAGGAGTCATGCATGGAGACACTTGACTCCTGCAGGAGTCATACATTGAGATACTTGACTCCTGCAGGAGTATTCCATACTGACATACTTGACTCCTGCAGGAGTCATGCATGGAGATAATTGACTACTGGAGGAGTCATACATATTGACATACTTTACTCCTGCAGGAGTCATTCATTAAAATATTTGACTCCTGCGGGAGTCATGCATACTGACAAACTTGACTCTTGTAGGAGTCATACATTGAAATACTTGACTCCTGCAGGAGTCATTTATATTAGACTCCTGCACAAGTCATCCAAACTGACATACTTGACTCCTGCAGGAGTCATTCATAGTGAAATATTTTACTCCTGCAGGAGTCATACATGGAGATTGCTCACTCCTGCAGGAGTCATACATATTGACATATGGCTCCTGTAGTAGTCATTGATACTGACATACTTGACTCCTGCAGGAGTCATACATTGAAATACTTGACTCCTGCAGGAGTCAGACATAATGACATACTTGACTCCTGCAGGAGTCATGCTTGGAGATACTTGACTCCTGCAGGAGTCATACATTGAGATACTTGACTCCTGCAGGAGTCTTGCATACTGACATACTTGACTCCTGCAGGAGTCATGCAAATATATAGTTGACACCTACAGGAGCCATACATATTGACATACTTGACTCCTGCAGGACTCATACATTTTGACATACTTGACTCTTGCAGGAGTCATACATGGAGATTGCTGACTCCTGCAGGAGTCATACAACTGGACATATGACTCCAGCAGGAGTCATTCATACTGACCTACTTGACTCCTGCAGGAGCCATGCATGGAGATACTTGACTCCTGCAAGAGTCATACATACTAACATACTTGACTCCTTCAGGAGTCATGCATGGAGACACTTGACTCCTGCAGGAGTCATACATTGAGATACTTGACTCCTGCAGGAGTATTCCATACTGACATACTTGACTCCTGCAGGAGTCATGCATGGAGATAATTGACTACTGGAGGAGTCATACATATTGACATACTTTACTCCTGCAGGAGTCATTCATTAAAATATTTGACTCCTGCGGGAGTCATGCATACTGACAAACTTGACTCTTGTAGGAGTCATACATTGAAATACTTGACTCCTGCAGGAGTCATTTATATTAGACTCCTGCACAAGTCATCCAAACTGACATACTTGACTCCTGCAGGAGTCATTCATAGTGAAATATTTTACTCCTGCAGGAGTCATACATGGAGATTGCTCACTCCTGCAGGAGTCATACATATTGACATATGGCTCCTGTAGTAGTCATTGATACTGACATACTTGACTCCTGCAGGAGTCATACATTGAAATACTTGACTCCTGCAGGAGTCAGACATAATGACATACTTGACTCCTGCAGGAGTCATGCATGGAGATACTTGACTCCTGCAGGAGTCATACATTGAGATACTTGACTCCTGCAGGAGTCTTGCATACTGACATACTTGACTCCTGCAGGAATCATGCAAATATATAGTTGACTCCTGCAGGAGTCATGCATACTGACATACTTTACTCCTGCAGCATACATATTGAAATACTTGACTCCTGCAGGAGTCATACATTGAATTACTTGACTCCTGCAGGAGTCAGACATATTGACATACTTGACTCCTGTAAGAGTCATAATTGAATTACCTGACTCCTGCAGGAGTCATACATTGAAACTCTTGAGAGACATACTGGACTCCTGCGGGAGTCATATGTACTGACATACTTGACTCCTGCAGGAGTCATTCATGGAGATACTTGACTCCTGCAGGAGTCATACATTGAGATACTTGACTCCTGCAGGAGTCTTGCATACTGACATACTTGACTCCTGCAGGAGTCATTGTATCATATTTGACTCCTGCAGCAGTCATACAAACTGACTTACTTGACTCATGCAGGAGTCATACATGGAGATTGCTGACTCCTGCAGGAGTCATACAAATTGACATATGACTCCAGCAGGAGACATTCATACTGACCTACTTGACTCCTGCAGGAGTCATGCATGGAGATTGCTGACTCCTGCAGGAGTCATACAAATTGACATATGACTCCAGCAGGAGTCATTCATACTGACCTACTTGACTCCTGCAGGAGTCATACATGGAGATTGCTGACTCCTGCAGGAGTCATACAAATTGACTTATGACTCCAGCAGGAGTCATTCATACTGACCTACATGACTCCTGCAGGAGTCATGCATGGAGATTGCTGACTCCTGCAGGAGTCATACAAATTGACATATGACTCCAGCAGGAGTCATTCATACTGACCTACTTGACTCCTGCAGGAGTCATGCATGGAGATACTTGACTCCTGCAGGAGTCATACATACTGACATACTTGACTCCTTCAGGAGTCATGCATGGAGATACTTGACTCCTGCAGGAGTCATACATTGAGATACTTGACTCCTGCAGGAGTCTTGCATAATGACATACTTGACTCCTGCAGGAGTCATGCATGGAGATAATTGACTACTAGAGGAGTCATACATATTGACATACTTTACTCCTGCAGGAGTCATTCATTGAAATATTTGACTCCTGCTGGAGTCATGCATACTGACAAACTAGACTCTTGTAGGAGTCATACATTGTAATACTTGACTCCTGCAGGAGTCATTCATTTTGACATATTAGACTCCTGCAAAAGTCATCCAATCTGACATACTTGACTCCTGCAGGAGTCATTCATAGTGACATATTTTACTCCTGCAGGAGTCATACATGGAGATTGCTAACTCCTGCAGGAGTCATACATATTGACATATGGCTCCTGTAGTAGTCATTGATACTGACATACTTGACTCCTTCAGGAGTCATACATGGAGATACTTGACTCCTGCAGGAGTCATACATATTGATACACTTGACTCCTGCAAGAGTCATACATTGAAATACTTGACTCCTGCAGGAGTCAGACATAATGACATACTTGACTCCTGCAGGAGTCATGCTTGGAGATACTTGACTCCTGCAGGAGTCGTACATTGAGATACTTGACTCCTGCAGGAGTCTTGCATACTGACATACTTGACTCCAGCAGGAATCCTGCAAATATATAGTTGACTCCTGCAGGAGTGATGCATACTGACATACTTTACTCCTGCAGCATACATAATGAAATACTTGACTCCTGCAGGAGTCATACATTTAAATTCTTGAGAGACATACTTGACTCCTGCAGGAGTCATACGTACTGACATACTTGACTCCTGCAGGAGTCATTCATGGAGATACTTGACTCCTGCAGGAGTCATACATTGAGATACTTGACTCCTGCAGGAGTCTTGCATACTGACATACTTGACTCCTGCAGGAGTCATTGTAACATATTTGACTCCTGCAGCAGTCATACAAACTGACTTACTTGACTCCTGCAGAAGTCATGCAAATATATAGTTGACACCTACAGGAGTCATACATAATGACATACTTGACTCCTGCAGGACTCATACATTCTGACATACTTGACTCCTGCAGGAGTCATACATTGAAATTCTTGAGAGACATACTTGACTCCTGCAGGAGTCATACATACTGACATACTTGACTCCTGCAGGAGTCATGCATGGAGATACTTGACTCCTGCAGGAGGCATACATAATGACATACTTGACTCCTGCAGGAGTCATGCATTGAGGTAATTGACTCCTGCAGGAGTCATACATAACAACATACTTGACTAGTGCAGGAGTCATACATGGAGATAATTGACTCCTGCAGGAGTCATACATATGGATATACTTGACTCCTGCAGGAGTCATGCATAGAGATACTTGACTCCTGCAGGAGTCATTCATGGAGATACATAACTCCTGCAGGAGTCATCCATATTGACATACATGCCTCCAGTAGGAATCATGCATACAGATACTTGACTCCTGCAGGAGTTATACATACTGACATACTGGACACCTGCAGGAGTCATACATTGAGATGCTTGACTCCTGCAGGAGTCATACATACCAACATGCTTGACTCCTGCAGGAGTCATACATGGAGATACTTGACTCCTGCAGGAGTCATACATAATGACATACTTGACTCCTGCAGGAGTCATGCATGGAGATACATGACTCCTGCAGGAGTACACATAATGACATACTTGACTCCTGCAGGAGTCATGCATTGAGATAATTGACTCCTGCAGGAGTCATACATTCCAACATACTTGACTACTGCAGGAGTCATACAAGGGCATACTTGACTCCTGCAGGAGTCATGCATAATGACATACTTGACTCCTGCAGGACTCATACATAATGACATACTTGACTCCTACAGGAGTCATGCATTGAGACACTTGACTCCTGTAGGAGTCATACATACCAACATAATTGACTCCTACAGGACACATACATTGAGATAGTTGACTCCTGCAGGAGTCATAAATACCACCATACTTGACTTTTGCAGGAGTCATACATGGAGATACTTGACTCCTGCAGGAGTCATACATAATGACATACTTGACTCCTTCAGGAATCATGCATTGAGATACTTGACTCCTGCAGGAGTCATATGTACCAACATACTTGACTCCTACAGGAGTCATACATTGAGATACTTGACTCCTGCAGGAGTCATACATACAAACATACTTGACTCCTGCAGGAGTCATACATAATGACATACATGACTCCTGCAGGAGTCATGCATTGAGATACTTGACTCCTGCAGGAGTCATACATACCAACATACTTGACTCCTACAGGAGTCATGCATTGGGATACTTGACTCCTGCAGGTGTCATACATACTGACAGACTGGACTCCTTCAGGAGTCATACATTGAGATACATGACTCCTGCAGGAGTCATACATACCAACATACTTGACTCCTGCAGGAGTCATACACGGAGATACTTGACTCCTGCAGGAGTCATACATTATGACATACTTGACTCCTGCAGGAGTCATGCATTGTGATACTTGACTCCTGCAGGAGTCATACATACTTGACTCCTACAGCAGTCATGCATTGAGATGCTTGACTCCTGCAGGAGTCATACATGCCAACATACTTGACTCCTACAGGAGTCATACATTGAGATTCTTGACTCCTGCAGGAGTCATACATACCAACATACTTGACTCCTGCAGGAGTCATACATGGAGATTCTTGACGCCTACTGGAGTCATATATAATGACATACTTGACTCCTGCAGGAGTCATGCATTGAGATACTTGACTCCTGCAGGAGTCATATATACCTACATACTTGACTCCTATAGGAGTCATACATTGAGATACTTGACTCCTGCAGGAGTCATACATACCAACATACTTGACACCTGCAGGAGTCATACATGGAGATACTTGACTCCTGCAGGAGTCATACATAATGACATACTTGACTCCTGCAGGAGACGTACATAATGAAATACTTGACTCTTGCAGGAGTCATGCATTGAGATACTTGACTCCTGCAGGAGTCATGCATACCAACATACTTGACTCCTACAGGAGTCATACATTGAGATACATGACTCCTGCAGGAGTCATACATACCACCATACTTGACTCCTGCAGGAGTCATACATGGAGATACTTGACTCCTGCAGGAGTCATACATAATGACATACTTGACTCCTTCAGGAGTCATGCAATGAGATACTTGACTCCTGCAGGAGTCATGTATACCAACATACTTTACTCCTACAGGAGTCATAGATTGAGATACTTGACTCCTGCAGGAGTCATACATACCAACATACTTAACTCCTGCAGGAGTCATACATGGAGATACTTGACTCCTGCAGGAGTCATACATAATGACATACTTGAATCCTGCAGGAGTCATGCATTGAGATAATTGACTCCTGCAGGAGTCATACAAACCAACATAATTGACTACTGCAGGAGTCATACATGGAGATACTTGACTCCTGCAGGAGTCATACATAATGACATACTTGACTCCTGCAGGAGTCATACATAATGACATACATGACTCCTGCAGGAGTCATGCATTGAGATACTTGACTCCTGCAGGAGTCATACATACCAACATACTTGACTCCTACAGGAGTCATGCATTGGGATACTTGACTCCTGCAGGTGTCATACATACTGACATACTGGACTCCTGCAGGAGTCATACATTGAGATACTTGACTCCTACAGGAGTCATACATACCAACATACTTGACTCCTGCAGGAGTCATACATGGAGATACTTGACTCCTGCAGGAGTCATACATAATGACATACTTGACTCCTTCAGGAGTCATGCATTGAGATACTTCACTCCTGCAGGAGTCATACATAACAACATACTTGACTCTTGCAGGAGTCATACATGGAGATACTTGACTCCTGCTGGAGTCATACATAATGACAGCCAATTTTCACCCATAGAAATGTATGGGAGGGAACCACTAATCTATTTGCATGGTGCAGCCAAACCAATGAGCTGATTATACAGGAGGCATTATTAAGAGAAAGAAAACAGGTTACTCGTTCGTTCCATGAAGTAGGATCGCAACTCCATTACTTTGTTTTATTAACACCTTGGTGGGAAGATCGCCAATTTTCTCGCATTAAAATGTATGGGAGGGAACCACTAATCTATTTGCATGGTACAGCCAAACCAATGAGCTGATTTTAGAGGAGGCATTATTTAGAGAAAGAAAACAGGTTACTCGTTCGTTCCATGAAGTAGGATCGCAACTCCATTAGTTTGTTTTATTAACACCTTGGTGGGAAGTTAGCCAATTTTCACCCATAGAAATGTATGGGAGGGAACCACTAATCTATTTGCATGGTACAGCCAAACCAATCAGCTGATTATACAGAAGGCATTATTTAGAGAAAGAAAACAGGTTACTCGTTCGTTCCATGAAGTAGGATCGCAACTCCACTAGTTTGTTTTATTAACACCTTGGTGGGAAGATAGCCAATTTTCACCCATAGAAATATATGGGACGGAACCACTAATCTATCTGCATGGTACAGCCAAACCAATGAGCTGATTATAGAGGAGGCAGTATTTATAGAAAGAAAACAGGATACTCGTTCGTTCCATGAAGTAGGATCGCAACTCCATTAGTATGTTTAATTAACACCTTGGTGGGAAGATAGCCAATTTTCACCCATAGAAATGTATGGGACGGAACCACTAATCTATTTGCATGGTACAGCCAAACCAATGAGCTGATTATAGAGGAGGCAGTATTTATAGAAAGAAAACAGGTTACTCGTTCGTTCCATGAAGTATGATCGCAACTCCATTAGTTTGTTTTATTAACACCTTGGTGGGAAGTTAGCCAATTTTCACCCACAGAAATGTATGGAAGGGAACCACTAATCTAATTGCATGGTACAGCCAAACCAATGAGCTGATTATAAAGGAGGCATTATTTAGAGAAAGTAAACAGGTTACTCATTCGTTCCATGAAGTAGGATCGCAACTCCATTAGTTTGTTTTATTAACACCTTGGTGGGAATATAGCCAATTTTCACCCATAGAAATGTATGGGAGGGAACCACTAATCTATTTGCATGGTACAGCCAAACCAATGAGCTGATTATAGAGGAGGCAGTATTTATAGAAAGAAAACAGGTTACTCGTTCGTTCCATGAAGTAGGATCGCAACTCAACTAGTTTGTTTTATTAACACCTTGGTGGGAAGTTAGCCAATTTTCACCCACAGAAATGTATGGGAGGGAACCACTAATCTAATTGCATGGTACAGCCAAACCAATGAGCTGATTATAAAGGAGGCATTATTTAGAGAAAGTAAACAGGTTACTCATTCGTTCCATGAAGTAGGATCGCAACTCCATTAGTTTGTTTTATTAACACCTTGGTGGGAATATAGCCAATTTTCACCCATAGAAATGTATGGGAGGGAACCACTAATCTATTTGCATGGTACAGCCAAACCAATGAGCTGATTATAGAGGAGGCAGTATTTATAGAAAGAAAACAGGTTACTCGTTCGTTCCATGAAGTAGGATCGCAACTCAACTAGTTTGTTTTATTAACACCTTGGTGGGAAGTTAGCCAATTTTCACCCATAGAAATGTATGGGAGGGAACCACTAATCTATTTGCATGGTACAGCCAAACCAATCAGCTGATTATAGAGGAGGCAGTATTTATAGAAAGAAAACAGGTTACTCGTTCGTTCCATGAAGTAGGATCGCAACTCCATTAGTTTGTTTTATTAACACCTTGGTGGGAAGTTAGCCAATTTTCACCCATAGAAATGTATGGGAGGGAACCACTAATCTATTTGCATGGTACAGCCAAACCAATGAGCTGATTATACAGGAGGCATTATATATAGAAAGAAAACAGGTTACTCGTTCGTTCCATGAAGTAGGATCGCAACTACATTAGTTTGTTTTATTAACACCTTGGTGGGAAGATAGCCAATTTTCACCCATAGAAATGTATGGGAGGGAACCACTAATCTATTTGCATGGTACAGCCAAACCAATGAGCTGATTATAGAGGAGGCAGTATTTATAGAAAGAAACCAGGTTACTCGTTCGTTCCATGAAGTTGGACCGCAACTCCATTAGTTTGTTTTATTATCACCTTGGTGGGAAGATAGCCAATTTTCTCCCATTAAAATGCATGGGAGGGAACCACTAATCTATTTGCACGGTACAGCCAAACCAATGAGCTGATTATAGAGGAGGCATTATTTATAGAAAGAAAACAGGTTACTCGTTCGTTCCATGAAGTAGGATCGGAAGTCCATTAGTTTGTTTTATTAACACCTTGGTGGGAAGTTAGCCAATTTTCACCCATAGAAATGTATGGGAGGGAACCACTAATCTATTTGCATGGTACAGCCAAACCAATCAGCTGATTATACAGAAGGTATTATTTAGAGAAAGAAAACAGGTTACTCGTTCGTTCCATGAAGTAGGATCGCATCTCAACTAGTTTGTTTTATTAACCGATTAAGTCCTGTAGCCGCAAATTCGCGTCAAATAGTTGTTTACAGCTACCAAGGTATTTTGGGGGACATGACCACAAACCACAGAAAGATTATACCAATTTGAAATCCTTCATGAACACGGCTTCAGCGGGTATCGTTGGATTACCCCTTCCTGCCACAAAACATTTTTAGTGACCACATTTAAGATCAAATAACCTCTTCATAACAAACCATATTTAGGCCTTAATCGGTTAACACTTTGGTGGGAAGTTAGCCAATTTTCACCCATAGAAATGTATGGGAGGGAACCACTAATCTATTTGCATGGTACTGCCAAACCAATCAGCTGATTATACAGAAGGCATTATTTAGAGAAAGAAAGCAGGTTACTCGTTCGTTCCATGAAGTAGGATCGCAACTCCATTAGTTTGTTTTATTAACACCTTGGTGGGAAGATAGCCAATTTTCACCCATAGAAATGCATTGGAGGGAACCACTAATCTATTTGCATGGTACAGCCAAACCAATGAGCTGATTATACAGGAGGCAATATTTAGAGAATGAAAACAGGTTACTCGTTCGTTCCATGAAGTAGGATCGCAACTCCATTAGTTTGTTTTATTAACACCTTGGTGGGAATATAGCCAATTTTCACCCATAGAAATGTATGGGAGGGAACCACCAATCTATTTGCATGGTACAGCCAAACCAATGAGCTGATTATAGAGGAGGCAGTATTTATAGAAAGAAAACAGGTTACTCGTTCGTTCCATGAAGTAGGATCGCAACTCAACTAGTTTGTTTTATTAACACCTTGGTGGGAAGTTAGCCAATATTCACCCATAGAAATGTATGGGAGGGAACCACTAATCTATTTGCATGGTACAGCCAAACCAATCAGCTGATTATAGAGGAGGCAGTATTTATAGAAAGAAAACAGGTTACTCGTTCGTTCCATGAAGTAGGATCGCAACTCCATTAGTTTGTTTTATTAACACCTTGGTGGGAAGTTAGCCAATTTTCACCCATAGAAATGTATGGGAGGGAACCACTAATCTATTTGCATGGTACAGCCAAACCAATGAGCTGATTATACAGGAGGCATTATATATAGAAAGAAAACAGGTTACTCGTTCGTTCCATGAAGTAGGATCGCAACTACATTAGTTTGTTTTATTAACACCTTGGTGGGAAGATAGCCAATTTTCACCCATAGAAATGTATGGGAGGGAACCACTAATCTATTTGCATGGTACAGCCAAACCAATGAGCTGATTATAGAGGAGGCAGTATTTATAGAAAGAAACCAGGTTACTCGTTCGTTCCATGAAGTTGGACCGCAACTCCATTAGTTTGTTTTATTATCACCTTGGTGGGAAGATAGCCAATTTTCTCCCATTAAAATGCATGGGAGGGAACCACTAATCTATTTGCACGGTACAGCCAAACCAATGAGCTGATTATAGAGGAGGCATTATTTATAGAAAGAAAACAGGTTACTCGTTCGTTCCATGAAGTAGGATCGGAAGTCCATTAGTTTGTTTTATTAACACCTTGGTGGGAAGTTAGCCAATTTTCACCCATAGAAATGTATGGGAGGGAACCACTAATCTATTTGCATGGTACAGCCAAACCAATCAGCTGATTATACAGAAGGTATTATTTAGAGAAAGAAAACAGGTTACTCGTTCGTTCCATGAAGTAGGATCGCATCTCAACTAGTTTGTTTTATTAACCGATTAAGTCCTGTAGCCGCAAATTCGCGTCAAATAGTTGTTTACAGCTACCAAGGTATTTTGGGGGACATGACCACAAACCACAGAAAGATTATACCAATTTGAAATCCTTCATGAACACGGCTTCAGCGGGTATCGTTGGATTACCCCTTCCTGCCACAAAACATTTTTAGTGACCACATTTAAGATCAAATAACCTCTTCATAACAAACCATATTTAGGCCTTAATCGGTTAACACTTTGGTGGGAAGTTAGCCAATTTTCACCCATAGAAATGTATGGGAGGGAACCACTAATCTATTTGCATGGTACTGCCAAACCAATCAGCTGATTATACAGAAGGCATTATTTAGAGAAAGAAAGCAGGTTACTCGTTCGTTCCATGAAGTAGGATCGCAACTCCATTAGTTTGTTTTATTAACACCTTGGTGGGAAGATAGCCAATTTTCACCCATAGAAATGCATTGGAGGGAACCACTAATCTATTTGCATGGTACAGCCAAACCAATGAGCTGATTATACAGGAGGCAATATTTAGAGAATGAAAACAGGTTACTCGTTCGTTCCATGAAGTAGGATCGCAACTCCATTAGTTTGTTTTATTAACACCTTGGTGGGAATATAGCCAATTTTCACCCATAGAAATGTATGGGAGGGAACCACCAATCTATTTGCATGGTACAGCCAAACCAATGAGCTGATTATAGAGGAGGCAGTATTTATAGAAAGAAAACAGGTTACTCGTTCGTTCCATGAAGTAGGATCGCAACTCAACTAGTTTGTTTTATTAACACCTTGGTGGGAAGTTAGCCAATATTCACCCATAGAAATGTATGGGAGGGAACCACTAATCTATTTGCATGGTACAGCCAAACCAATCAGCTGATTATAGAGGAGGCAGTATTTATAGAAAGAAAACAGGTTACTCGTTCGTTCCATGAAGTAGGATCGCAACTCCATTAGTTTGTTTTATTAACACCTTGGTGGGAAGTTAGCCAATTTTCACCCATAGAAATGTATGGGAGGGAACCACTAATCTATTTGCATGGTACAGCCAAACCAATGAGCTGATTATACAGGAGGCATTATATAGAGAAAGAAAACAGGTTACTCGTTCGTTCCATGAAGTAGGATCGCAACTACATTAGTTTGTTTTATTAACACCTTGGTGGGAATATAGCCAATTTTCACCCATAGAAATGTATGGGAGGGAACCACTAATCTATTTGCATGGTACAGCCAAACCAATGAGCTGATTATAGAGGAGGCAGTATTTATAGAAAGAAACCAGGTTACTCGTTCGTTCCATGAAGTAGGATCGCAACTCCATTAGTTTGTTTTATTGACACCTTGGTGGGAAGATAGCCAATTTTCTCCCATTAAAATGTATGGGAGGGAACCACTAATCTATTTGCATGGTACAGCTAAACCAATGAGCTGATTATAGAGGAGGCATTATTTATAGAAAGAAAACAGGTTACTCGTTCGTTCCATGAAGTAGGATCGCAAGTCCATTAGTTTGTTTTATTAACACCTTGGTGGGAAGTTAGCCAATTTTCACCCATAGAAATGTATGGGAGGGAACCACTAATCTATTTGCATGGTACAGCCAAACCAATCAGCTGATTATACAGAAGGTATTATTTAGAGAAAGAAAACAGGTTACTCGTTCGTTCCATGAAGTAGGATCGCATCTCAACTGGTTTGTTTTATTAACCGATTAAGTCCTGTAGCCGCAAATTCGCGTCAAATAGTTGTTTACAGCTACCAAGGTATTTTGGGGGACATGACCACAATCCACAGAAAGATTATACCAATTTGAAATCCATCATGAACACGGCTTCAGCGGGTATCGTTGGATTACCCCTTCCTGCCACAAAACATTTTTAGTGACCACATTTAAGATCAAATAACTTCTACATAACAAACCATATTTAGGCCTTAATCGGTTAACACTTTGGTGGGAAGTTAGCCAATTTTCACCCATAGAAATGTATGGGAGGGAACCACTAATCTATTTGCATGGTACAGCCAAACCAATGAGCTGATTGTAGAGGAGGCATTATTTATAGAAAGAAAACAGGCTACTCGTTCGTTCCATGAAGTAGGATCGCAACTCCATTAGTTTGTTTTATTAACACTTTGGTGGGAAGTTAGCCAATTTTCACCCATAGAAATGTATGGGAGGGAACCACTAATCTATTTGCATGGTACTGCCAAACCAATCAGCTGATTATACAGAAGGCATTATTTAGAGAAAGAAAGCAGGTTACTCGTTCGTTCCATGAAGTAGGATCGCAACTCCATTAGTTTGTTTTATTAACACCTTGGTGGGAAGATAGCCAATTTTCACCCATAGAAATGCATTGGAGGGAACCACTAATCTATTTGCATGGTACAGCCAAACCAATGAACTGATTATACAGGAGGCAATATTTAGAGAAAGAAAACAGGTTACTCGTTCGTTCCATGAAGTAGGATTGCAACTCCATTAGTTTGTTTTATTAACACCTTGGTGGGAATATAGCCAATTTTCACCCATAGAAATGTATGGGAGGGAACCACTAATCTATTTGCATGGAACAGCCAAACCAATGAGCTGATTATAGAGGAGGCAGTATTTATAGAAAGAAAACAGGTTACTCGTTCGTTCCATGAAGTAGGATCGCAACTAAACTAGTTTGTTTTATTAACACCTTGGTGCGAAGTTAGCCAATTTTCACCCATAGAAATGTATGGGAGGGAACCACTAATCTATTTGCATGGTACAGCCAAACCAATCAGCTGATTATACAGGAGGCATTATTTAGAGAAAGTAAACAGGTTACTCGTTCGTTCCATGAAGTAGGATCGCAACTCCATTAGTTTGTTTTATTAACACCTTGGTGGGAAGATAGCCAATTTTCACCCTTAGAAATGTATGGGAGGGAACCACTAATCTATTTGCATGGTACAGCCAAACCAATGAGCTGATTGTAGAGGAGGCATTATTTATAGAAAGAAAACAGGTTACTCGTTCGTTCCATGAAGTAGGATCGCAACTCCATTAGTTTGTTTTATTAACACTTTGGTGGGAAGTTAGCCAATTTTCACCCATAGAAATGTATGGGAGGGAACCACAAATCTATTTGCATGGTACTGCCAAACCAATCAGCTGATTATACAGAAGGACTTATTTAGAGAAAGAAAGCAGGTTACTCGTTCGTTCCATGAAGTAGGATCGCAACTCCATTAGTTTGTTTTATTAACACCTTGGTGGGAAGATAGCCAATTTTCACCCAAAGAAATGCATTGGAGGGAACCACTAATCTATTTGCATGGTACAGCCAAACCAATGAGCTGATTATACAGGAGGCAATATTTAGAGAAAGAAAACAGGTTACTCGTTCGTTCCATGAAGTAGGATCGCAACTCCATTAGTTTGTTTTATTAACACCTTGGTGGGAAGATAGCCAATTTTCACCCTTAGAAATGTATGGGAGGGAACCACTAATCTATTTGCATGGTACAGCCAAACCAATGAGCTGATTGTAGAGGAGGCATTATTTATAGAAAGAAAACAGGTTACTCGTTCGTTCCATGAAGTAGGATCGCAACTCCATTAGTTTGTTTTATTAACACTTTGGTGGGAAGTTAGCCAATTTTCACCCATAGAAATGTATGGGAGGGAACCACTAATCTATTTGCATGGTACTGCCAAACCAATCAGCTGATTATACAGAAGGCATTATTTAGAGAAAGATAGCAGGTTACTCGTTCGTTCCATGAAGTAGGATCGCATCTCAACTAGTTTGTTTTATTAACCGATAAAGTCCCGTAGCCGCAAATTCGCGTCAAATAGTTGTTTACAGCTACCAAGGTATTTTGGGGGACATGACCACAAACCACAGAAAGATTATACCAATTTGAATTCCATCATGAACACGGCTTCAGCGGGTATCGTTGGATTACCCCTTCCTGCCACAAAACATTTTTAGTGACCACATTTAAGATCAAATAACCTCTACATAACTAACCATATTTAGGCCTTAATCGGTTAACACTTTGGTGGGAAGTTAGCCAATTTTCACCCATAGAAATGTATGGGAGGGAACCACTAATCTATTTGCATGGTACAGCCAAACCAATGAGCTGATTATAAAGGAGGCATTATTTAGAGAAAGTAAACAGGTTACTCGTTCGTTCCATGAAGTAGGATCGCAACTCCATTAGTTTGTTTTATTAACACCTTGGTGGGAATATAGCCAATTTTCACCCATAGAAATGTATGGGAGGGAACCACTAATCTATTTGCATGGCACAGCCAAACCAATGAGCTGATTATAGAGGAGGCAGTATTTATAGAAAGAAAACAGGTTACTCGTTCGTTCCATGAAGTAGGATCGCAACTCAACTAGTTTGTTTTACTAACACCTTGGTGCGAAGTTAGCCAATTTTCACCCATAGAAATGTATGGGAGGGAACCACTAATCTATTTGCATGGTACTGCCAAACCAATCAGCTGATTATACAGAAGGCATTATTTAGAGAAAGAAAACAGGTTACTCGTTCGTTCCATGAAGTAGGATCGCAACTCCATTAGTTTGTTTTATTAACACCTTGGTGGGAAGATAGCCAATTTTCACCCTTAGAAATGTATGGGAGGGAACCACAAATCTATTTGCATGGTACAGCCAAACCAATGAGCTGATTATAGAGGAGGCATTATTTATAGAAAGAAAACAGGTTACTCGTTCGATCCATGAAGTAGGATCGCAACTCAACAAGTTTGTTTTATTAACACCTTGGTGGGAAGTTAGCCAATTTTCACCCATAGAAATGTATGGGAGGGAACCACTAATCTATTTGCATGGTACAGCCAAACCAATCAGCTGATTATACAGATGGTATTATTTAGAGAAAGAAAACAGGTTACTCGTTCGTTCCATGAAGTAGGATCGCATCTCAACTAGTTTGTTTTATTAACCGATAAAGTCCTGTAGCCGCAAATTCGCGTCAAATAGTTGTTTACAGCTACCAAGGTATTTTGGGGGACATGACCACAAACCACAGAAAGATTATACCAATTTGAATTCCATCATGAACACGGCTTCAGCGGGTATCGTTGGATTACCCCTTCCTGCCACAAAACATTTTTAGTGACCACATTTAAGATCAAATAACCTCTACATAACTAACCATATTTAGGCCTTAATCGGTTAACACTTTGGTGGGAAGTTAGCCAATTTTCACCCATAGAAATGTATGGGAGGGAACCACTAATCTATTTGCATGGTACAGCCAAACCAATGAGCTGATTATAAAGGAGGCATTATTTAGAGAAAGTAAACAGGTTACTCGTTCGTTCCATGAAGTAGGATCGCAACTCCATTAGTTTGTTTTATTAACACCTTGGTGGGAATATAGCCAATTTTCACCCATAGAAATGTATGGGAGGGAACCACTAATCTATTTGCATGGCACAGCCAAACCAATGAGCTGATTATAGAGGAGGCAGTATTTATAGAAAGAAAACAGGTTACTCGTTCGTTCCATGAAGTAGGATCGCAACTCAACTAGTTTGTTTTACTAACACCTTGGTGCGAAGTTAGCCAATTTTCACCCATAGAAATGTATGGGAGGGAACCACTAATCTATTTGCATGGTACTGCCAAACCAATCAGCTGATTATACAGAAGGCATTATTTAGAGAAAGAAAACAGGTTACTCGTTCGTTCCATGAAGGAGGATCGCAACTCCATTAGTTTGTTTTATTAACACCTTGGTGGGAAGATAGCCAATTTTCACCAAAAGAGATGTATGGGAGGGAACCACTAATCTATTTGCATGGTACAGCCAAACCAATGAGCTGATTATACAGAAGGCATTATTTAGAGAAAGAAAACAGGTTACTCGTTCGTTCCATGAAGTAGGATCGCAACTCCATTAGTTTGTTTTATTAACACCTTGGTGGGAATATAGCCAATTTTCACCCATAGAAATGTATGGGAGGGAACCACTAATCTATTTGCATGGTACAGCCAAACAAATGAGCTGATTATAGAGGAGGCAGTATTTATAGAAAGATAACAGGTTACTCGTTCGTTCCATGAAGTAGGATCGCAACTCAACTGGATTGTTTTATTAACACATTGGTGGGAAATTAGCCAATTTTCACCCATAGAAATGTATGGGAGGGAACCACTAATCAATTTGCATGGTACTGCCAAACCAATCAGCTGATTATACAGAAGGCATTATTTAGAGAAAGAAAACAGGTTACTCCTTCGTTCCATGAAGTAGGATCGCAACTCCATTAGTTTGTTTTATTAACAGCATGGTGGGAAGATAACCAATTTTCACCCATAGAAATGTATGGGAGGGAACCACTAATCTATTTGCACGGTACAGCCAAACCAATGAGCTGATTATACAGGAGGCATTATTTAGAGAAAGAAAACAGGTTACTCGTTCGTTCCATGAAGTAGGATCGCAACTACATTAGTTTGTTTTATTAACACCTTGGTGGGAATATAGCCAATTTTCACCCATAGAAATGTATGGGAGGGAACCACTAATCTATTTGCATGGTACAGCCAAACCAATCAGCTGATTATACAGAAGGCATTATTTCGAGAAAGAAAACAGGTTACTCGTTCGTTCCATGAAGTAGGATCGCAACTCCATTAGTTTGTTTTATTAACACCTTGGTGGGAAGATAGCCAATTTTCACCCATACAAATGTATGGGAGGGAACCACTTATCTATTTGCATGGTACAGCCAAACCAATGAGCTGATTATACAGAAGGCTTTATTTAGAGAAAGATATCAGGTTACTCGTTCGTTCCATGAAGTAGGATCGCAACTCCATTAGTTTGTTTTATTAACACCTTGGTGGGAAGATAGCCAATTTTCTCCCATTGAAATGTATGGGAGGGAACCACTAATCTATTTGCATGGTACAGCCAAACCAATGAGCTGATTATAGAGGAGGCAGTATTTATAGAAAGAAAACAGGTTACTCGTTCATTCTATGAAGTAGGATCGCAACTCCATTAGTTTGTTTTATTAACACCTTGGTGGGAAGATAGCCAATTTTCTCCCATTGAAATGTATGGGAGGGAACCACTAATCTATTTGCATGGTACAGCCAAACCAATGAGCTGATTATAGAGGAGGCATTACTTATAGAAAGAAAACAGGTTACTCGTTCATTCCATGAAGTAGGATCGCAACTCCATTAGTTTGTTTTATTAACACTTTGGTGGGAAGTTAGCCAATTTTCACCCATAGAAATGTATGGGAGGGAACCACTAATCTATTTGCATGGTACTGCCAAACCAATCAGCTGATTATACAGAAGGCATTATTTAGAGAAAGAAAACAGGTTACCCGTTCGTTCCATGAAGTAGGATCGCAACTCCATTAGTTTGTTTTATTAACACCTTGGTGGGAAGATAGCCAATTTTCACCAAAAGAGATGTATGGGAGGGAACCACTAATCTATTTGCATGGTACAGCCAAACCAATGAGCTGATTATACAGAAGGCATTATTTAGAGAAAGAAAACAGGTTACTCGTTCGTTCCATGAAGTAGGATCGCAACTCCATTAGTTTGTTTTATTAACACCTTGGTGGGAATATAGCCAATTTTCACCCATAGAAATGTATGGGAGGGAACCACTAATCTATTTGCATGGTACAGCCAAACAAATGAGCTGATTATAGAGGAGGCAGTATTTATAGAAAGATAACAGGTTACTCGTTCGTTCCATGAAGTAGGATCGCAACTCAACTGGATTGTTTTATTAACACATTGGTGGGAAATTAGCCAATTTTCACCCATAGAAATGTATGGGAGGGAACCACTAATCAATTTGCATGGTACTGCCAAACCAATCAGCTGATTATACAGAAGGCATTATTTAGAGAAAGAAAACAGGTTACTCCTTCGTTCCATGAAGTAGGATCGCAACTCCATTAGTTTGTTTTATTAACAGCATGGTGGGAAGATAACCAATTTTCACCCATAGAAATGTATGGGAGGGAACCACTAATCTATTTGCACGGTACAGCCAAACCAATGAGCTGATTATACAGGAGGCATTATTTAGAGAAAGAAAACAGGTTACTCGTTCGTTCCATGAAGTAGGATCGCAACTACATTAGTTTGTTTTATTAACACCTTGGTGGGAATATAGCCAATTTTCACCCATAGAAATGTATGGGAGGGAACCACTAATCTATTTGCATGGTACAGCCAAACCAATCAGCTGATTATACAGAAGGCATTATTTCGAGAAAGAAAACAGGTTACTCGTTCGTTCCATGAAGTAGGATCGCAACTCCATTAGTTTGTTTTATTAACACCTTGGTGGGAAGATAGCCAATTTTCACCCATACAAATGTATGGGAGGGAACCACTTATCTATTTGCATGGTACAGCCAAACCAATGAGCTGATTATACAGAAGGCTTTATTTAGAGAAAGATATCAGGTTACTCGTTCGTTCCATGAAGTAGGATCGCAACTCCATTAGTTTGTTTTATTAACACCTTGGTGGGAATATAGCCAATTTTCACCCATAGAAATGTATGGGAGGGAACCACTAATCTATTTGCATGGTACAGCCAAACCAATGAGCTGATTATAGAGGAGGCAGTATTTATAGAAAGAAAACAGGTTACTCGTTCATTCTATGAAGTAGGATCGCAACTCCATTAGTTTGTTTTATTAACACCTTGGTGGGAAGATAGCCAATTTTCTCCCATTGAAATGTATGGGAGGGAACCACTAATCTATTTGCATGGTACAGCCAAACCAATGAGCTGATTATAGAGGAGGCATTACTTATAGAAAGAAAACAGGTTACTCGTTCATTCCATGAAGTAGGATCGCAACTCCATTAGTTTGTTTTATTAACACTTTGGTGGGAAGTTAGCCAATTTTCACCCATAGAAATGTATGGGAGGGAACCACTAATCTATTTGCATGGTACTGCCAAACCAATCAGCTGATTATACAGAAGGCATTATTTAGAGAAAGAAAACAGGTTACCCGTTCGTTCCATGAAGTAGGATCGCAACTCCATTAGTTTGTTTTATTAACACCTTGGTGGGAAGATAGCCAATTCTCACCCATAGAAATGTATGGGAGGGAAGCACTAATCTATTTGCATGGTACAGCCAAACCAATGAGCTGATTATACTGGAGGCAATATTTAGAGAAAGAAAACAGGTTACTCGTTCGTTCTATGAAGTAGGATCGCAACTACATTAGTTTGTTTTATTAACACCTTGGTGGGAACATAGCCAATTTTCACCCATAGAAATGTTTGGGAGGGAACCACTTATCTATTTGCATGGTACAGCCAAACCAATCAGCTGATTATACAGAAGGCATTATTTAGAGAAAGAAAACAGGTTACTCGTTCGTTCCATGAAGTAGGATCGCATCTCAACTAGTTTGTTTTATTAACACCTTGGTGGGAAGTTAGCCAATTTTCACCCTTAGAATTGTATGGGAGGGAACCACTAATCTATTTGCATGGTACAGCCAAACCATTTAGCTGATTATAAAGAAGGCATTATTTATAGAAAGAAAACAGGTTACTCGCTCGTTCCATGAAGGAGGATCGCAACTCCACTAGTTTGTTTTATTAACACCTTGGTGGGAAGTTCGCCAGTTTTCACCCATGAAATGTATGGGAGGGAACCACTAATCTATTTGCATGGTACTGCCAAACCAATCAGCTGATTATACAGGAGGCATTATTTAGAGAAAGAAAACAGGTTACTCGTTCGTTCCTTGAAGTAGGATTGGAACTCCATTAGTTTGTTTTATTAACTCCTTGGTGGGAAGATAGCCAATTTTCTCCCATTGAAATGTATGGGAGGGAACCACTAATCTATTTGCATGGTACAGCCAAACCAATGAGCTGATTATAGAGGAGGCATTATTTTTAGAAAGAAAACAGGTTACTCGTTCGTTCCATGAAGTAGGATCGCAACTCCATTAGTTTGTTTTATTAACACCTTGGTGGGAAGTTAGTCAATTTTCTCCCATAGAAATGTATGGGAGGGAACCACTAATCAATTTGCATGGTACAGCCAAACCAATCAGCTGATTATACAGAAGGCATTATTTAGAGAATGAAAACAGGTTACTCGTTCGTTCCATGAAGTAGGATCGCATCTCAACTACAATGTTTTATTAACACCTTGGTCGGAAGTTAGCCAATTTTCACCCTTAGAAATGTATGGGAGGGAACCACTAATCTATTTGCATGGTACAGCCAAACCAATCAGCTGATTATAAAGAAGGCATTATTTATAGAAAGAAAACAGGTTACTCGTTCGTTCCATGAAGTAGGATCGCAACTCCACTAGTTTGTTTTATTAACACCTTGGTGGGAAGATAGCCAATTTTCACACATAGAAATGTATGGGAGGGAACCACAAATCTATTTGCATGGTACAGCCAAACCAATGAGCTGATTATACAGAAGGCATTATTGATAGAAAGAAAACAGGTTACTCGTTCGTTCCATGAAGTAGGATCGCAACTCCACTAGTTTGTTTTCTTAACACCTTGGTGGGAAGATAGCCAATTTTCACCCATAGAAATGTATGGGAGGGAACCACTAATCTATTTGCATGGTACAGCCAAACCAATGTGCTGATTATAGAGGAGGCATTAATTTTAGAAAGAAAACAGGTTACTGGTTCGTTCCATGAAGTAGGATCGCAACTCCATTAGTTTGTTTTATTAACACCTTGGTGGGAAGTTAGTCAATTTTCACCCATAGAAATGTATGGGAGGGAACCACTAATCTATTTGCATGGTACAGCCAAACCAATCAGCTGATTATACAGGAGGCAATATTTAGAGAAAGAAAACAGGTTACTCGTTCGTTCCATGAAGTAGGATCGCAACTCCATTAGTTTGTTTTATTAACACCTTGGTGGGAAGATAGCCAATTTTCACCCTTAGAAATGTATGGGAGGGAACCACTAATCTATTTGCATGGTACTGCCAAACCAATCAGCTGATTATAAAGAAGGCATTATTTATAGAAAGAAAACAGGTTACTCGTTCGTTCCATGAAGTAGGATCGCAACTCCACTAGTTTGTTTTATTAACACCTTGGTGGGAAGATAGCCAATTTTCACCCATAGAAATGTATGGGAGGGAACCACTAATCAAACCAATGAGCTGATTATAGAGTAGGCATTACTTATAGAAAGAAAACAGGTTACTCGTTCGTTCCATGAAGTTGGATCGCAACTCCATTAGTTTGTTTTATTAACACCTTGGTGGGAAGATAACCAATTTTCACCCATAGAAATGTATGGGAGGGAACCACTAATCTATTTGCACGGTACAGCCAAACCAATGAGCTGATTATACAGGAGGCATTATTTAGAGAAAGAAAACAGGTTACTCGTTCGTTCCATGAAGTAGGATCGCAACTACATTAGTTTGTTTTATTAACACCTTGGTGGGAATATAGCCAATTTTCACCCATAGAAATGTATGGGAGGGAACCACTAATCTATTTGCATGGTACAGCCAAACCAATCAGCTGATTATACAGAAGGCATTATTTTTAGAAAGAAAACAGGTTACTCGTTCGTTCCATGAAGTAGGATCGCAACTCCACTAGTTTGTTTTATTAACACCTTGGTGGGAAGATAGCCAATTTTCACACATAGAAATGTATGGGAGGGAACCACAAATCTATTTGCATGGTACAGCCAAACCAATGAGCTGATTATACAGAAGGCATTATTGATAGAAAGAAAACAGGTTACTCGTTCGTTCCATGAAGTAGGATCGCAACTCCACTAGTTTGTTTTCTTAACACCTTGGTGGGAAGATAGCCAATTTTCACCCATAGAAATGTATGGGAGGGAACCACTAATCTATTTGCATGGTACAGCCAAACCAATGTGCTGATTATAGAGGAGGCATTAATTTTAGAAAGAAAACAGGTTACTGGTTCGTTCCATGAAGTAGGATCGCAACTCCATTAGTTTGTTTTATTAACACCTTGGTGGGAAGTTAGTCAATTTTCACCCATAGAAATGTATGGGAGGGAACCACTAATCTATTTGCATGGTACAGCCAAACCAATCAGCTGATTATACAGGAGGCAATATTTAGAGAAAGAAAACAGGTTACTCGTTCGTTCCATGAAGTAGGATCGCAACTCCATTAGTTTGTTTTATTAACACCTTGGTGGGAAGATAGCCAATTTTCACCCTTAGAAATGTATGGGAGGGAACCACTAATCTATTTGCATGGTACTGCCAAACCAATCAGCTGATTATAAAGAAGGCATTATTTATAGAAAGAAAACAGGTTACTCGTTCGTTCCATGAAGTAGGATCGCAACTCCACTAGTTTGTTTTATTAACACCTTGGTGGGAAGATAGCCAATTTTCACCCATAGAAATGTATGGGAGGGAACCACTAATCAAACCAATGAGCTGATTATAGAGTAGGCATTACTTATAGAAAGAAAACAGGTTACTCGTTCGTTCCATGAAGTTGGATCGCAACTCCATTAGTTTGTTTTATTAACACCTTGGTGGGAAGATAACCAATTTTCACCCATAGAAATGTATGGGAGGGAACCACTAATCTATTTGCACGGTACAGCCAAACCAATGAGCTGATTATACAGGAGGCATTATTTAGAGAAAGAAAACAGGTTACTCGTTCGTTCCATGAAGTAGGATCGCAACTACATTAGTTTGTTTTATTAACACCTTGGTGGGAATATAGCCAATTTTCACCCATAGAAATGTATGGGAGGGAACCACTAATCTATTTGCATGGTACAGCCAAACCAATCAGCTGATTATACAGAAGGCATTATTTCGAGAAAGAAAACAGGTTACTCGTTCGTTCCATGAAGTAGGATCGCAACTCCATTAGTTTGTTTTATTAACACCTTGGTGGGAAGATAGCCAATTTTCACCCATACAAATGTATGGGAGGGAACCACTTATCTATTTGCATGGTACAGCCAAACCAATGAGCTGATTATACAGAAGGCTTTATTTAGAGAAAGATATCAGGTTACTCGTTCGTTCCATGAAGTAGGATCGCAACTCCATTAGTTTGTTTTATTAACACCTTGGTGGGAAGATAGCCAATTTTCTCCCATTGAAATGTATGGGAGGGAACCACTAATCTATTTGCATGGTACAGCCAAACCAATGAGCTGATTATAGAGGAGGCAGTATTTATAGAAAGAAAACAGGTTACTCGTTCATTCCAGGAAGTAGGATCGCAACTCCATTAGTTTGTTTTATTAACACCTTGGTGGGAAGATAGCCAATTTTCTCCCATTGAAATGTATGGGAGGGAACCACTAATCTATTTGCATGGTACAGCCAAACCAATGAGCTGATTATAGAGGAGGCATTACTTATAGAAAGAAAACAGGTTACTCGTTCATTCCATGAAGTAGGATCGCAACTCCATTAGTTTGTTTTATTAACACTTTGGTGGGAAGTTAGCCAATTTTCACCCATAGAAATGTATGGGAGGGAACCACTAATCTATTTGCATGGTACTGCCAAACCAATCAGCTGATTATACAGAAGGCATTATTTAGAGAAAGAAAACAGGTTACCCGTTCGTTCCATGAAGTAGGATCGCAACTCCATTAGTTTGTTTTATTAACACCTTGGTGGGAAGATAGCCAATTCTCACCCATAGAAATGTATGGGAGGGAAGCACTAATCTATTTGCATGGTACAGCCAAACCAATGAGCTGATTATACTGGAGGCAATATTTAGAGAAAGAAAACAGGTTACTCGTTCGTTCTATGAAGTAGGATCGCAACTACATTAGTTTGTTTTATTAACACCTTGGTGGGAACATAGCCAATTTTCACCCATAGAAATGTTTGGGAGGGAACCACTTATCTATTTGCATGGTACAGCCAAACCAATCAGCTGATTATACAGAAGGCATTATTTAGAGAAAGAAAACAGGTTACTCGTTCGTTCCATGAAGTAGGATCGCATCTCAACTAGTTTGTTTTATTAACACCTTGGTGGGAAGTTAGCCAATTTTCACCCTTAGAATTGTATGGGAGGGAACCACTAATCTATTTGCATGGTACAGCCAAACCAATCAGCTGATTATAAAGAAGGCATTATTTATAGAAAGAAAACAGGTTACTCGCTCGTTCCATGAAGGAGGATCGCAACTCCACTAGTTTGTTTTATTAACACCTTGGTGGGAAGTTCGCCAGTTTTCACCCATAGAAATGTATGGGAGGGAACCACTAATCTATTTGCATGGTACTGCCAAACCAATCAGCTGATTATACAGGAGGCATTATTTAGAGAAAGAAAACAGGTTACTCGTTCGTTCCTTGAAGTAGGATTGGAACTCCATTAGTTTGTTTTATTAACTCCTTGGTGGGAAGATAGCCAATTTTCTCCCATTGAAATGTATGGGAGGGAACCACTAATCTATTTGCATGGTACAGCCAAACCAATGAGCTGATTATAGAGGAGGCATTATTTTTAGAAAGAAAACAGGTTACTCGTTCGTTCCATGAAGTAGGATCGCAACTCCATTAGTTTGTTTTATTAACACCTTGGTGGGAAGTTAGTCAATTTTCACCCATAGAAATGTATGGGAGGGAACCACTAATCAATTTGCATGGTACAGCCAAACCAATCAGCTGATTATACAGAAGGCATTATTTAGAGAATGAAAACAGGTTACTCGTTCGTTCCATGAAGTAGGATCGCATCTCAACTACAATGTTTTATTAACACCTTGGTCGGAAGTTAGCCAATTTTCACCCTTAGAAATGTATGGGAGGGAACCACTAATCTATTTGCATGGTACAGCCAAACCAATCAGCTGATTATAAAGAAGGCATTATTTATAGAAAGAAAACAGGTTACTCGTTCGTTCCATGAAGTAGGATCGCAACTCCACTAGTTTGTTTTATTAACACCTTGGTGGGAAGATAGCCAATTTTCACACATAGAAATGTATGGGAGGGAACCACAAATCTATTTGCATGGTACAGCCAAACCAATGAGCTGATTATACAGAAGGCATTATTGATAGAAAGAAAACAGGTTACTCGTTCGTTCCATGAAGTAGGATCGCAACTCCACTAGTTTGTTTTCTTAACACCTTGGTGGGAAGATAGCCAATTTTCACCCATAGAAATGTATGGGAGGGAACCACTAATCTATTTGCATGGTACAGCCAAACCAATGTGCTGATTATAGAGGAGGCATTAATTTTAGAAAGAAAACAGGTTACTGGTTCGTTCCATGAAGTAGGATCGCAACTCCATTAGTTTGTTTTATTAACACCTTGGTGGGAAGTTAGTCAATTTTCACCCATAGAAATGTATGGGAGGGAACCACTAATCTATTTGCATGGTACAGCCAAACCAATCAGCTGATTATACAGGAGGCAATATTTAGAGAAAGAAAACAGGTTACTCGTTCGTTCCATGAAGTAGGATCGCAACTCCATTAGTTTGTTTTATTAACACCTTGGTGGGAAGATAGCCAATTTTCACCCTTAGAAATGTATGGGAGGGAACCACTAATCTATTTGCATGGTACTGCCAAACCAATCAGCTGATTATAAAGAAGGCATTATTTATAGAAAGAAAACAGGTTACTCGTTCGTTCCATGAAGTAGGATCGCAACTCCACTAGTTTGTTTTATTAACACCTTGGTGGGAAGATAGCCAATTTTCACCCATAGAAATGTATGGGAGGGAACCACTAATCAAACCAATGAGCTGATTATAGAGTAGGCATTACTTATAGAAAGAAAACAGGTTACTCGTTCGTTCCATGAAGTTGGATCGCAACTCCATTAGTTTGTTTTATTAACACCTTGGTGGGAAGATAGCCAATTTTCACCCATACAAATGTATGGGAGGGAACCACTAATCTATTTGCATGGTACAGCCAAACCAATGAGCTGATTATACACGAGGCATTATTTAGAGAAAGAACACAGGTTACTCGTTCGTTCCATGAAGTAGGATTGCAACTCCATTAGTTTGTTTTATTAACTCCTTGGTGGGAAGATAGCCAATTTTCTCCCATTGAAATGTATGGGAGGGAACCACTAATCTATTTGCATGGTACAGCCAAACCAATGAGCTGATTATAGAGGAGGCACTAATTAGAGAAAGAACACAGGTTACTCGTTCGTTCCATGAAGTAGGATTGCAACTCCATTAGTTTGTTTTATTAACTCCTTGGTGGGAAGATAGCCAATTTTCTCCCATTGAAATGTATGGGAGGGAACCACTAATCTATTTGCATGGTACTGCAAAACCAATCAGCTTATTATACAGAAGGCATTATTTAGAGAAAGAAAACAGGTTACTCGTTCGTTCCATGAAGTAGGATCGCAACTCCATTAGTTTGTTTTATTAACACCTTGGTGGGAAGATAGCCAATTTTCACCCATAGAAATGTATGGGAGGGAACCACTAATCTATTTGCATGGTACAGCCAAACCAATGAGCTGATTATAGAGGAGGCATTACTTATAGAAAGAAAACAGGTTACTCGTTCATTCCATGAAGTAGGATCGCAACTCCATTAGTTTGTTTTATTAACACTTTGGTGGGAAGTTAGCCAATTTTCACCCATAGAAATGTATGGGAGGGAACCACTAATCTATTTGCATGGTACTGCCAATCCAATCAGCTGATTATACAGAAGGCATTATTTAGAGAAAGAAAACAGGTTACCCGTTCGTTCCATGAAGTAGGATCGCAACTCCATTAGTTTGTTTTATTAACACCTTGGTGGGAAGATAGCCAATTTTCACCCATAGAAATGTATTGGAGGGAACCACTAATCTATTTGCATGGTACTGAGCTGATTATACAGGAGGCAATATTTAGAGAAAGAAAACAGGTTACTCGTTCGTTCAATGAAGTAGGATCGCAACTACATTAGTTAGTTTTATTAACACCTTGGTGGGAATATAGCCAATTTTCACCCATAGAAATGTATGGGAGGGAACCACTAATCTATTTGCATGGTACAGCCAAACCAATCAGCTGATTATACAGAAGGCATTATTTCGAGAAAGAAAACAGGTTACTCGTTCGTTCCATGAAGTAGGATCGCAACTCCATTAGTTTGTTTTATTAACACCTTGGTGGGAAGATAGCCAATTTTCTCCCATTGAAATGAATGGGAGGAATCCACTAATCTATTTGCATGGTACAGCCAAACCAATGAGCTGATTGTACACAAGGCAATATTTCGAGAAAGAAAACAGGTTACTCGTTCGTTCCATGAAGTAGGATCGCAACTCCATTAGTTTGTTTTATTAACACCTTGGTGGGAAGATAGCCAATTTTCTCCCATAGAAATGTATGGGAGGGAACCACTAATCTATTTGCAAGGTACAGCCAAACCAATGAGCTGATTATACAGGAGGCAATATTTAGAGAAAGAAAACAGGTTACTCGCTCGTTCTATGAAGTAGGATCGCAACTACATTAGTTTGTTTTATTAACACCTTGGTGGGAATATAGCCAATTTTCACCCATAGAAATGTATGGGAGGGAACCACTAATCTATTTGCATGGTACAGCCAAACCAATCAGCTGATTATACAGAAGGCATTATTCAGAGAAAGAAAACAGGTTACTCGTTCGTTCCATGAAGTAGGATCGCATCTCAACTAGTTTGTTTTATTAACACCTTGGTGGGAAGTTAGCCAATTTTCACCCTTAGAAATGTATGGGAGGGAACCACTAATCTATTTGCATGGTACAGCCAAACCAATCAGCTGATTATAAAGAAGGCATTATTTATAGAAAGAAAACAGGTTACTCGTTCGTTCCATGAAGTAGGATCGCAACTCCACTAGTTTGTTTTATTAACACCTTGGTGGGAAGATAGCCAATTTTCACCCATAGAAATGTATGGGAGGGAACCACTAATCTATTTGCATGGTACAGCCAAACCAATGAGCTGATTATAGAGGAGGTATTACTTATAGAAAGAAAACAGGTTACTCGTTCGTTCCATGAAGTAGGATCGCAACTACATTAGTTTGTTTTATTAACACCTTGGTGGGAATATAGCCAATTTTCACCCATAGAAATGTATGGGAGGGAACCACTAATCTATTTGCATGGTACAGCCAAACCAATGCACTGATTTTACAGGAGGCATTATTTAGAGAAAGAAAACAGGTTACTCGATTGTTCCATGAAGTAGGATTGCAACTCCATTAGTTTGTTTTATTAACTCCTTGGTGGGAAGATAGCCAATTTTCTCCCATTGAAATGTATGGGAGGGAACCACTAATCTATTTGCATGGTACAGCCAAACCAATGAGCTGATTATAGAGGAGGCATTATTTATAGAAAGAAAACAGGTTACTCGTTCGTTCCATGAAGTAGGATCGCAACTCCATTAGTTTGTTTTATTAACACCTTGGTGTGAAGTTAGCCAATTTTCACCCATAGAAATGTATGGGAGGGAACCACTAATCTATTTGCATGGTACTGCCAAACCAATCAGCTGATTATACAGAAGGCATTACTTAGAGAAAGAAAACAGGTTACTCGTTCGTTCCATGAAGTAGGATCGCAACTCCATTAGTTTGTTTTATTAACACCTTGGTGGGAAGATAGCCAATATTCACCCATAGAAATGAATGGGAGGGAACCACTAATCTATTTGCATGGTACAGCCAAACCAATGAGCTGATTATACAGGAGGCAATATTTAGAGAAAGAAAACAGGTTACTCGTTCGTTCCATGAAGTAGGATCGCATCTCAACTAGTTTGTTTTATTAACACCTTGGTGGGAAGTTAGCCAATTTTCACCCTTTGAAATGTATGGGAGGGAACGACTAATCTATTTGCATGGTACAGCCAAACCATTTAGCTGATTATAAAGAAGGCATTATTTATAGAAAGAAAACAGGTTACTCGTTCGTTCCATGAAGTAGGATCGCAACTCCACTAGTTTGTTTTATAAACACCTTGGTGGGAAGATAGCCAATTTTCACCCATAGAAATGTATGGGAGGGAACCACTAATCTATTTGCATGGTACAGCCAAACCAATGAGCTGATTATAGAGGAGGTATTACTTATAGAAAGAAAACAGGTTACTCGTTCGTTCCATGATGTAGGATCGCAACTACATTAGTTTGTTTTATTAACACCTTGGTGGGAATATAGCCAATTTTCACCCATAGAAATGTATGGGAGGGAACCACTAATCTATTTGCATGGTACAGCCAAACCAATCAGCTGATTATACAGAAGGCATTATTTCGAGAAAGAAAACAGGTTACTCGTTCGTTCCATGAAGTAGGATCGCCACTCCATTAGTTTGTTTTTTTAACACCTTGGTGGTAAGATAGCCAATTTTCACCCATACAAATGTATGGGAGGGAACCACTAATCTATTTGCATGGTACAGCCAAACCAATGGGCTGATTATAGAGGAGGCATAATTTATAGAAAGAAAACAGGTTACTCGTTCGTTCCATGAAGTAGGATCGCAACTCCATTAGTTTGTTTTATTAACTCTTTGACCGCCAAGTGCACATTTTTGTGCAATTATTGCACCCCGCGTTCACCTCCAAGTGCACATTTATGTGCACACGTATTTGAAAACCAACTAGTGTCGCATGGTTTCGCACTTTGTGCACCAAAGTGCCCTAAGGACATAGAGCTATGACTGGAGTGTTGGTTTTTAACTAAATAACAAGCGGGAACTAACAGCTGCAGGTGTACGTGCAATGGCGCCTCTATCGTTACTAGCGGCTTTGAATACGCACCCGCTTGTTCTACTAAAATAGGGGAGAGCGAAGGCTTTTTAAACACCTGGACCTTTGAAATAACACCAGGGAATAAAAATAACGTGTTTTCGTCTTCTGTTTTATAGTTTACACGATACGAAAGCTTCAAGTCCCGGTCCACTTGGCTCTGCCTATTATCGAGTGTTGTTAGCAAAAATTGTTTTTCAAGTTAGTACACCAATATATCAAAATAAACATCATCAAACGCTTTTATAGCATAGTAATATATCTAAGTAAGCTAACCGTGTCATTCTTCGAGAACGGCGACTAATAAGCTACGGGTAGCCATAATTAAAAACATAGCTGGCAATTAACGACGTCACCCATATTGCAATAGTGACGCTCAAAGAGTTAACACCTTGGTGGGAAGTTAGCCAATTTTCACCCATAGAAATGTATGGGAGGGAACCACTAATCTATTTGCATGGTACAGCCAAACCAATCAGCTGATTATACAGAAGGCATAATTTAGAGAAAGAAAACAGCCTACTCGTTCGTTCCATGAAGTAGGATCGCAACTCCATTAGTTTGTTTTATTAACACCTTGGTGGGAAGTTAGCCAATTTTCACCCATAGAAATGTATGGGAGGGAACCACTAATCTATATGCATGGTACAGCCAAACCAATGAGCTGATTATACAGGAGGCATTATTTAGAGAAAGAAAACAGGTTACTCGTTCGTTCCATGAAGTAGGATCGCAACTCCATTAGTTTGTTTTATTAACACCTTGGTGGGAATATAGCCAATTTTCACCCATAGAAATGTATGGGAGGGAACCACTAATCTATTTGCATGGTACAGCCAAACCAATGAGCTGATTATAGAGGAGGCAGTATTTATAGAAAGAAAACAGGTTACTCGTTCGATCCATGAAGTAGGATCGCAACTCAACTGGATTGTTTTATTAACACATTGGTGGGAAGTTAGCCAATTTTCACCTATAGAAATGTATGGGAGGGAACCACTAATCTATTTGCATGGTACTGCCAAACCAATCAGCTGATTATACAGAAGGCATTATTTAGAGAAAGAAAACAGGTTACTCGTTCGTTCCATGAAGTAGGATCGCAACTCCATTAGTTTGTTTTATTAACACCTTGGTGGGAAGATAGCCAATTTTCACCCATGCAAATGTATGGGAGGGAACCACTAATCTATTTGCATGGTACAGCCAAACCAATGAGCTGATTATACAGGAGGCATTATTTAGAGAAAGAAAACAGGTTACTCGTTCGTTCCATGAAGTAGGATCGCAACTCCATTAGTTTGTTTTTTTAACACCTTGGTGGTAAGATAGCCAATTTTCACCCATACAAATGTATGGGAGGGAACCACTAATCTATTTGCATGGTACAGCCAAACCAATGAGCTGATTATACAGGAGGCATTATTTAGAGAAAGAAAACAGGTTACTCCTTCGTTCCATGAAGTAGGATCGCAACTCCATTAGTTTGTTTTATTAACACCTTGGTGGGAAGATAGCCAATTTTCTCCCATTGAAATGTATGGGAGGGAACCACTAATCTATTTGCATGGTACAGCCAAACCAATGAGCTGATTATAGAGGAGGCATTATTTATAGAAAGAAAACAGGCTACTCGTTCGTTCCATGAAGTAGGATCGCAACTCCATTAGTTTGTTTTATTAACTCTTTGACCGCCAAGTGCACATTTTTGTGCAATTATTGCACCCCGCGTTCACCGCCAAGTGCACATTTATGTGCACACGTATTTGAAAACCAACTAGTGTCGCATGGTTACGCACTTTGTGCACCAAAGTGCCCTAAGGACATAGAGCTATGACTGGAGTGTTGGTTTTTAACTATATAACAAGCGGGAACTAACAGCTGCAGTTGTACGTGTAATGGCGCCTCTATCGTTACTAGCGGCTTTGAATACGCACCCGCTTGTTCTACTAAAATAGGGGAGAGCGAAGGCTTTTTAAACACCTGGACCTTTGAAATAACACCAGGGAATAAAAATAACGTGTTTTCGTCTTCTGTTTTATAGTTTACACGATACGAAAGCTTCAAGTCCCGGTCCACTTGGCTCCGCCTATTATCGAGTGTTGTTAGCAACCATTGTTTTTCAAGTTAGTACACCAAAATATCAAAATAAACATCATCAAACGCTTTTATAGCATAGTAATATATCTAAGTAAGCTAACCGTGTCATTCTTCGAGAACGGCGACTAATAAGCTACGGGTAGCCATAATTAAAAACATAGCTGGCAATTAACGACGTCACCCATATTGCAATAGTGACGCTCAAAGAGTTAACACCTTGGTGGGAAGTTAGCCAATTTTCACCCATAGAAATGTATGGGAGGGAACCACTAATCTATTTGCATGGTACAGCCAAACCAATCAGCTGATTATACAGAAGGCATTATTTAGAGAAAGAAAATAGGTTACTCGTTCGTTCCATGAAGTAGGATCGCAACTCCATTAGTTTGTTTTATTAACACCTTGGTGGGAATATAGCCAATTTTCACCCATAGAAATGTATGGGAGGGAACCACTAATCTATTTGCATGGTACAGCCAAACCAATGAGCTGATTATACAGGAGGCATTATTTAGAGAAAGAAAACAGGTTACTCGTTCGTTCCATGAAGTAGGATCGCAACTCCATTAGTTTGTTTTATTAACACCTTGGTGGGAATATAGCCAATTTTCACCCATAGAAATGTATGGGAGGGAACCACTAATCTATTTGCATGGTACAGCCAAACCAATGAGCTGATTATAGAGGAGGCAGTAAATATAGAAAGAAAACAGGTAACTCGTTCGTTCCATGAAGTAGGATCGCAACTCAACTGGATTGTTATATTAACACATTGGTGGGAAGTTAGCCAATTTTCACCTATAGAAATGTATGGGAGGGAACCACTAATCTATTTGCATGGTACTGCCAAACCAATCAGCTGATTATACAGAAGGCATTATTTAGAGAAAGAAAACAGGTTTCTCGTTCGTTCCATGAAGTAGGATCGCAACTCCATTAGTTTGTTTTATTAACACCTTGGTGGGAAGATAGCCAATTTTCACCCATAGAAATGTATGGGAGGGAACCACTAATCTATTTGCATGGTACAGCCAAACCAATGAGCTGATTATACAGGAGGCATTATTTAGAGAAAGAAAACAGGTTACTCGTTCGTTCCATGAAGTAGGATCGCAGCTACATTAGTTTGTTTTATTAACACCTTGGTGGGAATATAGCCAATTTTCTCCCATTGAAATGTATGGGAGGGAACCACTAATCTATTTGCATGGTACAGCCAAACCAATGAGCTGATTATACAGGAGGCATTATTAAGAGAAAGAAAACAGGTTACTCGTTCGTTCCATGAAGTAGGATCGCAACTACATTAGTTTGTTTATTAACACCTTGGAGGGAATATAGCCAATTTTCACCCATAGAAATGTATGGGAGGGAACCACTAATCTATTTGCATGGTACAGCCAAACCAATCAGCTGATTATACAGAAGGCATTTTTTCGAGAAAGAAAACAGGTTACTCGTTCGTTCCATGAAGTAGGATCGCAGCTCCATTAGTTTGTTTTATTAACACCTTGGTGGGAAGATAGCCAATTTTCACCCGTAGAAATGTATGGGAGGGAACCACTAATCTATTTGCATGGTACAGCCAAACCAATGAGCTGATTATACAGGAGGCATTATTTAGAGAAAGAAAACAGGTTACTCGTTCGTTCCATGAAGTAGGATCGCAACTACATTAGTTTGTTTTATTAACACCTTGGTGGGAATATAGCCAATTTTCACCAATAGAAATGTATGGGAGGGAACCACTAATCTATTTGCATGGTACAGCCAAACCAATCAGCTGATTATACAGAAGGCATTATTTAGAGAAAGAAAACAGGTTACTCGTTCGTTCCATGAAGAAGGATCGCAACTCCATTAGTAAGTTTTATTTACACCTTGGTGGGAAGATAGCCAATTTTCACCCATACAAATGTATGGGAGGGAACCACTAATCTATTTGCATGGTACAGCCAAACCAATGAGCTGATTATACAGGAGGCATTATTTAGAGAAAGAAAACAGGTTACTCGTTCGTTCCATGAAGTAGGATCCAAACTCCATTAGTTTGTTTTATTAACACCTTGGTGGGAATATAGCCAATTTTCACCCATAGAAATGTATGGGAGGGAACCACTAATCTATTTGCATGGTACAGCCAAACCAATGAGCTGATTATAGAGGAGGCAGTATTTATAGAAAGAAAACAGGTTACTCGTTCGTTCCATGAAGTAGGATCGCAACTCAACTGGATTGTTTTATTAACACATTGGTGGGATGTTAGCCAATTTTCACCCATAGAAATGTATGGGAGGGAACCACTAATCTATTTGCATGGTACAGCCAAACCAATGAGCTGATTATACAGGAGGCATTATTTAGAGAAAGAAAACAGGTTACTCGTTCGTTCCATGAAGTAGGATCGCAACTCCATTAGTTTGTTTTATTAACACCTTGGTGGGAATATAGCCAATTTTCACCCATAGAAATGTATGGGAGGGAACCACTAATCTATTTGCATGGTACAGCCAAACCAATGAGCTGATTATAGAGGAGGCAGTATTTATAGAAAGAAAACAGGTTACTCGTTCGTTCCATGAAGTAGGATCGCAACTCAACTGGATTGTTTTATTAACACATTGGTGGGAAGTTAGCCAATTTTGCACCTATAGAAATGTATGGGAGGGAACCACTAATCTATTTGCATGGTACTGCCAAACCAATCAGCTGATTATACAGAAGGCATTATTTAGAGAAAGAAAACAGGTTACTCGTTCGTTCCATGAAGTAGGATCGCAACTCCATTAGTTTGTTTTATTAACACCTTGGTGGGAAGATAGCCAATTTTCACCCATAGAAATGTATGGGAGGGAACCACTAATCTATTTGCATGGTACAGCCAAACCAATGAGCTGATTATACAGGAGGCATGATTGAGAGAAAGAAAACAGGTTACTCGTTCGTTCCATCAAGTAGGATCGCAACTCCATTAAATTGTTTTATTAACACCTTGGTGGGAATATAGCCAATTTTCACCCATAGAAATGTATGGGAGGGAACCACTAATCTATTTGCATGGTACAGCCAAACCAAAGAGCTGATTATAGAAGAGGCAGTATTTATAGAAAGAAAACAGGTTACTCGTTCGTTCCTTGAAGTAGGATCGCAACTCAACTGGATTGTTTTATTAACACATTGGTGGGAAGTTAGCTAATTTTCACCCATAGAAATGTATGGGAGGGAACCACTAATCTATTTGCATGGTACAGCCAAACCAATCAGCTGATTGTACAGAAGGCATTATTTCGAGAAAGAAAACAGGTTACTCGTTCGTTCCATGAAGTAGGATCAAAACTCCATTAGTTTGTTTTATTAACACCTTGGTGGGAATATAGCCAATTTTCACCCATAGAAATGTATGGGAGGGAACCACTAATCTATTTTCATGGTACAGCCAAACCAATGAGCTGATTGTAGAGGAGGCAGTATTTATAGAAAGAAAACAGGTTACTCGTTCGTTCCATGAAGTAGGATCGCAACTCAACTGGATTGTTTTATTAACACATTGGTGGGAAGTTAGCCAATTTTCACCTATAGAAATGTATGGGAAAGAACCACTAATCTATTTGCATGGTACTGCCAAACCAATCAGCTGATTATACAGAAGGCATTATTTAGAGAAAGAAAACAGGTTACTCGTTCGTTCCATGAAGTAGGATCGCAACTACATTAGTTTGTTTTATTAACACCTTGGTGGGAATATAGCCAATTTTCACCCATAGAAATGTATGGGAGGGAACCACTAATCTATTTGCATGGTACAGCCAAACCAATCAGCTGATAATTCAGAAGGCATTATTTCGAGAAAGAAAACAGGTTACTCGTTCGTTCCATGAAGTAGGATCGCAACTCCATTAGTTTGTTTTATTAACACCTTGGTGGGAAGTTAGCCAATTTTCACCCGTAGAAATGTATGGGAGGGAACCACTAATCTATTTGCATGGTACAGCCAAACCAATGAGCTGATTATACAGGAGGCATTATTTAGAGAAAGAAAACAGGTTACTCGTTCGTTCCATGAAGTAGGATCGCAACTACATTAGTTTGTTTTATTATCACCTTGGTGGGAATATAGCCAATTTTCACCAATAGAAATGTATGGGAGGGAACCACTAATCTATTTGCATGGTACAGCCAAACCAATCAGCTGATTATCCTGAAGGCATTATATCGAGAAAGAAAACAGGTTACTCGTTCGTTCCATGAAGTAGGATCGCAACTCCATTAGTTTGTTTTATTTACACCTTGGTGGGAAGATAGCCAATTTTCACCCATACAATTGTATGGGAGGGAACCACTAATCTATTTGCATGGTACAGCCAAACCAATGAGCTGATTATACAGGAGGCATTATTTAGAGAAAGAAAACAGGTTACTCGTTCGTTCCATGAAGTAGGATCGCAACTCCATTAGTTTGTTTTATTAACACCTTGGTGGGAATATAGCCAATTTTCACCCATAGAAATGTATGGGAGGGAACCACTAATCTATTTGCATGGTACAGCCAAACCAATGAGCTGATTATAGAGGAGGCAGTATTTATAGAAAGAAAACAGGTTACTCGTTCGTTCCATGAAGTAGGATCGCAACTTAACTGGATTGTTTTATTAACACATTGGTGGGAAGTTAGCCAATTTTCACCCATAGAAATGTATGGGAGGGAACCACTAATCTATTTGCATGGTACAGCCAAACCAATGAGCTGATTATACAGGAGGCATTATTTAGAGAAAGAAAACAGGTTACTCGTTCGTTCCATGAAGTAGGATCGCAACTCCATTAGATTGTTTTATTTACACCTTGGTGGGAAGATAGCCAATTTTCACCCATACAAATATATGGGAGGGAACCACTAATCTATTTGCATGGTACAGCCAAACCAATCAGCTGATTATACAGGAGGCATTATTTAGAGAAAGAAAACAGGTTACTCGTTCGTTCCATGAAGTAGGATCGCAACTCCATTAGTTTGTTTTATTAACACCTTGGTGGGAAGTTAGCCAATTTTCACCCATAGAAATGAATGGGAGGGAACCACTAATCTATTTGCATGGTACAGCCAAACCAATCAGCTGATTATACAGAAGGCATTATTTAGAGATAGAAAACAGGTTACTCGTTCGTTCCATGAAGTAGGATCGCATCTCAACTAGTTTGTTTTATTAACACCTTGGTGGGAATATAGCCAATTTTCACCCATAGAAATGTATGGGAGGGAACCACTAATCTATTTGCATGGTACTGCCAAACCAATCAGCTGATTATACAGAAGGCATTATTTAGAGAAAGAAAACAGGTTACCCGTTCGTTCCATGAAGTAGGATCGCAACTCCATTAGTTTGTTTTATTAACATCGTGGTGGGAAGATAGCCAATTTTCACCCATAGAAATGTATGGGAGGGAACCACTAATCTATTTGCATGGTACTGAGCTGATTATACAGGAGGCAATATTTAGAGAAAGAAAACAGGTTACTCGTTCGTTCTATGAAGTAGGATCTCAACTACAATAGTTTGTTTTATTAACACCTTGGTGGGAATATAGCCAATTTTCACCCATAGAAATGTATGGGAGGGAACCACTAATCTATTTGCATGGTACAGCCAAACCAATCAGCTGATTATACAGAAGACATTATTTCGAGAAAGAAAACAGGTTACTCGTTCGTTCCATGAAGTAGGATCGCAACTCCATTAGTTTGTTTTATTAACACCTTGGTGGGAAGATAGCCAATTTTCACCCATACAAATGTATGGGAGGGAACCACTAATCTATTTGCATGGTACAGCCAAACCAATCAGCTGATTATAAAGAAGGCATTATTTATAGAAAGAAAACAGGTTACTCGTTCGTTCCATGAAGTAGGATCGCAACTCCACTAGTTTGTTTTATTAACACCTTGGTGGGAAGATAGCCAATTTTCACCCATAGAAATGTATGGGAGGGAACCACTAATCTATTTGCATGGTACAGCCAAACCAATGAGCTGATTATAGAGGAGGCATTACTTATAGAAAGAAAACAGGTTACTCGTTCGTTCCATGAAGTAGGATCGCAACTACATTAGCTTGTTTTATTAACACCTTGGTGGGAATATAGCCAATTTTCACCCTTAGAAATGTATGGGAGGGAACCACTAATCTATTTGCTTGGTACAGCCAAACCAATGAGCTGATTATAGAGGAGGCATTACTTATAGAAAGAAAACAGGTTACTCGTTCGTTCCATGAAGTAGGATCGCAACTACATTAGTTTGTTTTATTAACACCTTGGTGGGAATATAGCCAATTTTCACCCATAGAAATGTATGGGAGGGAACCACTAATCTATTTGCATGGTACAGCCAAACCAATCAGCTGATTATACAGAAGGCATTATTTCGAGAAAGAAAACAGGTTACTCGTTCGTTCCATGAAGTAGGATCGCAACTCCATTAGTTTGTTTTATTAACACCTTGGTGGGAATATAGCCAATTTTCACCCATAGATATGTATGGGAGGGAACCACTAATCTATTTGCATGGTACAGCCAAACCAAAGAGCTGATTATAGAGGAGGCAGTATTTATAGAAAGAAAACAGGTTACTCGTTCGTTCCATGAAGTAGGATCGCAACTCAACTGGATTGTTTTATTAACACATTGGTGGGAAGTTAGCCAATTTTCACCCATAGAAATGTATGGGAGGGAACCACTAATCTATTTGCATGGTACAGCCAAACCAATCAGCTGATTGTACAGAAGGCATTATTTCGAGAAAGAAAACAGGTTACTCGTTCGTTCCATGAAGTAGGATCGCAACTACATTAGTTTGTTTATTAACACCTTGGAGGGAATATAGCCAATTTTCACCCATAGAAATGTATGGGAGGGAACCACTAATCTATTTGCATGGTACAGCCAAACCAATCAGCTGATTATACAGAAGGCATTTTTTCGAGAAAGAAAACAGGTTACTCGTTCGTTCCATGAAGTAGGATCGCAGCTCCATTAGTTTGTTTTATTAACACCTTGGTGGGAAGATAGCCAATTTTCACCCGTAGAAATGTATGGGAGGGAACCACTAATCTATTTGCATGGTACAGCCAAACCAATGAGCTGATTATACAGGAGGCATTATTTAGAGAAAGAAAACAGGTTACTCGTTCGTTCCATGAAGTAGGATCGCAACTCCATTAGTTTGTTTTATTAACACCTTGGTGGGAAGATAGCCAATTTTCACCCATAGAAATGTATAGGAGGGAACCACGAATCTATTTGCATGGTACAGCCAAACCAATGAGCTGATTATACAGAAGGCATTATTGATAGAAAGAAAACAGGTTACTCGTTCGTTCCATGAAGTAGGATCGCAACTCCATTAGTTTGTTTTATTAACACCTTGGTGGGAATATAGCCAATTTTCACCCATAGAAATGTATGGGAGGGAACCACTAATCTATTTGCATGGTACAGCCAAACCAATGAGCTGATTATAGAGGAGGCAGTATTTATAGAAAGAAAACAGGTTACTCGTTCGTTCCATGAAGTAGGATCGCAACTCAACTGGATTGTTTTATTAACACATTGGTGGGAAGTTAGCCAATTTTCACCCATAGAAATGTATGGGAGGGAACCACTAATCTATTTGCATGGTACAGCCAAACCAATGAGCTGATTATACAGGAGGCATTATTTAGAGAAAGAAAACAGGTTACTCGTTCGTTCCATGAAGTAGGATCGCAACTCCATTAGATTGTTTTATTTACACCTTGGTGGGAAGATAGCCAATTTTCACCCATACAAATATATGGGAGGGAACCACTAATCTATTTGCATGGTACAGCCAAACCAATCAGCTGATTATACAGGAGGCATTATTTAGAGAAAGAAAACAGGTTACTCGTTCGTTCCATGAAGTAGGATCGCAACTCCATTAGTTTGTTTTATTAACACCTTGGTGGGAAGTTAGCCAATTTTCACCCATAGAAATGAATGGGAGGGAACCACTAATCTATTTGCATGGTACAGCCAAACCAATCAGCTGATTATACAGAAGGCATTATTTAGAGATAGAAAACAGGTTACTCGTTCGTTCCATGAAGTAGGATCGCATCTCAACTAGTTTGTTTTATTAACACCTTGGTGGGAATATAGCCAATTTTCACCCATAGAAATGTATGGGAGGGAACCACTAATCTATTTGCATGGTACTGCCAAACCAATCAGCTGATTATACAGAAGGCATTATTTAGAGAAAGAAAACAGGTTACCCGTTCGTTCCATGAAGTAGGATCGCAACTCCATTAGTTTGTTTTATTAACATCGTGGTGGGAAGATAGCCAATTTTCACCCATAGAAATGTATGGGAGGGAACCACTAATCTATTTGCATGGTACTGAGCTGATTATACAGGAGGCAATATTTAGAGAAAGAAAACAGGTTACTCGTTCGTTCTATGAAGTAGGATCTCAACTACAATAGTTTGTTTTATTAACACCTTGGTGGGAATATAGCCAATTTTCACCCATAGAAATGTATGGGAGGGAACCACTAATCTATTTGCATGGTACAGCCAAACCAATCAGCTGATTATACAGAAGACATTATTTCGAGAAAGAAAACAGGTTACTCGTTCGTTCCATGAAGTAGGATCGCAACTCCATTAGTTTGTTTTATTAACACCTTGGTGGGAAGATAGCCAATTTTCACCCATACAAATGTATGGGAGGGAACCACTAATCTATTTGCATGGTACAGCCAAACCAATCAGCTGATTATAAAGAAGGCATTATTTATAGAAAGAAAACAGGTTACTCGTTCGTTCCATGAAGTAGGATCGCAACTCCACTAGTTTGTTTTATTAACACCTTGGTGGGAAGATAGCCAATTTTCACCCATAGAAATGTATGGGAGGGAACCACTAATCTATTTGCATGGTACAGCCAAACCAATGAGCTGATTATAGAGGAGGCATTACTTATAGAAAGAAAACAGGTTACTCGTTCGTTCCATGAAGTAGGATCGCAACTACATTAGCTTGTTTTATTAACACCTTGGTGGGAATATAGCCAATTTTCACCCTTAGAAATGTATGGGAGGGAACCACTAATCTATTTGCTTGGTACAGCCAAACCAATGAGCTGATTATAGAGGAGGCATTACTTATAGAAAGAAAACAGGTTACTCGTTCGTTCCATGAAGTAGGATCGCAACTACATTAGTTTGTTTTATTAACACCTTGGTGGGAATATAGCCAATTTTCACCCATAGAAATGTATGGGAGGGAACCACTAATCTATTTGCATGGTACAGCCAAACCAATCAGCTGATTATACAGAAGGCATTATTTCGAGAAAGAAAACAGGTTACTCGTTCGTTCCATGAAGTAGGATCGCAACTCCATTAGTTTGTTTTATTAACACCTTGGTGGGAATATAGCCAATTTTCACCCATAGATATGTATGGGAGGGAACCACTAATCTATTTGCATGGTACAGCCAAACCAAAGAGCTGATTATAGAGGAGGCAGTATTTATAGAAAGAAAACAGGTTACTCGTTCGTTCCATGAAGTAGGATCGCAACTCAACTGGATTGTTTTATTAACACATTGGTGGGAAGTTAGCCAATTTTCACCCATAGAAATGTATGGGAGGGAACCACTAATCTATTTGCATGGTACAGCCAAACCAATCAGCTGATTGTACAGAAGGCATTATTTCGAGAAAGAAAACAGGTTACTCGTTCGTTCCATGAAGTAGGATCGCAACTACATTAGTTTGTTTATTAACACCTTGGAGGGAATATAGCCAATTTTCACCCATAGAAATGTATGGGAGGGAACCACTAATCTATTTGCATGGTACAGCCAAACCAATCAGCTGATTATACAGAAGGCATTTTTTCGAGAAAGAAAACAGGTTACTCGTTCGTTCCATGAAGTAGGATCGCAGCTCCATTAGTTTGTTTTATTAACACCTTGGTGGGAAGATAGCCAATTTTCACCCGTAGAAATGTATGGGAGGGAACCACTAATCTATTTGCATGGTACAGCCAAACCAATGAGCTGATTATACAGGAGGCATTATTTAGAGAAAGAAAACAGGTTACTCGTTCGTTCCATGAAGTAGGATCGCAACTCCATTAGTTTGTTTTATTAACACCTTGGTGGGAAGATAGCCAATTTTCACCCATAGAAATGTATAGGAGGGAACCACGAATCTATTTGCATGGTACAGCCAAACCAATGAGCTGATTATACAGAAGGCATTATTGATAGAAAGAAAACAGGTTACTCGTTCGTTCCATGAAGTAGGATCGCAACTCCACTAGTTTGTTTTATTAACACCTTGGTGGGAAGATAGCCAATTTTCACCCATAGAAATGTATGGGAGGGAACCACTAATCTATTTGCATGGTACAGCCAAACAAATGAGCTGATTATAGAGGAGGCATTACTTATAGAAAGAAAACAGGTTACTCGTTCATTCCATGAAGTAGGATCGCAACTCCATTAGTTTGTTTTATTAACACCTTGGTGGGAAGATAGCCAATTTTCACCCATAGAAATGTATGGGAGGGAACCACTAATCTATTTGCATGGTACAGCCAAACCAATGAGCTGATTATACAGAAGGCATTATTGATAGAAAGAAAACAGGTTACTCGTTCGTTCCATGAAGTAGGATCGCAACTCCACTAGTTTGTTTTATTAACACCTTGGTGGGAAGATAGCCAATTTTCACCCATAGAAATGTATGGGAGGGAACCACTAATCTATTTGCATGGTACAGCCAAACCAATGAGCTGATTATAGAGGAGTCATTACTTATAGAAAGAAAACAGGTTACTCGTTCATTCCATGAAGTAGGATCGCAACTCCATTAGTTTGTTTTATTAACACTTTGGTGGGAAATTAGCCAATTTTCACCCATAGAAATGTATGGGAGGGAACCACTAATCTATTTGCATGGTGCTGCCAAACCAATCAGCTGATTATACAGAAGGCATTATTTAGAGAAAGAAAACAGGTTACCCGTTCGTTCCATGAAGTAGGATCGCAACTCCATTAGTTTGTTTTATTAACACCTTGGTGGGAAGATAGCCAATTTTCACCCATAGAAATGTATTGGAGGGAACCACTAATCTATTTGCATGGTACTGAGCTGATTATACAGGAGGCAATATTTAGAGAAAGAAAACAGGTTACTCGTTCGTTCTATGAAGTAGGATCGCAACTACATTAGTTTGTTTTATTAACACCTTGGTGGGAATATAGCCAATTTTCACCCATAGAAATGTATGGGAGGGAACCACTAATCTATTTGCATGGTACAGCCAAACCAATCAGCTGATTATACAGAAGGCATTATTTCGAGAAAGAAAACAGGTTACTTGTTCGTTCCATGAAGTAGGATCGCAACTCCATTAGTTTGTTTTATTAACACCTTGGTGGGAAGATAGCCAATTTTCTCCCATTGAAATGAATGGGAGGGAACCACTAATCTATTTGCATGGTACAGCCAAACCAATCAGCTGATTATAAAGAAGGCATTAATTATAGAAAGAAAACAGGTTACTCGTTCGTTCCATGAAGTAGGATCGCAACTCCACTAGTTTGTTTTATTAACACCTTGGTGGGAAGATAGCCAATTTTCACCCATAGAAATGTATGGGAGGGAACCACTAATCTATTTGCATGGTACAGCCAAACCAATCAGCTGATTATACAGAAGGCATTATTTAGAGAAAGAAAACAGGTTACTCGTTCGTTCCATGAAGTAGGATCGCATCTTAACTAGTTTGTTTTATTAACACCTTGGTGGGAAGTTAGCCAATTTTCACCCTTAGAAATGTATGGGAGGGAACCACTAATCTATTTGCATTGTACAGCCAAACCAATCAGCTGATTATAAACAAGGCATTATTTATAGAAAGAAAACAGGTTACTCGTTCGTTCCATGATGTAGGATCGCAACTCCACTAGTTTGTTTTATTAACACCTTGGTGGGAAGATAGCCAATTTTCACCCATAGAAATGTATGGGAGGGAACCACTAATCTATTTGCATGGTACAGCCAAACCAATGAGCTGATTATAGAGGAGGCATTACATATAGAAAGAAAACAGGTTACTCGTTCGTTCCATGAAGTAGGATCGGAACTCCATTAGTTTGTTTTATTAACACTTTGGTGGGAAGTTAGCCAATTTTCACCCATAGAAATGTATGGGAGGGAACCACTATTCTAATTGCATGGTACTGCCAAACCAATCAGCTGATTATACAGAAGGCATTATTTAGAGAAAGAAAACAGGTTACTCGTTCGTTCCATGAAGTAGGATCGCAACTCCATTAGTTTGTTTTATTAACACCTTGGTGGGAAAATAGCCAATTTTCACCCATAGAAATGTATGGGAGGGAACCACGAATCTATTTGCATGGTACAGCCAAACCAATGAGCTGATTATACAGAAGGCATTATTGATAGAAAGAAAACAGGTTACTCGTTCGTTCCATGAAGTAGGATCACAACTCCACTAGTTTGTTTTATTAACACCTTGGTGGGAAGATAGCCAATTTTCACCCATAGAAATGTATGGGAGGGAACCACTAATCTATTTGCATGGTACAGCCAAACAAATGAGCTGATTATAGAGGAGGCATTACTTTTAGAAAGAAAACAGGTTACTCGTTCATTCCATGAAGTAGGATCGCAACTCCATTAGTTTGTTTTATTAACACTTTGGTGGGAAGTTAGCCAATTTTCACCCATAGAAATGTATGGGAGGGAACCACTAATCTATTTGCATGGTACTGCCAAACCAATCAGCTGATTATACAGAAGGCATTATTTAGAGAAAGAAATCAGGTTACCCGTTCGTTCCATGAAGTAGGATCGCAACTCCATTAGTTTGTTTTAATAACACCTTGGTGGGAAGATAGCCAATTTTCACCCATAGAATTGTATTGGAGGGAACCACTAATCTATTTGCATGGTACTGAGCTGATATACAGGAGGCAATATTTAGAGAAAGAAAACAGGTTACTCGTTCGTTCTATGAAGTAGGATCGCAACTACATTAGTTTGTTTTATTAACACCTTGGTGGGAATATAGCCAATTTTCACCCATAGAAATGTATGGGAGGGAACCACTAATCTATTTGCATGGTACAGCCAAACCAATCAGCTGATTATACAGAAGGCATTATTTCGAGAAAGAAAACAGGTTACTTGTTCGTTCCATGAAGTAGGATCGCAACTCCATTAGTTTGTTTTATTAACACCTTGGTGGGAAGATAGCCAATTCTCTCCCATTGAAATGAATGGGAGGGAACCACTAATATATTTGCATTGTACAGCCAAACCAATGAGCTGATTATAGAGGAGGCATTACTTATAGAAAGAAAACAGGTTACTCGTTCATTCCATGAAGTAGGATCGCAACTCCATTAGTTTGTTTTATTAACACTTTGGTGGGAAGTTAGCCAATTTTCACCCATACAAATGTGTGGGAGGGAACCACTATTCTATTTGCATGGTACAGCCAAACCAATGAGCTGATTATACAGGAGGCATCATTTAGAGAAAGAAAACAGGTTACTCGTTCGTTCCATGAAGTAGGATTGCAACTCCATTAGTTTGTTTTATTAACTCCTTGGTGGGAAGATAGCCAATTTTCTCCCATTGAAATGTATGGGAGGGAACCACTAATCTATTAGCATGGTACAACCAAACCAATCAGCTGATTATACAGAAGGCATTATTTAGAGAAAGAAAACAGGTTACTCGTTCGTTCCATGAAGTAGGATCGCATCTCAACTAGTTTGTTTTATTAACACCTTAGTGGGAAGTTAGCCAATTTTCACCCTTAGAAATGTATGGGAGGGAACCACTAATCTATTTGCATGGCACTGCCAAACCAATCAGCTGATTATAAAGAAGGCATTATTTAGAGAAAGAAAACAGGTTACTCGTTCGTTCCATGAAGTAGGATCGCAACTCCACTAGTTTGTTTTATTAACACCTTGGTGGGAAGATAGCCAATTTTCACCCATAGAAATGTATGGGAGGGAACCACTAATCTATTTGCATGGTACAGCCAAACCAATGAGCTGATTATAGAGGAGGCATTACTAATAGAAAGAAAACAGGTTACTCGTTCGTTCCATGAAGTAGGATCGCAACTCCATTAGTGTGTTTTATTAACACTTTGGTGGGAAGTTAGCCAATTTTCACCCATAGAAATGTATGGGAGGGAACCACTAATCTATTTGCATGGTACTGCAAAACCAATCAGCTTATTATACAGAAGGCATTATTTAGAGAAAGAAAACAGGTTACTCGTTCGTTCCATGAAGTAGGATCGCAACTCCATTAGTTTGTTTTATTAACACCTTGGTGGGAAGATAGCCAATTTTCACCCATAGAAATGTATGGGAGGGAACCACTAATCTATTTGCATGGTACAGCCAAACCAATCAGCTGATTATACAGAAGGCATTATTGATAGAAAGAAAACAGGTTACTCGTTCGCTCCATGAAGTAGGATCGCAACTCCACTAGTTTGTTTTATTAACACCTTGGTGGGAAGATAGCCAATTTTCACCCATAGAAATGTATGGGAGGGAACCACTAATCTATTTGCATGGTACAGCCAAACCAATGAGCTGATTATAGAGGAGGCATTACTTATAGAAGGAAAACAGGTTACTCGTTCGTTCCATGAAGTAGGATCGCAACTCCATTAGTTTGTTTTATTAACACCTTGGTGGGAATTTAGCCAATTTTCACCCATAGAAATGTATGGGAGGGAACCACTAATCTATTTGCATGGTACAGCCAAACCAATCAGCTGATTATACAGAAGGCATTATTTAGAGAAAGAAAACAGGTTACTCGTTCGTTCCATGAAGTAGGATCGCAACTCCATTAGTTTGTTTTATTAACACCTTGGTGGGAAGATAGCCAATTTTGACCCATAGAAATGTATGGGAGGGAACCACGAATCTATTTGCATGGTACAGCCAAACCAATGAGCTGATTATACAGAAGGCATTATTGATAGAATGAAAACTGGTTACTCGTTCGTTCCATGAAGTAGGATCGCAACTCCATTAGTTTGTTTTATTAACACCTTGGTGGGAAGTTAGCCAATTTTCACCCATAGAAATGTATGGGAGGGATCCACTAATCTATTTGCATGGTACAGCCAAACCAATCAGCTGATTATACAGAAGGCATTATTTAGAGAAAGAAAACAGGTTACTCGTTCGTTCCATGAAGTAGGATCGCATCTCAACTAGTTTGTTTTATTAACACCTTGGTGGGAAGTTAGCCAATTTTCACCCTTAGAAATGTATGGGAGGGAACCACTAATCTATTTGCATGGTACAGCCAAACCAATCAGCTGATTGTAAAGAAGGCATTATTTATAGAAAGAAAACAGGTTACTCGTTCGTTCCATGAAGTAGGATCGCAACTCCACTAGTTTGTTTTATTAACACCTTAGTGGGAAGATAGCCAATTTTCACCCATAGAAATGTATGGGAGGGAACCACGAATCTATTTGCATGGTTCAGCCAAACCAATGAGCTGATTATACAGAAGGCATTATTGATAGAAAGAAAACAGGTTACTCGTTCGTTCCATGAAGTAGGATCGCAACTCCACTAGTTTGTTTTATTAACACCTTGGTGGGAAGATTGCCAATTTTCACCTATAGAAATGTATGGGAGGGAACCACTAATCTATTTGCATGGTACAACCAAACCAATGAGCTGATTATAGAGGAGGCATTACTTATAGAAAGAAAACAGGTTACTCGTTCATTCCATGAAGTAGGATCGCAACTCCATTAGTTTGTTTTATTAACACCTTGGTGGGAAGTTAGCCAAATTTCACCCATAGAAATGTATGGGAGGGAACCACTAATCTATTTGCACGGTACAGCCAAACCAATCAGCTGATTATACAGAAGGCATTATTTATAGAAAGAAAACAGGTTACTCGTTCGTTTCATGAAGTAGGATCGCAACTGTATTAGTTTGTTTTATTAACACCTTGGTGGGAAGATTGCCAATTTTCACCCATAGAAATGTATGGGAGGGAACCACTAATCTATTTGCATGGTACAGCCAAATCAATGAGCTGATTATACAGAAGGCATTATTGATAGAAAGAAAACAGGTTACTCGTTCGTTCCATGAAGTAGGATCGCAACTCCACTAGTTTGTTTTATTAACACCTTTTTGGGAAGATAGCCAATTTTCACCCATAGAAATGTATGGGAGGGAACCACTAATCTATTTGCATGGTACAGCCAAACCAATGAGCTGATTATAGAGGAGGCATTACTTATAGAAAGAAAAAAGGGTACTCGTTCATTCCATGAAGTAGGATCGCAACTCCATTAGTTTGTTTTATTAACACTTTGGTGGGAAGTTAGCCAATTTTCACCCATAGAAATGTATGGGAGGGAACCACTAATCTATTTGCATGGTACTGCCAAACCAATCAGCTGATTATACAGAAGGCATTATTTAGAGAAAGAAAACAGGTTACCCGTTCGTTCCATGAAGTAGGATCGCAACTCCAATCGTTTGTTTTATTATCACCTTGGTGGGAAGTTAGCCAATTTTCACCCATAGAAATGTATGGGAGGGAACCACTAATCTATTTGCATGGTACAGCCAAACCAATCAGCTGATTATACAGAAGGCATTATTTAGAGAAAGAAAACAGGTTACTCGTTCGTTCCATGATGTAGGATCGCAACTCCATTAGTTTGTTTTATTAACACCTTGGTGGGAAGATAGCCAATTTTCACCCATAGAAATGTATGGGAGGGAACCACTAATCTATTTGCATGGTACAGCCAAACCAATGAGCTGATTATACAGAAGGCATTATTTAGAGAAAGAAAACAGGTTACCCGTTCGTTCCATGAAGTAGGATCGCAACTCCATTCGTTTGTTTTATTAACACCTTGGTGGGAAGTTAGCCAATTTTCACCCATAGAAATGTATGGGAGGGAACCACTAATCTATTTGCATGGTACAGCCAAACCAATCAGCTGATTATACAGAAGGCATTATTTAGAGAAAGAAAACAGGTTACTCGTTCGTTCCATGATGTAGGATCGCAACTCCATTAGTTTGTTTTATTAACACCTTGGTGGGAAGATAGCCAATTTTCACCCATAGAAATGTATGGGAGGGAACCACTAATCTATTTGCATGGTACAGCCAAACCAATGAGCTGATTATACAGAAGGCATTATTGATAGAAAGAAAACAGGTTACTCGTTCGTTCCATGAAGTAGGATCGCAACTCCACTAGTTTGTTTTATTAACACCTTTTTGGGAAGATAGCCAATTTTCACCCATAGAAATGTATGGGAGGGAACCACTAATCTATTTGCATGGTACAGCCAAACCAATGAGCTGATTATAGAGGAGGCATTACTTATAGAAAGAAAACAGGTTACTCGTTCATTCCATGAAGTAGGATCGCAACTCCATTAGTTTGTTTTATTAACACTTTGGTGGGAAGTTAGCCAATTTTCACCCATAGAAATGTATGGGAGGGAACCACTAATCTATTTGCATGGTACTGCCAAACCAATCAGCTGATTATACAGAAGGCATTATTTAGAGAAAGAAAACAGGTTACTTGTTCGTTCCATGAAGTAGGATCGCAACTCCATTAGTTTGTTTTATTAACTCTTTCACGGGCGGAAGTCAATAATTGCGTTGGGCGGCCCGTTTTTCGAAAGTTATTAAAATAAATTTATATTTAGCTATCGTGTGATCAGAACGTGACAACTTTTGAACTGAAGGTGTTTGAGTGGTGAAAATTCACCATCTGTGTCATCAGTGGATGCGCTACGTACTAATGCCAGCCGATCGTTTTTACTATATACGGAAGTTGTTTTGCGCTTGGATTCATATGTTTGTTGCAGACTCTGTGGTTGGTATGGACGCTATAAGTGAAAGATGAAGACTGTTGTCATTTTATAACAAAGTAAGTACCTAGGAGTGGGAATAAAGGTTAGACTAACTTATTGTCTATGCTGATTGTGCAGAAGTGTTTTTTGCAACACCGCCATTTTTGATTTCAAAATGGCTAATTCTTTTTAGAGCCACCAAAGGAATCGGAGATAAAACAGCGCAGCTGTAAACTGGGTCTCCGTGCCAATTGTCAGGAAAGTATATCCAGTGAATGCGCTACACGCTAATGCCAACTGATCGTGTTTTCGATGTAGGAAAGCCATCTCCTGTGCTCGATGAAGATGTTCCAAACGGAAACTCGTTGACATGGAAGCTGTAAAGAGGTAACATTGGAAGTGTTCTAGTTTTATGATATAGGCAGTACTTTGGTGTTGAAATAAGTGTTAGACAAACTTGCTGCCCACGCGGATTGTGCAGAAGGCGCTATCATTGTGGCATTGAAAATTGTCTTTGTGTGTACTTAGTGTGTATCCCTAGTGGGTACATAGAGCCTTGTGTGCATGGTGAATGTGCCTTGTATGAACCTAGTGGATGTGCCTTGTGTGTACATGGTGAATGTGCCTTGTGTGTGTATGGTGAATGTGCCTTGTGTGTGCATGGTGAATGTGCCTGATGTGTGCTTAGTGGGTGTGCCTTGTGTGTGTATGGTGAATGTGCCTTGAGTGTGCTTAGTGGGTGTGCCTTGTGTGCTTGGTGAATGTGCCTGATGTGTGTTTAGTGGGTGTGCCTTGTGTGTGCATGGTGAATGTGCCTGATGTGTGCTTAGTGGGTGTGCCTTGTGTGCATGGTGAATGTGCCTTGTGTGTGCTTGGTGAATGTGCCTGATGTGTGCTTGGTGAATGTGCCTGATGTGTGCTTAGTGGGTGTGCCTTGTGTGTGCGTGGTGAATGTGCCTTGAGTGTGCTTAGTGGGTGTGCCTTGTGTGTGCTTGGTGAATGTGCCTGATGTGTGCTTAGTGGGTGTGCCTTGTGTGTGCGTGGTGAATGTGCCTTGAGTGTGCTTAGTGGGTGTGCCTTGTGTGCTTGGTGAATGTGCCTGATGTGTGCTTAGTGGGTGTGCCTTGTGTGTGCGTGATGAATGTGCCTGATGTGTGCTTAGTGGGTGTGCCTTGTGTGTGCGTGGTGAATGTGCCTTGAGTGTGCTTAGTGGGTGTGCCTTGTGTGCTTGGTGAATGTGCCTTGTGTGTGCTTGGTGAATGTGCCTGATGTGTGCTTAGTGGGTGTGCCTTGTGTGTGCGTGGTGAATGTGCCTTGAGTGTGCTTAGTGGGTGTGCCTTGTGTGTGCTTGGTGAATGTGCCTGATGTGTGCTTAGAGGGTGTGCCTTGTGTGTGCGTGGTGAATGTGCCTTGAGTGTGCTTAGTGGGTGTGCCTTGTGTGCTTGGTGAATGTGCCTGATGTGTGCTTAGTGGGTGTGCCTTGTATGTGCGTGGTGAATGTGCCTTGAGTGTGCTTAGTGGGTGTGCCTTGTGTGTGCTTGGTGAATGTGCCTGATGTGTGCTTAGAGGGTGTGCCTTGTGTGTGCGTGGTGAATGTGCCTTGAGTGTGCTTAGTGGGTGTGCCTTGTGTGCTTGGTGAATGTGCCTGATGTGTGCTTAGAGGGTGTGCCTTGTGTGTGCGTGGTGAATGTGCCTGATGTGTGCTTAGTGGGTGTGCCTTGTATGTGCGTGGTGAATGTGCCTTGAGTGTGCTTAGTGGGTGTGCCTTGTGTGTGCTTGGTGAATGTGCCTGATGTGTGCTTAGTGGGTGTGCCTTGTGTGTGCGTGGTGAATGTGCCTGATGTGTGCATAGTGGGTGTGCCTTGTGTGTGCGTGGTGAATGTGCCTTGAGTGTGCTTAGTGGGTGTGCCTTGTGTGCTTGGTGAATGTGCCTTTTGTGTGCTTAGTGGGTTTGCCTTGTGTGTGCTTGGTGAATGTGCCTTGTGTGTGCTTAGTGGGTGTGCCTGATGTGTGCTTAGTGGGTGTGCCTTGTGTGTGCGTGGTGAATGTGCCTTGAGTGTGCTTAGTGGGTGTGCCTTGTATGTGCTTGGTGAATGTGCCTTGAGTGTGCTTAGTGGGTTTGCCTTGTGTGTGCATGGTGAATGTGCCTTGAGTGTGCTTAGTGGGTGTGCCTTGTGTGCTTGGTGAATGTGCCTGATGTGTGCTTAGTGGGTGTGCCTTGTGTGTGCGTGGTGAATGTGCCTTGAGTGTGCTTAGTGGGTGTGCCTTGTGTGTGCTTGGTGAATGTGCCTGATGTGTGCTTAGAGGGTGTGCCTTGTGTGTGCGTGGTGAATGTGCCTTGAGTGTGCTTAGTGGGTGTGCCTTGTGTGCTTGGTGAATGTGCCTGATGTGTGCTTAGTGGGTGTGCCTTGTGTGTGCGTGGTGAATGTGCCTGATGTGTGCTTAGTGGGTGTGCCTTATGTGTGCGTGGTGAATGTGCCTTGAGTGTGCTTAGTGGGTGTGCCTTGTGTGCTTGGTGAATGTGCCTGATGTGTGCTTAGTGGGTGTGCCTTGTGTGCATGGTGAATGTGCCTTGTGTGTGCTTGGTGAATGTGCCTGATGTGTGCTTAGTGGGTGTGCCTTGTGTGTGCGTGGTGAATGTGCCTTGAGTGTGCTTAGTGGGTGTGCCTTGTATGTGCTTGGTGAATGTGCCTTGAGTGTGCTTAGTGGGTTTGCCTTGTGTGTGCTTGGTGAATGTGCCTTGTGTGTGCTTGGTGAATGTGCCTGATGTGTGCTTAGTGGGTGTGCCTTGTGTGTGCGTGGTGAATGTGCCTTGAGTGTGCTTAGTGGGTGTGCCTTGTTAGCTTGGTGAATGTGCCTGATGTGTGCTTAGTGGGTGTGCCTTGTGGTTAGGGTTAGGGTTAGGGTTAGGGTTAGGGTTAGGGTTAATGGGGTTCAGGGGGAATGGTAAATTCCCGGGGGGTGGGGCCCTAACGACGGAGGGGGACCCCAAAGAGCAGGAGGCAACTGGTGCGATCCGGTCTAGAGGTCCCCCAGTGGGGGGAAGGAGGGAAGGGAGGGGGGGGAAAGGGGGAGGGGGAGGGGGGGGAAAAAGTCTTGGACCAAACTCTCTCTCAGCCCATGCTATGGATTCAGGGGAAGCTGGAAGTTGGGTATAAAGCTGGCAACTTCGGGTACAGTGGGGAAAATTAGAAGAGGGAGGGGTACAGGATGGGGTGGGTGTTGAAGGAGAATTTAAAGTGAAAATGGAAGAGATTGGTTCAGGAAGGTCTGTGAGGGTGGCAGAGGATGTAGGTGTAGGAAGATTAGGTGAAGAAATAGTGGAAAAGGAAGTGGAGTAATTTGTTGGGGTAGATGGGGACGAGTCAGAGGAAGTAGATTCTAGTGTGAAAGGGGAGGAGAGTGAGAGAGAGGGAGAAGGAGGAGACGATTGAGAGGGACAGGAAGAATATAAGCGAGGTGGGAAACGTGAGCGAGCACATGACATTCCTGGGGACGAGGATATAGACGTCACCCCGTGAGGGGAGTCAGGTGAACGTGGTAGGAGGTGGTCTGGAAGGATAGGGGAATCATATCTATCCCGAAATGAACGGGGACGTGCTTGTCTGTGGAGGGACTTTATTCTATCTCCTATCGCGTTATACATTGTGTACTCACGTAACGGAGATGTAACGATCCACGTTGTCAAGCAGAGACGAAGGTCGGAGCAGATCCGAAGGGTCAGGTGGTAGATTCACAGTTGTTTTGGTAGCGGTAGACCAGGATTGTAATGAATTTCTTGCGTTGGAGATGTGGGTACGATGCGTTGATATCCTCGACCCAATTAAGTAGTAGACGCGGCGAAACAAACGAAGGTAACGGCAGCGCCGATTACGATGAACAAATGACTCAAAGTTTATTTGGAATACGCGTTTCGGTCCTAAGGACCTTCTTCAGTTCCAACGAAAGGAAATAAAAATAAAAGTACAGAATGACATAAGGCGCATGCGCAATCAAGCAAACAATGAATAATCAAGCACAAATGAAGCACATTAATGAACAAAAATGGTCCGGTACTGGTCCACGTCCCCGACTGGTGTGTTCCGTGCTGAACGTTTCATTTTCAGCCGGTGCTGATCCATATCCCAACTGATGTTCTCGTACAGGCTGGGCCTAGTTTAGGTTCAGTGTCAGGGGGGAATACAATAGCTTCGTTTCTGGTTGGTACTGGTACACGCCCCCGACTGATGTGTTCCGTGCTGAACGTTTCATTTTCAGCCGGTACTGATCCTTATCCCAACTGATGTTCTCGTACAGGCTGGGCCTAGTTTAGGTTAAGTGTCAGGGGGGGAAAAAATACAATAGCTTCGTTTCTGGTTGGTACTGGTACACGCCCCCGACTGATGTGTTCTATGCTGAACGTTTCATTTTCAGCCGGTACTGATCCTTACCCCAACTGATGTTCTCGTATAGGCTGGGCCTAGTTTAGGTTCAGTGTCATGGGGGGAAGTACAATAGCTTCGTTTCTGGTCCGTACTGGTATACGCCCCCGACTGATGTGTTACGTGCTGAACGTTTCATTTTCAGCCGGTACTGATCCGTACTCCAACTGATGTTCTCGTACAGGCTGGGCCTAGTTTAGGTTCAGTGTCATGGGGGGAAGTACAATAGCTTCGTCTATATGCTATCAAGAAAGGCAAGAGATGTGAGAAATAAGGAGAATAAATTGGGTATAGAGAGGCAAGAGATGTGAGAAATAAGGAGAATAAATTGGGTATAGAAAGGCAAGAGATGTGAGAAATAAGGAAAATAAATTGGATATAGTTAAAAGATAAAAGGTAATTGTAGTTTGAATAAGAGCTTTGTCTATATGCTGTCAAGAAAGGCAAGAGATGTGAGAAATAAGGAGAATAAATTGGGTATAGAAAGGCAAGAGATGTGAGAAATAAGGAGAATAAATTAGGTATAGAAAGGCAAGAGATGTGAGAAATAAGGAGAATAAATTGGGTATAGAAAGGCAAGAGATGTGAGAAATAAGGAAAATAAATTGGATATAGTTAAAAGATAAAAGGTAATTGTAGTTTGAATAAGAGCTTCGTCTATATGCTGTCAAGAAAGGCAAGAGATGTGAGAAATAAGGAGAATAAATTGGGTATAGAAAGGCAAGAGATGTGAGAAATAAGAAGAATAAATTAGGTATAGAAAGGCAAGAGATGTGAGAAATAAGGAAAATAAATTGGATATAGTTAAAAGATAAAAGGTAATTGTAGTATGAATAAGAATAAAGGAAACAGGTAGAGGCTGTTAAAATTGAGAGGAAGGGCGCAGACTAGATTCAAGAGGCAAGGAGAACAAAGAGTTTAGACCAAATGGTATGTACGTTTTGAACTGTAGTATACATCTTTCCTCTACTGATTTAAGCTGGGATGCGTGTTCCACAGCAATAATTGGGGTGATGGAGGTGTTGGAGAAGCCCCCATGGTTATCCAGATGTTTGTAGAGGAGGTATCTTTTGGGGTCTTCCTTTGTGTGGAGGAACCTATCTCTATGTTTGTTCATCCTGATGTGGAGGGGGAGAGAGGTTTGCCCGATGTATTGTTTGGAACAGATGTTGCACTTGATGCAATAGATAACATTGCGGGATCTACAGTTCATTCTGGTAGTGACACTAGTCCTCTCCCCTGTGGCTGTAGCTGTAAACATAGACACCCTAGCCAACTGACCGCAAGTCCCACAGCCCCTCTCACCACATGGTGAAGTAACAGTGGCGACTAGATAGGGTCTAGTGGTTGCAGGGTTCTTGTCCCAAGTGTTAACACTCGTATCACCTTTCAAAGCAGAACGTGTCAAGATGTTTTTTATGGACCGAATGTTCTTATGGCAGATTAAGACAGATGCACCACGAAATGCTTTTCCTGCTTCAGGGTCTTGTTCAAGATGTTCAAAGTTGGCAAGGATAAGCGGTTTTATTTGTGGCCGTCTGTGATCAAAAAATGTTTTGAAGAAGAACATGGTGGTGTCGGGGTTAGACTCTTTTGCTGTTTTGTCATACCGGTGTTGGAAGTCAGGTAGGTTTTGCATGGCAGAATTGATGAAAGGGTTTGTATAGCCTCTATCACGAAAAGAAAGCTTGAGTTGGATAAGAAAGGACTGAAAGACATTCTCGTCCGAACAAGACCTCATTAACCGAATGGTTTCCCCTCTAATGATAGATTTTTTGGTGGCAACAGGGTGATGAGATTGTGAATGTACGTAGAGATGGTGGTTGGTGGGTTTTGAGAAGGGTTTATAAGAGAGGACACCAGAGGTTGTGAAAGAAGATGACTTATAAATTGTAAGGTCAAGAAAATTGGCAGAGATTTGACTGGAGGTGTGGGTAAAGGATATAGACGGATGTGTATTGTTGAGCAGCGATATAAAGTTGTTAATTGTGCTCTGGTCCCCATCCCAGAGCACAAAAATGTCATCAATATATCTCTTCCAAAAGAGTGGTTTATGAGTTAGTTTACTGAGGAAGTTAGTTTCGAGATTGTGCATAAATAAGATAGCCAAGGTAGGGGAAATGGGGGAACCCATGGCCACTCCTGTGAGTTGATGGTAAATAGCTTTGTTGAAAACAAAGAAGTTGTTTTTAAGGACAAGCGTAAGGAGACGTTTAGTTGTAGTATTGGGGAGGGGAACGAGGTTAGCATATACCATTAGTGCATCCAAACCTTCATCGATGGGGATAGATGTATAAAGGGATTTTACATCGATGGTGATAAGGGAGGTGTTGCATGGAAGAGGTGGTAATTTGGAGAGCTCTTTTATTAGATGTTGGGTGTTGATTAGGTGGGCATTGACTTCTGTGAGGGCCTTTTTCAGAAAAAAGTCCAGGAATGTGGCTAATCCAGCAAGAGGACCAGAACAACCGGAAACTATCGGTCTAATAGTGATGGGTTGCTTGTGGATTTTCCAAAGACCGTAAAAGACAGGTGTTCTAATTTTTGCAGGTGGAACAATAAAGGAAAAGGTCTGTTGGTCTAGAAGATCAGCATCACGAAGGGGCTTACAAAAAGCAAACACCTGTGATGCCAGCTCTCTAGTGGGATCTTGATCTACCATTTTGTAGGTAGAGGTGTCTGAGAGATGTGTAGTGCACTCTGTAACGTAGTAATCAATGTCAGAAATCACAACTGTGTTTCCTTTATCAGCCTTGTTGATAAGGATTTTGTTTCTAAGTTTGCAGAGATGGGAGAGTGCTCTTTTTTCTGTTGGGGAGAGGTTTGAAGGCCTATTGGGTATTGGTTCATCAGCCATGGTGGGGAGTAGAGTGTACATATCATTGATGTATTTTTCAAGACAGCGATTGTCAGTGTGGTCTGGGGTGAAAGATGAGGGTGTATGGAAAGGGTGTTGACTATCAGCAGAATCTCTAAAGAGATAGGCCAATCTGAGACGCCTAGCAAAAACATCAATGTCCGGTTCAATGCCAGGTAGGGGTTTGTCGGAAGTGGGAATAAAGAGAAGGCCTTTAGAAAGAATGTTTATTTGGTCTTGTGTCAGGGTAATGGAGGACATGTTAAAAACTGAAGGGGTTGAATTTACATGCTGTGGTAGTCTTCTAAATCTACGTATTACGGTACGGTGTGAATGAGAACGACCTACAGTGAAGGCTCGTTCCTCACTGGTCGTGGGGTTTGGAGAGCCTTCTCGAAAAAAGGAATGGAAGCACTGAGTCCATGTAACAAAGGATGGCGAATAGGATCGATTAAGACAGCTGACGATGGAAAGCCAGGATTAAAAGGAGGTGTAGGATCAGCAACTGAAGACTGTGGTTGTGGTTGATGTACAGAAAGGGGAGATGTTAGAGGGGTGTTTTGACTCAGGACTTGTGGAGATGGGTTACAGGAGACAGAAAAATATTTCCTGGTTTTGTGTGTTCGAGTCTCAGAGCTATCTGATGGGTGTACAGTGTACCTAAGAGGAGCATTGGGTTTGGGCTGAGCAAGACAGGACTTATTGGTTCGATTTAGGGGTAATGGGGAGGGAGAAAGAGGAGGGGGGGGAACAGTGGTGTTAGGGGGGGTATTTTTAGGGGGAAGAGTGTTGAGGGGTAATGAGGGGGAAGGGGGAGGAGGGGGGTTTGAGGGGGGAAGGGTAAAGGGGGAACCAATAGTGTTAAGGGGAGTTGTTGAAGGAGAAGGAATAAGGTTAGATGGTAGTAAAGGAAGAGAAGGAGGAGAAGGAAAAAGGGGGGGAAGAGTAGCATTGTTTGGGGGAGAGGGGTTACAGATAAGGTGGGTAGGCTGTCCATGCAGTTGTGTGTGTGGCAGAGGATGGGTTGGATACCGGGTTGTATCCACAGATTTAGGGTTAGGGTTAGGGTTAGGGTTAGGGTTAGGGTTAGGGTTAGGGTTAGGGTTAGGGTTAGGGTTAGGGTTAGGGTTAGGGTTAGGGTTAGGGTTAGGGTTAGGGTTAGGGTTAGGGTTAGGGTTATTGATAATGGTAGTGGTACAAGGGTCAACCTCACCACACCCAGATTCTAAGAAAAAGGGTGGCCTCTAACCTTTGCCAGAAATTGGTTTATTAAGCCAATAAATCTGGGGGCCCTTCTCAGGGTTTGATTAGGTGTTGTTGCAGGGGGAAGGGCCTGAGATCCCGCGTTAAGGGTGGGTGGCTCCTTCTGTGGTAATTTATTTTTCTGTTTTTTAGATGACTGAGACTCCGGCACATTCATGTCGGTGTCTAAAGAGAAAAAACAGAGCGCAAGAAGTTGTATGGCTATACAACCTGTACGCGAGCGGCACTAGTACTTACAATTTCCTGGAACAGCTATAACAGTCCTGAATTCAATCAGTTGTTAGAGCCGAGTGTATTCGTTGTTTTGTATCTATGAATTAAATCATGATAACAACAAACACTGTCGTTGCATGACTGACCTCCTTAAAAGGTATGTAGTCAAGCGGCGACTGGGATTGAGACGTGAGAGTAATGTAAAAACATTAAACTCACACAGCGAAACAATAAACCGAACCGGTTTCGCATACCTTTCGGTATAGAGCTTCTTCAGCGGTTTGTTAGTCTCGAACGCAGTCAGCAAGTATTATAACGTAACTGAATAGCGTTTCTAGGACGCAAAAGCGTTGGGAAGGAGGGGCTACTCCTGCGCAACGATTGGTCCAAAAGTAACCCGGAAGTGGATTTAAATTTTAAAGTACGTGACGTAAATGACGTATCATTACATCACGCGACTTTGTTTATCCTCAAGGATATAGTTAAGACCGAGGGGCTGCAAACTAGCAAGCCTCTTGATCCAGACCGTTTCTAAGGATTGGAGCAAGTTCTCTGCTTCCTTAATAGGTATGTGGATATCAATAGTCGCGATCGGGTGGAAGATTATATCGTTCACCGTGTGACCGTCTCCATTAAAGTGCAATTGCAATTTATCTCTGCCAAGTTGGCGGATATGGAGGAGATGCTTAGCGACTCTATGAGCAAATGTAAGTATTGTTTGTCCTACATATTGCTTGCCGCATTTAGTACATTCTAGGAGGTATACCAGTCTAGATGTACGGCAATTGAAATCCCCGTATATACGGTGTTTTCTTTTGCTGACTCTACTTGTCACTGACGAGTCAGTGGAGAGTCTAGGGCAAAGGGCGCAGGCTCTCCTATTACATTTAGTAATGGAACAGTCCTGATGTGGGGTATAGCAAATGGGACCTAAATCAATGGGTGTGCATTGGGTCCCTGAGGAAGGTTTCTCCCATGCTTCTGGCTTAGATTTAACCAGAAGGTTAGTGATGGCTCGATTCTTTTTCAAAGCCATAATGGGCGGAGTGGGGAAGAGTTCTTTCAACACTGGGTCTATGTGTAATAGTTTCCAGTTGTTATGAATAATACTCCTAATATTAGGAGTCCTATCATTGAAAGTGTTTACAAATGTAAGAGTCTGGGTAGCAGCCTTACTTTTTGGGGTAAGTGCTATCTGCCTCTTATCATGTGTGATTGGCTGTAACAACGTATTAGTGACTGAGGGTTTATAACCCCTAGATCTCAAATTTTGTTTGTGATGTGAGATCCAGTCATTAAATGTACTAACATCAGAGTTAGTCCTAAGGTATCTTAGGGCTTCCCCTGTGATGATGCCTTTCTTACAACCACTTGGGTGGTAAGAGGTGCTGTGTACATATAATTGTTTGTTAGTTGGTTTCACATGGGTTTTTATGTCTAAAAATCCTGTTGAATGAAACCTAGAGCCTTTATAGACAGTTGTGTCTAAAAAGTTAAGCTGCTGAAAATCACATTCATATGTGAATTTTATTGTGTCATAGAGTGTATTAATCTGTGACATAAAGCAGGCAAACTCATCTTTAGAGCCATTATAGATAACAAAAATGTCATCTATATATCTTTTCCAAAGGGCGATCTTCTCGCCTCCAAGGAATTGTAGAGTCTTTTCTACAAGCCCCATATAAATGCAGGCATACGAGGGGGAGCATTTACTACCCATGGTACAACCTTGCAATTGTAGAAAATATTTTTCCTCAAATTCAAACACATTATGTGTGAGAATAAATCTTAGCATGTCGCCTATAACTTCGGGGGGAGGTTGGTCCTCATCCTTAGCATAGGTGGCATGTAAGGCTTCCACAGTAGCCTCTATACCATCCTCATGACGAATATTCGTATATAAGGAGGTAACATCTATAGACGCTAGGAGACAGTCTTGATTAAGGTGTGTCTCCTCAATCATTTTTATAAAATGATTAGTGTCCTGTATAAAAGAAGGCAAACCCTTCATTAGGGGTTGTAGCCAAATATCCACAAATTGAGAAAGATTTTCTGTGGCATAATTGACACTAGAAACAATGGGTCTAATCCCCATGGGATTTTTATGGACTTTTAGTAGAAAATACATTCTAGCTGTTCTGACCTCACTAGGTGGGGTACAGAAGTCCAACATATCCTTATTAATCAAACCCTCTTTAAAGAGTTTGTTAAGGAAGGTATGTAGTTTCCTACAAACCTCTTGGGTACAGTCTACATGTAATTTCTTGTAGACCTTATCATCATTGAGATGATTAAATCCTGCTAGGGCATAGTCACTGTGGTTTTGAACCACAATGGTACTGCCCTTATCTGCTTTGTTAATAACTAAAGCATTGTCCTCTTTTAATCTTTTCAAGGCTTGTTGCTCTTGAAAGGTTAAATTGGTACCTGGGTTCTGCTCATAATTGAGGCTCAGAATTTGAGACCTCATAGTGTCAAGAGCATATTCCAGAGTATTGTTTGAGGATCGTAGTGCCTGAGCATTAGACTTTCGTCTATATCTGCTCATTTTCCGTGTAGAAGCACGGAATTTGTACCTGAATCTCATTTTTCTGACCAGTTGGTCAAATTCTGAGATGATCCTTTCTAAATGAATTTTAGAAGGCTTAGGTACAAAGGATAAACCTCTGTTAAGCAGTTTAATTTCACTGCTTATGAGGGTGTGACAGGATGTGTTAACAATATTCTTCATAAGGCTATTGTCTTTGTGCATCCTCTCCCTGCCTTTACACATTATGTGTCTGTTTGATAAATATTTATCAGAGTGTCGATATACATACTGCACTCTATGCACTCTATGCACCCTATTATAGGTACAGTTCAATGCATTTAGTTCTGGTTCTGTTTGGGGGGTCCCCTTCGGGGTCCTTTTCCTTTTCCGTATGGCCTTTGTTGGAGCCTTTTCGGTCCCCCCTGCTTGGCTACAGCCTTTTGAACTAGGTCTGCAAGGATCTTCATAAGATCCTGTCCAATCAGAGGGTCTGATGGGTTTTTTAAGCCCGAAGGACCAGGAGTGTCGTTTGAGGAAGCCAAGTTTGAGGCAGTTTGTTGCTGGGGAGTCACCTCCATCAGCTCTGAGGGAGAAGTTTCCTTCTCCCAGATCTTGAGAAATTTTCTCTCAAATTTAGCCTCGTTTTTATTGATGTATAGGGTTAGGGTTAGGGTGGATTTATGGCCCTGGCATAGTTTCTATTTACCATGTTATGGAGCTTCTTGTAGGTTACAAGTGGGGGCGGATACGCCCGTCACGTTTAATCACGTGATATGAGGGAGGCGAAATTTGTGTGCAACCCCCAGTGTGTTTTCCAAACTAGTACATCTCTTTACAAGTAGCTAGAGCATGTGATAGCTAGTGATAATTCAGTTATTCAGTTCTATCAGACTCTCCAAGCTGGACAACCACATATACTAAGGACGGCTGATGGCCACTGATATTTTCAACCTGAAGACTTTGGCTTGGAGCAGGTGAAGGGAGCATGGGTGACATCTCAGCAGAATGGCCCTAGCATATTCTGCGTCAGTAACGTGATACCCCCAGATTTTTAATATTCTGAGATAGGGGCTGGAGAAGAGAAAAGGGATGGAATGTGTTATTAAGTGGTACATAAAAAAGGACAAGTTATAAGACAAATAAAATATTGAATTTGTGTGTTTGTTCAACAGTTACATGATGAAATCATATCACATGAAGGGAGGGGGGTGGGGTGAAAGAGGGACAGACATAGGTGTGGCAATGTTGCTAGTCACCTCACTCCTAATTCTCTGTCTCCCTCCCCCACCCTCACCATATCTCCTGAACACCCTCATTCTCCACACACACACACACACACAAATACACACACATGCAAACATACGTACACATTGCCCCACACACATGCACAAACACAGTGACACACATGCACACAACCTTTGCTGGTCCTTCGATCAGTTTAGTAAGCTCGGTCGGCATCCAGCCAAAATAGCCAACCCTTCTCTTACAGCCAAACGTTTCTCAGCTAGAGAAGTACTGATAGAGTGTTGAGGTAGTAATGGTTGTGTGTTGAAGTGAGAGTGTATCTCAGGGAAGCCTTTGAGGAATGGTCTGGACACTCCTGTAAATGAACCACTAGCTCAACAAGCGAGTTCTCAACTTTATTCACAAGCACCCACGGACTGTGAACAAGAACAAGAAAAAGGGTTAACAGCTGAAGAGTCGGACATAGACATTCACAAGTATATACATTCATTAATACATTTGAAATTATGAATCTTAACGGTTTTGTTAATGCGTAGGTTTATTGTTGATCGGTTGATCTGGGTAGATCGCAATTAGGCTGCTCACGTGAGTACCATTTATATTCAATGGCGACGTACAACAGGCAAGAACATATGACAGGCGGATGGTAGGACCTACCAGGGTGATCACAGCGTAGTTGGATAATCATTTATCAACAGGCTCAATTCATATTAGCTGTAATTGTGAGAAAATGGTCAATTCTTATTAGTGCACACAACCCCCTCAACACCCCCAGTGCACACCCATAGGTATGTACACATCCCCTCAACACCCCCAGTGCACACCCATAGGTATGCACACATCCCCCTCAACACCCCCTACGCACACCCATAGGTATGTACACATCCCTTTAACACCCCCAGTGCACAATCATAGGTATGCACACATCCCCCTCAACACCCCCTACGCACACCCATAGCTATGCACACATCCGCCTCAACACCCCCAGCGCACACCTATAGGTATGTACACATCCCCCTCAAGACCCCCAGTGCACACACATAGCTATGCACACATCCCCCTCAACACCCCCAGTGCACACCCATAGGTATGTACACATCCCCTCAACACCCCCCAGCGCACACCCATAGCTATGCACACATCCCCCTCAACACCCCCAGTGCACACCCATAGGTATGTACACATCCCCTTCCCCCCCCCCCCCAGCGCACACCCATAGGTATGCACACATCCCCCTCAACACCCCCAGTGCACACACATAGCTATGTACACATCCCCCTCAATACTCCCAGTGCACACCCTTAGGTATGTACACATCCCCTCAACACCCCCAGTGCACACCCATAGGTATGCACACATCCCCTTCAACACCCCCAGTGCACACCCATAGCTATGTACACATCCCCCTCAACACTCCCAGTGCACAGCCATAGGTATGTACACATCCCCTCAACACCCCCCAGTGCACACCCATAGCTATGCACACATCCCCCTCAACACCCCCAGTGCACACCCATACGTATGTACACATCCCCTCAACACCAGCAGTGCACACTCATAGGTATGCACACATCCCCCTCAACACCCCCTACGCACACCCATAGCTATGCACACATCACCCTCAACACCCCCAGTGCACACCCATAGGTATGTACACATCCCCTCAACACCCCCAGTGCACACTCATAGGTATGCACACATCCCCCTCAACACCCCCTACGCACACCCATAGCTATGCACACATCCGCCTCAACACCCCCAGTGCACACCCATAGGTATGCACACATCACCCTCAACACCCCCAGCGCACACCCATAGGTATGTACACATCCCCCTCAACACCCCCAGTGCACACCCATAGGTATGTACACATCCCCTTCCCCCCCCCCCCCCCCCAGCGCACACCCATAGGTATGCACACATCCCCTTCAACACCCCCAGTGCACACCCATAGCTATGTACACATCCCCCTCAACACTCCCAGTGCACAGCCATAGGTATGTACACATCCCCTCAACACCCCCCTGCGCACACCCACATCCCCTCAACACCCCCCAGCGCACACACATAGCTATGTACACATCCCCCTCAACACCAGCAGTGCACACCCATAGGTATGTACACATCCCCCTCAACACCAGCAGTGCACACCCATAGGTATGTACACATCCCCCTCAACACCAGCAGTGCACACACATAGCTATGTACACATCCCCCTCAACACCAGCAGTGCACACCCATAGGTATGTACACATCCCCCTCAACACCCCCAGTGCGCACACATCCCACCTCTAAACCTTTCCAATTGGAAATAAGGTGTTATTACCTATTCTACCAGCCCGAGGTTAGGGTTAGGGTGGATTTATGGCCCTGGCATAGTTTCTATTTACCATGTTATGGAGCTTCTTGTAGGTTACAAGTGGGGGCGGATACGCCCGTCACGTTTAAGCACGTGATATGAGGGAGGCGAAATTTGTGTGCAACCCCCAGTGTGTTTTCCAAACTAGTACATCTCTTTACAAGTAGCTAGAGCATGTGATAGCTAGTGATAATTCAGTTATTCAGTTCTATCAGACTCTCCAAGCTGGAGAGTGATCTGGAAGCACAGCCAGACCTTGACGAAGTGTTATACTCACCACGAGTGCTTTCTCCTGGGTCCTCTTTTACATCCCAGCTCAGCCTAAGCTCATCCATCTGTGAGATAAACAGCCAGACTCTCCAAGCTGGACAACCACATATACTAAGGACGGCTGATGGCCACTGATATTTTCAACCTGAAGACTTTGGCTTGGAGCAGGTGAAGGGAGCATGGGTGACATCTCAGCAGAAAGGCCCTAGCTTATTCTGCGTCAGTAACGTGATACCCCCAGATTTTTAATATTCTGAGATAGGGGCTGGAGAATAGAAAAGGGATGGAATGTGTTATTAAGTGGTACATAAAAAAGGACAAGTTATAAGACAAATAAAATATTGAATTTGTGTGTTTGTTCAACAGTTACATGATGAAATCATATCACATGAAGGGAGGGGGGTGGGGTGAAAGAGGGACAGACATAGGTGTGGCAATGTTGCTAGTCACCTCACTCCTAATTCTCTGTCTCCCTCCCCCACCCTCACCATATCTCCTGAACACCCTCATTCTCCACACACACACACACAAATACACACACATGCAAACATACGTACACATTGCCCCACACACATGCACAAACACAGTGACACACATGCACACAACCTTTGCTGGTCCATGCGAACAGGGGAAGCATAGCTCCCATGTGGACAGAGGAAGCATAGCTCCCACACACACACATCCAAACGCACACACACACACACACACACACACACACACACACACACACACACACACACACACACACACACACACTCAGCAGTACGTACCTATCAGGGTTCACAGCGTAGTTGGATAATCATTTCTCAACAGGCTCAATTCATATCAGCTGTAATTGTGAGAAAATGGTCAATTCTTATTAGTGCACACACGCACACACACACACACACACACACACACACACACACACACACACACACACACAGATGGATGGCTAGCTGCAGATGGCTGGATGGCTAGCTATGACATACTCTGACGTAGATAGTAAATAAACATAAACACGCACACACACAAGCATAGCTCCCAGGTGAACAGGGGAAGCATAGCTCCCATGTGGAGAGGAAAAGCATAGCTCCCATGAGGACAGGTCCGGGGGGAAGCACAGCTACCACGTGGAGAGAGAGGGGATTAATTAATTACCTGCACCTTGTAACACCATAGCAATCATACGCATGTGCGCGCTAGCGCGCGCACACACACGCACACACGCACACACACACACACACACTCACGTGCAGGTACTTCGGTGTCCACCGGTTTTCCGAAATTCCGAAACACCTCTTTGTCAGCTGTCACGATGGCAACAAGAATGTGGCACACTACACATGCGCTCCCCCAAAAGTAACTCACGTACGGGAATGTTTAAAGCAACATGATGCCTAAAAAAATGGTCATGGGTGCGCACTAAATCCAGCTGTTGTATAATATATTACTGTTAATAATAGCAATTATCATGGCTCACGTGATTGAGAGAGAGAGAGAGAGAGAGAGAGAGTGTGTGTGTGTGTGTGTGTGAGAGAGAGAGAGAGAGAGAGAGAGAGAAGGCACGCATATTTAGAAGCGTAATAGATGACAGTGGCTTGTTTGCGCCTGACGATGTGCAGAACGATATGCACTACGCCCACGCTCCCCTAAAACTCACTATGCCGAAATAGTCACGGCTTTTCGGTTAGGGGTTAGGGTGAAGTTCTTCCTAATTTCCTAATTCCTGGTCACGGGCGCACACTAAATTCAGCTATCACACAAAAATAATTGGTATATACGGAGGCTTCTTGTTAAGGGCTTAATCACGTGATACTAGGAGAGCCAAATGTGTGGATTTGATTTGTGCAACCCCCAGCGTGTTTTCCAAACAAGTATAAGAGGCTAGAACAGCACTGCACGTGCATTCCTATTCGTATCCGTAATCATTTGGGCTCAAAAGTGCTACGTTTGTGTAGGTTTCATCCGGTGTCTATGGCAACCCCATCCTCTATCCATACTTGTGTTGGGTTGTACCAATGGGGTAGCGAGTGGCCCACGGGCACGGCTTTACCATTTCCTGGTAGCACTACCATCGCCCACAGCTGAGATTTAAGCAGGTGGGTACAGCAATTATCCCCTGAGGACCCGCACTTGCCCAAGTCGGGCATCCAAGCTCTTTTGGCCTATACCGATGTATGGAGTGGGCGGTAACAGTTCCATTCAGTGGAACTGTTACCGCCCACTCCATACATCGGTATAGGCCAAAAGAGCTTGGATGCCCGACTTTGTAGAGCCCCGGTCCTCAGATGTTACGCGACACGACGACGCAGGTAAATCACAGCCGCGGGGCGGGGGTCGGAAAAGCTGGGAAGCGTATACCCAGGCTCGGTGCGCTCGGCGTTGTGAGATGGCAAAGCCCAAGGCGACTACGGTGGGTAGCCGACAAATCCACAAAAGTAGACATTTGAAGGCTAGTGGAGTGGATAAAAAACGAAATAAAAGCTTCTCCCCGTCAACCCTGCCACCTCTGGAGGGGCCCACGATGTTGAGAACACCGTGCGCGCTTCCCCTCCGCAAAACTGACTTGTGCCCTTTCTCTGATCAAGTGCCCAGACCCGTCATTGTTTGATGACGTGATGCGTGTCCCCCCCCCCCCCCCCCCCCCCCCCCCCCCCGCCAGGCAATCATAAGATACTATAAGAGCACTGTATATGAACCCGCTGTCGTCACTCCACTCGGCTCCAGGACATGTACACGCGTGCATGCACGCAGCAGCGCGCATGTATAATTAAAAGCTATATGAATATTGGTTATATATCGCAAATCCCCGCGCTTGTCTACCGTAACCACCGCAAGAGACTGACTGTGGT